>JAQQBS010001422.1:14748258-14767443 GCA_030347275.1 Microctonus aethiopoides
AAAAAAAAAAAAAAAAAAAAAAAAAAAAAAAAAAAAAAAAAAAAAAAAAAAAAAATTATGTCATTTATTTTTTGATAACTAATAATACCTCATGTGCTTTTACATGGCCATTAGGATTCCACAGTACACAAAGGTTTAAAAAATAATTATAAAATATAATAATATATTTTATACTGAAATTAACAAACATGAGGATCAGAGAAGATAGAAAAAGAGAATTAAAATAGTAAGAGGACGAAGGAGGGAACAGAGTGAGAAGTGATAGTATAGGTGAAAGGAAGAGGTGAAAGGTTGCCGATGGTAACGCGAATATAACGGGTTGGTTAGCACACTCAAAAATAGAATATTGAGGTCAGAGGTCGATGTCGATGCGGCTGCAGTTTTAACATATACATAATATGTACATATTGGATGTTTATATACATAGATATTTAGGGAAAAAATTAAAATTATTGATCTAAACAAATAATTAATTAACAACAATTCCAATTATATTTCTCATCAGATGAATTATTTCTTCTTCATTTTGATGAATTATATTTAAATAAATATTATATAAACTAATAAACAAATAATGCTGTTTATTTTTATATATTTTTTTATAATTATAATAAAAATAAATAATTAATATTTATTTTTATTTATATAAATTTTTTTTATTTTCATTCTCTAATTTTTCCGAGCTTTTATTTATAATTTTGACTTCAGCATAAATATTACAAACAAAATGTCACTATAAATTCATTTAATAACAATTATAAATTTATTTAACAAAAATTTTTCTGTCTGCCCTATTTATTTATAATATTAAAATAATAATTCATAAATAAAAATTCATACTAAATATAATCTTTTATTAATATTTATAAAATTTATCAACTCTATTCTAAAATACAAATTAATATTATATAATCTATAAATATATTTATCCCATATTATATAACATAAATATATATATTGATTAATTTAAAGCAGAAGAGAAAGTATAATAAAAAATAATTGAGAAAATACTCAAAGAATTAAATTAAAATACACTTAAAAATTATAAAATATATTCTGTGTATTAAATTTTTTTATTTCTCTACTGCAATATGAAACTTTTATTTTCCTTATGTTTTTCCATGATAATTGTTTCAAGTACAGATCACGTAGTGTAATCCACTTTAGCTTACAGATTTAAAGCCAAGTTGTATGACTAGTGTGTGTGTGAGGCTTCTGGTTAACGGAAAACTCTCACAATGTAAAAACAACAATAATATTTTTCTTGCTGTGGCAATGGCAATCACTCTACTCACCGTGAAGAAGTGGAAACGGAAGTGTTTTAAAGTGAAACAGAGCAAGAAACTATAGAGAAATGAGTGTGAATAACAGAGAGAAAAATAAAACTAAATATAGAAACGTCAGCTCATTTGTACGAAGTCATAGGATAACGGTGTATATATCTAAACGTGGGGAAAGAAATAAAAAAAAAAGAAGAAAATAAGGATGAAGAGGAAAAAAAAAATAAAGATGGCAATGGAAGTTAAGTTAAATGATAAAAGAAGATTCTTCAACATCTGTTGAGTGATTTAGAAGATATATAAAATGAAAGAGAGAATATTAAAAATATAAATTGAATGAAAAAAAAAATAAAATATCGTTTGGAAAATAAATATATAATATTGTGAAATAACGAGGGGAATTATAAAATAAATATGGGGAATTTGTAGAATGGAATGGAGAAAATGTAAAAACACATTTAGATTTTAAATGCAATTCAAGTTATTCGCATGAATTTCAATTTGTTCAATTAATTGTAATGAACCTAACCTCACTTTTGAGTCGCTTGACTTGACGCTAATTCTCGTTGGTTTGTTCTTATATTTTTCACTACAATATAAACATGTATAATATATACACACACACATATATATATATATATATATATATAATACATGTGTGTAACTGTGTATGTAATGTATATTACTCTTAATTGAAAACTCAGTTTGAACTAGACTTTATCCAACGGTTTTTTTTTAATATTTCTTTCAACTTTTTTTAATTTTTTTTTCTCTGGGTCTTTAAAATGTTTTTATGGTTCAAATACATATATATCTCACACAAAAACTATAATACTTCAACTAAATTATTCCAAGTTAACTTAATTTTAATATAAAAATATTATTTAGAATATAAAAAAAATTTTTCTTTGTTCTTTAATTTTTTTTATTTTATTTTTTTCAATTATATATCTTTAGAATTTTTATGGAAATTAATGATTAATGTTATGAATTAGAATAATTATTTTATCGTGAATAAATCATGGTGATATAGGAATATATATTTTGCTTGATATTATAAATAATTTCTCATTATTGTTTATACTTTTTCTTGTCGCGGTTCGCTGACAACGAGCGTTGCTTCAAAACTCGCGATTTTGTCTTTTGAAACAAGAGAAAGGTAGTTTATTATTGTTGATGGTTGGTTTGACAGAGAAAAAAGATGAAAGTTATGACGCTGACGTCATGACAAATCTGAGCGAAAGCAATTTATATTTATTGTTCAGAAAATATCATAGGCAAAATGATTTATACATTTTGTCTTTTATTCTCATGAAAATCATCTGAATTTTTTTTGTTATTTTATTATATTTTTTTATTCCCTGGCTTTTTTTTTTTATCGACAAACACTATATTTTACCGTGTTAGTAAGGCATTCAGAAGCATCATCATCATCATCATCATCATTTCAACATGAAAAGAAGAGACAAAAGAATTTTAATGAAGTTCACTCTTCACGCAACGTCGAGTTTTTTTTTTTTAATATAAAACAAAAAAAAAATTATGTATTGTACAAAATTTCTCGTTCACAATTTTTTTTTTAAAAATAATTCTCGTGCACTTTTGTAATCTAATAAAACACGTCATAAATTGTGTGTGCGTCAATGACGATATCGATACGTCAATTATAAATGAATTAATTAAAAAATAAAATATTTCATACTTTGCATTTTTATTTTTAATTCGTTAAAGATAAAATAATAATCACTGGCATATATTAAATTAATATTGTCACTGTACAAATGTTTAACAGCAACAGTAGAACGTCATTTTATTTTATTTTTACATCTTTATTCAAGAATTCTATTGTCCACGACACAAATCGATGACGCATAAATTGTAAGAAATAAAATGCTTGATAACAAAAAGGGGAAAAAAAATAAAGAAACGGATGAAAATAAATGGGAATTAAAATATTATACTTGAGTGAATCAAAGTGTGGAAATATGATGAAGAATAAAATTAAATAACTAATAAATATAAAACCTATGTCGAGTAACAGAAGTAGAAAGTGGCAAAAATTATATACGAAATCAATAGAACAAAATATAAAGAAAGAATATTAAATATATTCTGTCTAGTAACAATATTTCACTTCAATTAATAAATAAAAATACTGGATCCATATACACAAATGATACATATATATAATAGTAAATGAGGAAATTAATAATTTCTTTACTATTCATTATATATTTAATAATACCATTTGTATTTTATATCCTCCACAATTCTTATTTTTTCTTCTTTCTCATTTGACCTACACTTTCCTTCCATCTCTTCGCCATATTATTCAACTGCAAGATGTACACACAAAGAACATAAAGGTTCATGTAACAAAATTACCATAATTGAATGTGACACTTGGCAAAGTGAACAAGGGATTTCCAAGGGAAGCCCCAAAAGAATCCAAAAAAAACTGGGTCAGAAAATTTGCACGCATTATCTCTTCAAATAATACAATTTCTAAAATATTTTCTTCATATATCACCTAATTCTCTTTCTCCCAAACAAATAACCATCCAAACTGCTGATATAAACAAATATCAACTATCTAAAATCAAAAAACAAAGCCAGAAATTACTACAACAAACAAAAAAAAAAAAAGGGATAACATAACCTCCAATAATCCACTTTTAATATATTAATAATCAACGCAATTACGTCACAGATATTTTACTCAATAATAATTCACCAACTCATCAATAAATAATTCATAATAAATAATAAACAATAAAGATCTTACCTTATCCGACGGAATATTTCTTGAATTCATTGTAAAATGTTGGTGAAAATCTTGAAGAAAAATCCAAAGACTGAAATAACCAACACGATTTATAACAACTTTCCTTTCTTCTCCTCTTTCCTCTTTTTCTATTAAATATATTTCTTCCTTTTTTTTTCTTCACACCTAAATGGCACAATATGAATCAGCAGATGGTGGAGACGATGGTGAAATTGTAGTGGATAATGATTGTATATATATAAATATATATAACAACGATGATGTTTTGTTGTATATGATAAATAATATACAAATAATAAAAGCCCACCAAACAGAGACAGACAATAAATCACAATCGCTCTCTCTCTCTCTCCCTCTTTTTTTTTTTTCTCACTATATTTTAAAATAATTTTTTTTTTTTTTATTCTTTCGTTATATATTATTTAATTAATCCCCAATGAAAAACACTTTATTTAATTTCTCTTCTTTTTTTTCTTTTCTTTACTTTCAATATATATATAATATATACAGATATATATACATATATGAACACATATTCATATATACATGTGTATATATTCACGCACAAAATCACTACACCATTGTGGACCGATACACCGTTTAATTTCGCGGCAATGTACGGTCCCCCCCCCGCTATTCCCCACCGTTACTTGTACATGTCAGGCATAAAATATTTGAGCAACATTTTTGCGAGATAACGCACGGGCGAGAACGCGAGAGACTAATCCACTACGGGTCCACGCACCACCTTCTTAGTGTCACAGCCAAACACATAAAATGGCGTTTCCCCGAGCCAATGCACAGAGTACAATCTCTCTCGCCAATCTCTCCGCCACGATGAAGAGAAAATGTGTGGATATATGTGTATGCGTTTTTTTTTTTTATTGGGTATAGATGTTGGTGATGTTCTCTTGTACGATGGAATTTGTTGTGCGCATGCGTAGTAGGGGTGATGGGTATTTTGTAGGTTGGTTTGTGAGGAGAGGGCGCCACTTTATTGTGGGATGATTGTTGGTAGCACTGTGATGTGGTGAGGGAGAAAGAGAGGGATTATTTGAATATTTTGATTTGTGGTTATTTGAGGTTAAAGATGATTTTTTGTTTAGAATTTTTATGATTTGATGGATATTTTTGTGAGTGATTGGAATTATTATTTGAAATGGATGGTGTATTGTGTTTTTAATATTAATTAATTAATTAATAGATCTAATTGCTTTATTTAATAGGTTAATGTGTGATAAAATATGAAGAAAATTGTGTGCGATAAAACGCGGGAAAAATCTTTTATTTTAAAAATTGAATTGATTTTAAATATCAAAATTGAAATTATTCGTTAAAATTTTGGAAATATAAAGTTGGAAATATATTTATTATTATTATTTTAGTGTATTTTGTTAAAAAAATGACGAAAAGTAATGATGATTTTGTCTATTTGTAGCATAAGAGTGTAAGTAAATTTCAACTAACTACCATATCATGCTGAGTACGCCAGTTCTCGTCCGATCACTGAAGCTAAGCAGCATTGAGCGCGGATAGTACTTGGATGGGTGACCGCTTGGGAACACCGCGTGTAGTTAGTTTTTTGATTTTTATTTCAAAATCATTTAATAAAACCCAGCAATTAAACAAAATCACATTTATTCAATATATAAATTTTTTCCCAACATTCAAATTTATTTCACTATTTCAACTTGATAATTAATTGCTCCTTCAAAAAAAAAATTAAAATAATTGACTTGAACATTCAAATTGCAACATTTAATTTAATTATATTTAGATAATTGATTTCACAAATTAATTAACTAAATATAATTTTTATATAAATGTGTTGGAGGTTCAATTCATGATTCAATCATTTATCCATGTAAAACTGTATAATTAAAATAAATATAATTATAATTATGATAATATTGAATTTTGTGATGAACTTCTTTCTTTAATCATCAACAAACCTTTTCTATTGGTTTATTTAGTTCATTTTTAGTTATCCGTCGTCATAAAAGCTACAAATCTATAAACTGTGCTTACATAACCTCAATTTCACAAATTTTATCATCACAATGTTTCTCCAAGACTAAAATTATTCTAGATATATTTATTAAAATTATCTTTGGTAATACTAATAATTGATTGGTTAAAGTAAAAGAACAAAATGTCGAATAAACTGACACAAACTGCCATGAATTTAAAACAGGTATTGAAAATTCTTCATAACATAATATTCTTTTACTTATATATTCCATTATCTCACAATTTTTCCTTCTTTTTTCTTTCAATTGTTGCAGTTTATGATTCGTCAAAAAGCACTCACATTATATCGCAAGATTTTACGAACAATAAAACAAGTGCCAGACAAAAACGATCGAGAGTACTTGAAAAATTGGGCTAAATCCGAATTTTTAGCAAACAAAAATCTATCAGATGAAGTAAGTCGACTTCATTAATTTATCTACAATACAAAAATTACATTATTTTCTTATACAATTATTTATATTGCAGTTTGCTATTAAATCAGCAATCATCCATGGTGAATCGTGCATGAATGAACTGAAAATAAATTTAAATTTAGCAAAATAACCTATAAATATATATTTACCAATCACCTATTATAAAGTAATCAAGTATGAATATTTATGAAAAAATAATTATGTATAAATCAATTTATATTTAAGCTCTGTAAATAATATAATACTACGTATTCATAACAGTGTACAATAAATTTACTGCAACTAATAATGATCCGACACTTGTTATCGTTAATGCTATTGCTTGTCTTGTACTTTTAGATTTGATCGTACGCCTAAATAAACTATGTATTAATAAATCCAATATACGTTGGCCATCAAATGAAAAACAGGGAACAATATTTATCACACCTAAACCACTTGATAAAATTATAATATATTTACACAATAATTCCAATGATTCTGGCATACTTGTACCAATGAATGTATATTTTGGTACCCAATCAGTTATTTCAATTGTTCGATAAATTTCTGATGGATGACCAACAAATAATACATCATCTTTGTCCTTTCTCATCAATTTCACAATCTGAAAAATTACAATTTAATTATACCCATGTTATTTGTTGTGATAATAAAGTAATTTTTCTGCTGGTAGAAAAATTGAGGTTATGTAATTTTCTTTGATTTATTAAAGATAAATTCGCGTTCTTTGATTGATTGAATTTATAATTTCTTACTGAAATCATGTTATTTTTCATTCAGAGGAAGACATAACCTCAAATTTTATGTTAGCAAAATTTGTTATTTTCGTGCAAATATTGAATGAAATTAATTGTTTAAATTACTAATTGCTCACTTTTGTTGCATTATCAAACGATGGCTTCATACAATGAGTACCTGGAACAGAACAATGCGACGACGTTTGACATAGTCCATTTGATTGTTCAATTATTTCTCGTGCTGCCAAACAAGAATGTAATGGCAATTGTAATGGATCAGATTGTGTTCCAGATTCAATATAATCAAAGCAAAGACTGCCTTCTGATATACTATCAGAACTACAGCAATTGACAGCACCATTTACCATTGTCCATGATGGTATTGATTCATCATACTTCTAAATATTTCCACAATAATTAAAGTAGAAATAAATATTTTTACTATGTATAATAATACATTTCATAATTTATTAAATATATTTCTGTATTTTATTACCGCTATTAATGTTTGTGTCACACAATAACCAGGTGTAGGTTGTTTTATTGCTTGTAACATGCAACGATACCAATCCTCATTATTTTCCACATCACAATCATTTACTTGATAAATAATATCATGAGATGATAAACCTGTTGGACCTAATAATGGTGAATTCTATGGGGAAAAAAAAGAAAAAATTATTATAAAATATTTGTTTTATCAACAAAATTAATTGATGATAAATTTTTACTCACATGATTTATTGATTTAACATAAACTCCAGAGTTTGTGTGAAATAATGGCGACCATAGCCAAGTACTTGAAAAAAATATTAATGCTGCAATTATAGATAATACAATATTGTGCCAAATTCCCGCACATAATATACGCAATTGATTTTGTATTGGTAATGATTTTAATTGTTCAAGACTGATTGAGACATAGGCAGCAGGCACAATGTAAAATAAAAATCCAACGCCATACAATTGAACATCTTCACGTGATGCTGCTAATGCATGTCCAAGTTCATGGACAATAGTGGATATAACAATTGTTATAATATGATATTTAATATCAGAAAATGGAACATTAACTCCAGGAATCTATTAAAGAAAAATTCTATTTAAATTTCAGTTTTAAACAGCGAAAATTGATAGAAAATATTACTATATTTGCTCTCAATATTATCAATTAATTTGAATTAGAACTTGGTTTGTTCATTCATGAATCTCACAATTGATATTATTAAAATCAAATTGCATTTCATTGATTCATTTTATTATTAATTATTTGTTAATAATATTTAATGATGATAAATCACCATTGGTTCCAATGTCCATTCATTGCCAACTTGTTCTTTCGATTGTGTGCTTGATAATATCATTATTGTCATTCTTATTATCATAAATGAGGCAATGGGTAATAGAAAAATGCTAATTATAGCTCCAATGTTGAACCACATTGTCCAAAATTTGGATTTATCAATTGTCCATCGGACAATTGTACGATTAAATGTTGTTGTGTACCATTTTATACAAAATAATTTTATTTCCAGTCCTGTATTTTCGAGAAAATAAATATATGGATAGTGCGAGCATGTCTGAAAAAAAATATATAAATGAAAATACATTCAATAAATATTTATAATTTATTGTAATAAATAATTATATATTGATTATTAAATTGTAATATATTATTATTTATAAAATGTAATTATTAACCCGGAATATGGTGTTGAAGAAGAATAAAACGCAGTGTATTAAACCAATTATAATTAAAAAATTTATAATGTCCATTGTTTCCAATTGTTGTTTATGTTTTGTTTAATATTTGCAAATTGTTTATTAAACCGGTGTGTGTGTGTGTGTGAGTTAACCGAAAGAACAGACTTTTTTTGTATTATGCATGACTCATAACCTATAAAAAAAAATTAACCAATCCACTGTGTCACTTTCGTTTCCCGCCTTTTTGAAGTGTATTAAAATTTGATGCGATTTAGAGATTTACATGAAGTTGTCTGTGATTCAGATGAAGATTTGTGTCAATAATTACAACATAATCATCTATGTTTTTTTGATATATGATTGTGAAATGGAAGATAAACATGATGATTATGGTGGATTTTAAAAACTAACCTCTAAATACCAAAATTTTTATTTCGTTATGCTAAGTACAGATGTCGCTGTGTGTACCATGCAGTAAAAATTCAAAGTTGGAATTATTATGTACGCCAATGCGGCTAAGTTGAAAGTAAACATCGGCCAATAAGATATCGACTTTTGGAATTCAAATGAATTCAATCGGTAATCGAAATGAGAATCAAATGCTAACAATATCGACAATCGATTTTTTAGATATGAAAAATAAATATGAAAATGTATTTATTTATAAAATCAACAGTTCTAAATGATGAATAATAATTACAAAATATAGTGAAATAAACGTTGGATATTATTTTCATATTTTATGGAATTAGATGAATATAACAAAGTTAAACATACTTTTTTTTTTTTTTTTTTAATTTTGAAGTTAAAATACAGAATAAATATTCAAACTGTGTAATCTACTACTTTTTAATGTTCTAATGTTAAATATAAATGAAAAATATAAATTAATAATCATTGATACCAATATTAGAAAGAAAAATTTTAAAAAAATTTCCATTTCAAATGAAACATAATAAATTACCAAAACGATAATAAAGTTACCACAAATTTATGTAAAAAAATAGTTTCTTAAATTGCATGAACGAGAAAAGAAGTTTGTCTGAGAGTTCGTGGTTTAGAACGGCGTCAAAGTTCACCCAGGGGGTTAAACAGAAAGAAAATGTTAGGAGTGAGAAAGAAGTTATGCGATAAAATGAAGAAGAAAAGGGGAATACACATATATACACACAGATTTTGTTGCTGCGATATAGAAAATAGCGAGTATATGTACAGAATCACAAACACACAAGTATAAAAGTGGGGTTAGGTTTATGTATTGTGAATTGTGTGCGGCAACGGTTGGACATCGATCTGGTAGTTAATTCAAGGACACCCATGGGACTCGTTACTACCAGTTCCAACACGTCCCTGTGAATCCATACGATTCACTACCAACGTCCGTTTATATTCTACCGACTCACATAAACTGCATTGCCTGTTTTTATCCTCACATTTGTGTACGATTTAACGAGAGCCATTTTTTTTTTATACACACTTTTTTATGAGGACTTTTATAACATAACTTTCCGTCATTTTTCCATGCAGAATAAATATTATAATTTAAGAAATATTATAAACACAATCTGGATGTTTATTGCCTTCACATAGTTTTATTAATTAACATAAGATCATATTAATAA
Organism: Microctonus aethiopoides; assembly: GCA_030347275.1. Classification (NCBI taxonomy): domain Eukaryota; kingdom Metazoa; phylum Arthropoda; class Insecta; order Hymenoptera; family Braconidae; genus Microctonus; species Microctonus aethiopoides. The sequence goes on from JAQQBS010001422.1 coordinate 14,758,837, forward strand.
TGCTTTTATATGTACATATATATCTTATACAGCATAAGCGCAAATTATTTTATTTTTGTGCTTGAATAATGAAATTAGAGCGTACAAATAATTATTCTAATACAAATTTATTCATATTTATATGAATTTTTCACAGCGATACTTTTTTTTTTACCACAGTGTATATATTTACATAAATTCTTCACCGACAAAAAAACATAACCTATAAAACGCTCTAATTATTTCTACATTTAATCAATGATTTCAACTGTAAAAATCATATGACTTATTAAACATATGTTTATAATATCGAATTGTTTTCTTCTTTTAACATTGATTTTTTTTATTCTTTTGTTATTTATTGTTTTATTGACAGAAGATTCAAGGCACACAGCTTTTTTTCTTCTCGCACATATTCTATTTTTCTCTTTATTTCATTTTCTTTGAATTAAATTACTTATAATTTATCTATTTGAATTCAATAATATACAAACATTTTATGTAACACCTAATTACATATTGATTTACGTATTAATTATTGTAAAATTTGTCACTGTATGATTAAAATATTAATTGTTCATCATAACCTAAAAAAAAAATTCTTTTTTCCTGTTATAATTACATTGAATATTTCAATCGACAACTGACTTTCTAACTGTATAATAATATTTATAGGGATTATTAATATTATAATAACTATTATCAATAATATTTTTAGGTTAAGTGCGTTGTTATAGACAAAATTAAATGACAGAAATTCTTTTTCTTTTTTCAAACTTCACAATCATTTATCGTTATGATAAATTGCGTGCTCATTGCATATGTCCATGTAAAATGATTATTTTACATTTATAAAAGTTTCTCTATGAATAACACAACCGTGAATAACATTTTATTTCTTAATTTATACAAAAAAATGTTTGCATCAAGGGTTAATATTGCAATGGAGCTTAATTTTCATTTGTGAATGCACCGCGTCAAAACATAATTATTTTTATTTTGAATTTTTCAAATTCAAAAATCCCTTCCTGATTTATTTTATTATTTATCATCAAAAGTATCAATTATTGATATAAACAATAAAATAAACTTTCAGTCAATAGAATAAAAAATATAATTTTCATTAATACATTATCGAAAAAAAAATTAAATAGTTGATACAAAGTTGTTAATAACTATGTTATAAACAATCAGAATCAACTATAATTTTTTTTTTTGATAAATTATTGAAATATTTCATTACAATTGTGGGATAAAATTATTAATCAAAATATCACGTTTTACTTGAAAAGTTCATTAAGATTACAATGAAATTAATTTGAATATATTGCACCGAAATATGAAAATAAAAATAAATGAAGAAACAAAGAATTTATGGTAAATTGTAATTTATCTACAACAATTATTTAACACGTGACAATTATACATTTTTCCAAACTATATAAATTTGAATAAGAAAAAACTCCACTTTGAATTTGATGGAACAAATAATATTCTCCATCAAAATATTTCGTTATTTTAATTTTTTGTATTTTATTAATTGCATCTTTCAATTGTTTGCATTTGTATCTGAAAATGTTAATTCAAGAAAACTTTCAATTCTTCTAGCCTAAATCGCACCAAATGGAGTATTAACATGTAAAAAAAAAGAGAAAAAAAAATACCAAATAAGAAAGAAAATTGAAAAATGATTGTAAGTATTATTTTAATTTTTTCCATTTATTTTTTTCCCCTTCAATGATCTCAATATTTATCAACACTTGGCTAAATACTTTCAAAAATGACTAAAAAATCAAAAATCTATTTTGAAATATACGAAATATCAAAACAATGAAAGAAACAAAAATAAATTAAAAAAAAAAAAATATTATATCGTAAATGATGATAATAAATTTTTTCTTTTCAAATAATCACGCATTCAATTAATATAAACATTGAATTAAATATACTCAATAATAAACTTTACAAATTATTTGTAGGAATAATTTTGACCTTTTGGTGATTATTTCCCTATTATTAATTGAAATTTTTCACAGATATTTTACATTCAGCGTGAATAAATATTTATAAACCAAGCAACGTTTTAGCTAATTTCCTTACGAAATATTTTCACAAATTATTTTTCATCACTCCAAAATTGGTCGGACAAAAACATTTCCCTCATCTTCTAATAATAATCTCAAATTATTAATCCAATATATAAACATAATTAAATTATTTGTTCACCATCATAAGACGAGACATTTGACATTGATGAAGAACCAGTTTATTCAACCATGACTGGACCAAATTTCGGCGTCGCCGATATTTTCAGGTCACAATCCAAGTACTGTGTGAGGATGCGCATGTTGATGGGCATGAGGGTGGAGCGTGGAGGCGGGATGACTCAGTGTGAGTCCATGCGACGGAGGACCGAGATTAAGAGGCGGTGAACCATTGCTGTGCATCATTCCACCCAGCATCCCGCTCATACCACTGATGGCAGCAAGACTCGCCATTGAACCGCTGAGTCCTTCAGTTGATTTTGAATCTTTATGTTCAAGCTCTTCCCGTTTTTTCACTTGCTTTCGTTCCTTTGCACGTCGATTTTGAAACCAAATTTTCACCTGGAATTAAATATACAATTAGAAATCAAAAATGTAATCTTACAAATTAAAACATGATTTATAATATTATTCATAATGTAATGAATAATATTGATTGGCTTATTGATTGTTTAATTTAACTACAGGAAAATCTACATTATCGGCCATCTTTTAATGACGGTTATTATTCAAATGTTTCAAATATTTGAATTTCACCCAATGACAATCACTTATCTATAGCCGCCATTTCAAGCCAATTTTTTCGCGGGATATTATTTCGAGGTTATGTTGTGTCAGTTTTTATAGAGATCTATTAATTGATTAATAATTACTCTGATGAAATGGTTGTAATAGACATATTATGAGTTTAAAATTGAAAAATAACCTTTTGGTGTTACTTTACAATCCATTGTTATGTATATTAACCATTCCACTTGTTCATTATGTGGGAAATAATAATTTATCAATAGAGTAAATAATTATCTTTTCATTGTGTTGTTGAAGGTATGTATCATTAGTTGTTAAACTTTTGAAGCATTTTAATGCTAATTAACATGAATATATTCCAATGATTCCTTTCAATAAGTTAATTTTTGGTTATTTATTTTGAATTTACAGAGGTTAATGTATAAAAAAAGACACTTACCTGTCTCTCGGAGAGTGAAAGATTGGCAGCAAGTTCAGCTTTACGACGAATAGTGATATAACGACTGTAATGAAATTCTTTCTCTAATTCCAATCGTTGATGATCTGTGTATACAACTCTATACTTGTCCTTTGTTCGTGTTTTTCCTGTAACAATTAATATCCAGTTATAATTCGTCTATTGATTTCTTTAAAAAAAAAACAAATAAAAGTATTTTTTATATGGTAAGAATAATGAGAATGCAGGATTGGTATATTGATTATAATCAACAGCAAACAATAAGGTATAATGATAAAATAAATTATTTAGATAAATTTAAATCGAGCGTTGTATATAAAATAATATAATACATATTTTTATTTATAATTTTAGAAGCAGCAACAAAATTAAAATACGCAAGGATTATGCAGTGCTTAACCTCAAAGTTTGACAATATATTTCACTGGCTTTTCTTGGGTAATTCTCGCTTATGCAGTCATTGATAAATTGATTTATTGTACAAGACTACTGGGGTTTACACTAAAAAACTTATAGCAAGGTCGTTAAGATCATTAAGTTCTAATTCAAGAACACATTGCAAATGTGACGACCCTCTAAATCTCTGTAGAGCGTCATTACAATTAGAATTAAACAGTATTATAGCTGAACATAAAATAAATCCGGCTTCTGGTAATATCAAAAGTATTAATATTTTGCTAAGCTTTTACGTCAAAGGATGAAAATAAAGCTAAAGACAATTTATAAACAGAAAGAAAATTATTGAATTTATCATGAAAACTCTGGTAAATATTGAAACTATATTTAATTAATCAAAAGTATTTATAAATTACTGCAATATATCCAATTGAGTAAATATTTTACTTTATTATAAATTCGACACTCAACAAATTGAATTAAAATATTAAAAAATAAATAAATTATTAATTTACATTAATTGTTATATTGAATGCAAATAATAATGCAGTTGGAATAAATTTGATATTTAATTTTATATTTCAATTATTGTTATAAGATTATACATATATATTATTTCCATAGTAATTCTCGCCAGGAAGACAGTAACAATAAACAATATAAAAAAAAAACTATTCACTATCCAGCAATTGAACAATGATAACGAATTATCAAAAGCTACACATCATCAACTTTCTTGTGCTAATTGCACATTTCGATAAGCATTTATGCAGACAAAAATGTCGAAATAAATATTTATATATTTATTAAACAAATTAAAAATATATATTCACAAATTTTTCTACACAAATTAAACTGAAATTTAATAAAAATAAATATATAAATAATTATCATCAACGTAACAATATAAAAATCAATTGTGAATTGTTATAAAATTAAATATCAAAAATATATTTATTCATATAAATATAAACATTTATAATTGTAATAGTACCAAAAATGCGGATTGAAAATTGAAAAAAAATATATACCTATTAATGTATATAGCGAGCTGGGAATAAAAGTAAAAAAAAATTATTGTGAGGGTTGGCCGGTGTGAGAATGAGTAAGAGAGTTAGAATGATACGTTTATACACGATTAGATAAGACTGGTGCGGCAAGATCAAAGGCAAGACCCGCTAATCCACCACTTTTCGATAACTCTATAGATTTACACGCGAGAGAAACTTTCAAAAAAGCCCATGCGACTCTTATTCGTCATCATCATCATCATCATCCGTGTATTATTTTTTGTCTGTTGGTGATATGTTAAATAAAACGGCCACAAAAACGCGAGATTTCTTTATGGAATTTTTTTTTTTTAATTCTCTCTTACTTTATTTTTCTCATTTAACGACTCTTCAACATTACTCACAACAACGGAATGTCCATTTTTCTCTACTCAGAACAATTATAAACTCGATGCAAATTCTTTTAATATTTATTATTTATCATTAATTAATTTTCATAAATATTTAAAATCTACAGTTGTATTTATATTTCAATTTTTTTTAAAACAATAATATATTTTTTTAATTTTTACATTGTTTATTGTTACTGTCTTCCTCGTGAGATTTACCATGGAAAGAATATATATGTATAATTTTACAACAATAAATAATTACATTGATAAAAGTGTATTGGATTGAAATTGAGAAATTTTTAAATTGAGTAAATATTTTATTTAATTCGAGTTTGAATGAATTGAAATATAAAATTAAGTATCAAATTTATCCCAACTGCATTATTATTTGCATTCAATATAAAAATTAATGTAAATTAATAATTTATTTATTTTTTAATATTTCAATTCAATTTATTAAACATCGAATTTATAATAAAATAAAAAGTAGAAAAATACAACTTGCATTCAGTAGATTATTATATTAAACTACAAGAAATAATCACAAAAGCAAACAGCTTATAAACTTATCAAATGCATTATTAGCCGCACCCTCAATCAATAAAAATTGCAAAAATTATATAAATTAACAACAACAAAATTAAAAAAAAAAAAAAAGTAATCTCTACTAAATAAAAATAAAACAAACATTTTAAAAATTTAATTTTTAACATTCATACTTTTCTCACCAATGTCTCTTTTATATATTTTCAGGAAAAGGAAATAATTCAAGAAAGCAGAATAAAAAAAATAAAATAAATTACATAACACACTGCCAACCAATTCCCAACACACTGGTGATTTAATGTCGCAAATTTCAAGAAGACATTCATGGAGCGTAAGATGAAGTAAAAAAAAAAATAAAAAAACGACACAGAACTATATATACCTAAAGTACGTGACAGTCTCATGACTGTGCTATGTGTGTAATGTGTTGAGAATATGAATGGCCGTTGGAAGAGATAGAGAAATTGGTAAGAATCTCATGATCGTTGTGAGCAAAAAGCATTTGAAACACTGTAGAGATATATGTTGTATATAGAGATGAGCAAACGGTACTCATGGGGCTCGTTGTCACCCCCCACATTACAATGTCCTTTTCTGGGGCTTTTATTTTTGCCCGTCTGTGCAAGTAAAGTAAAGCGCGTGCCACAACGCGTTAAAAATCCTTCAGCATAAACCAAAGCATCAATTTTTTTTTTCCCTCTTCTTCTTTTATTATTATTCACTGCTTCATCATATTCATGTCCGGATGGTACAATTTGTCAACTCCACATTACCAATTATCGCTATTGTATTGTACAATTCTAACATGAGTCTAATGTAAGTGTATGTAATATTTTTATCTGTCGTGAAATGAAATTTCAAATATATTTTTGCGCCCGTCGGCAAAAGATTTATTATACAGCGACGATTGCATGACATAAATATAAATCTCAATATGATATTATAACTCAACAAAATTTATTTTTCTATTTATAAATATATATTTAAAAGAATGAATATAAATATTTCAGCTTTCAATAAGTATGTGTGTATGTTTAGAAAATATTTATTTTGTAAGTTTTCATCTCTAAATAGAAAATTTTCTAAATATTACGAATTATATTTTACAAATGGCAATATTGAATTGAATATTTTGAAAGAATTATATACCTGAGATTGCGTCCGAATACAATACCCAAGTAAAATTTAACGAAAAATTGTTTTGTATGTATAGATATCTTTGTTGAAGATGTCCGTCGGGTGGATGCTCATTGGAATTTTATGACAGTTCACGCGGTAAAAGGGAGTTTATTGGGCAGCTTAAGCTTCCAACCTCGTCACAATGACCAAAGCGGCGCTTTTTGGGAAACAATATACACAAGACATCACCATATTACTTAGTGGTACTTTGCCCTGGTCCCCCTGCAATCGTCTCTAAAAGAAATAACTCACAATTTATATTATACATATATTCTCCTTGAACTCATCTAAAATATCTATACATTAACAAATAAATATACGTGAGTATATTATAAATAATCATTTTGAAATATGATATGTTTTAAATATTTCTCAAATTTTATATAAAAAATATTTAATAATTTAATTTATAAATTTTATTTGTTACAGATTCAAGTAAATGATATGAAAAGAAAATTATTGATTCGTTATTCGATATATTTTTATTTAAAATATAGATGATTATATTCAAATTTGTGGAAGTAAATTACAACATGAGACTATAATCCATAAATATTGATGTGAATTATAGCTAACATTGTGTTATTTTACATAATACAATGTAAAAGTACTTAGGAGTAACGCACAAAATTTTTCGGTCAATTATTATCTCGGGGAAAACCCGTCCGAGGGAAAAAGGTATATACCGTTATAGGGGTCACAGTATATGGTCACTTAAAGTTATCTTGAAACGTATAATACGATCTAACAGTGACGTAGTTACTAACTTAAACATCATTCAATGTGACGCCTTACTATGTAATACTGTCATGCTGCTCCAATGGGTATTATTGTTGGCAAAACAAATCACTACATAAGCTAGGTGTGTATGTGTGTGTGCACGTTGTTATAAGATATATCACTATAAGCGATAGAAAATCCTAGATTATATTCTTTCATCCTGTTACACTAATTACGAATATGTACAGAACATTAATTCTTTATTAATTTTCAAAGTTGGTTCTAAAATAACAATTTTAACTTTACCAAAGTTCAATAATTTAATTTATTTTTTTTTTATGCCATTAATTTCACTGAAAATATAAATTTAATTTTATCTATTCTCTTACAAATTAAATATATCTATTTAATTTGATATTGCTCAGTATATTTATTTTTATTTTAATATTTTATATTATTAATTATAATAATTATGTTATTATTAATATAATTAAAATATTTAATTAATCAATTAATTATTTAATTTAATATTATATCAATATTATTAATATAATATTAATAATTATTATTATTATTGTTAATATGATAATAATAAATTATTTATTTATTTATTATTTAATTTTTTATTATTAATTTATCATTTTTATAATATTAATTATAATAATTATATAATTATTAATGTAATTAAAATATTAAATTGATTAATTAATTATTTAATTTAATATTATATCAATATTATTATTATATTATTAATAATAATTATTATTATTGATAATATGATAATAATAATAATATATTTATTTATTATTTAATTTTTTATTATTAATTTATCATTTTTATATTATTAATTATACTAATTATATTATTATTATTGATAATATAATAATAATAAATTATTTATTTATTTATTATTTAATTTTTTATTATTAATTTATCATTTTTATAATATTAATTATAATAATTATATAATTATTAATGTAATTAAAATATTAAATTAATTAATTAATTATTTAATTCAATATTATATCAATATTATTATTATATTATTTATACTAATGATTATTATTGATAATATGATAATAATAATAATATATTTATTTATTATTTAATTTTTTATTATTAATTTATCATTTTTA
>JAQQBS010001422.1:14771626-14803065 GCA_030347275.1 Microctonus aethiopoides
TTTTTTTTTTTTTTATTATAACTACATTGTTTATTTTGTTATAATTTTATGTTTAATTTTGATAAATTTATCACACCACTTTGTTGCATTGAATCCATTATTTATTTATATATAATCACACTTATAAATGCACACTTGTAAACACTTATAAATATAAGACACTAAACACTTATGCACTAATATAAATTAAATAATTGATAATTATTTATTGTCATTTTATAATTATTCACGCGATGGGGATTAAATTTATTATGGGGATGGATAAGTAGATAAATAAATAAATAAAGAATAAACGGAACGAATTGGTTAATTCATTTAGTAATGTTTGTGATTGTTTGGTGGAAAAGTGTGGACAGAAGATACAAGAAATACGTCTGAAAGCCACGGCCGACTGATAGATATTGAAACGGATAAGTTGGTAAAATTCATGTTTGCCAGGCTTGCCACGCTTACATTAAACATTTTAAGTTCCTAACTGCTATCTCCCCACTTATAGGGGAACGCCTCTTAAATGGCTATAGTTCCCCCACTAGATTGCGCTCGACCAATCGGTGGCTGTTGGTAACGGCGTGAACCGTAATGGCGGTCTAGCTGGTGTCTGGGATATTGCGATAAACCGCCATCCATTGAACTGATAAAAAAAAAAACCCTTTCTCATTTACACACACGCCTTCTTTGTTTATTTTTCTATGCTTTTTTTCTTTGTTTATTTTTTGAATTATCCTTGTTATTGGAGTGTTTTTTTTTGTAGGACAATTTATGATTGAATAAGGGAAAAAAATTGCGGATTTTAGTGGAGATGATAAGGAAAAGAAGGAAATATTGAGAGGTATAGTTTATGTAAGGATATTTTTTATTTATATATTGTTTAAATGAGATGTAAATTATGATTATTGTTTCAGGATTGAGGTTATATGTGAATTTTGGATGGATGTTGAGAAGAAATATCGAGACGGAATCGAATTTTTTGTAAAAATATATATGGTTCATGACATTCAGGAACTTTTTTTGTTTCTGGAGATTTTATAATCTTTTTGAATGTTCTTCGACGTTTACTTTAGAAACTTTACGAAAAGTTACTAATGATTTTTGTATAGAACATTTTCGTTTGGAGGAATTGATATTATATTTATAGGAAAATACGTTTGAAATATTGTATGCAAGAACTAGGGATTAAAAAATATCGATAAATGAATTGTAACTAGAAATATCGATCCACTAAAAATATTTAATTAATGTAGCCATATTCAATTTGTATTTGTATTTTGTAATAATGTATATCGTTAATTTTATTTGCGACATTTATACCGTAAATGGAAATTATTTATAACACAAGTTCTAAAAAAATTCATCTATAAAATTCCTCATTTATAGGTTATATCTTACAAAAAAATTATTCATTTCATTGATTAATTATCATTTCCAATAAAATAAACACAAATATATAATTGATTGCAACTTATTAAACTAATTTACACAAAGATCAACCTTTAATTAATATTAAATACAAATCAAACATAATTATCATACATATATATATTTAATTCATCCACACATTAATCAACTCAGGAAAAATAAAAAAAAAAAAACAAACAATTACATAAATACATACTCATTGTATTTTACTGTAATTTTATTTCCCACTAAAGTAAATAAATAAATAAACACATTTATCAACAATATAAAAAAAAAAAACAGCAGATGGGTACAGTATACCTGCACAGTAAATAAAAAAAAACTGAGAAAAAAAATATATTTGTGAGCGGAAAATGTAATTTAGTCCCTGGTAGTAAAGCACTTATACACAGCGGCTAACTTCACTTCTCATATCTCTCATCTCTCTCATTCTCATATACTATACATAGCTATATTTTGACAAAGTATTATTGCATGTTATTAAATAATAAAGCTTCTTGACTGACAAGAATTAATCAGGCAAGAAGCAGTAAACAAAAAAAAACACATTATCGATTATACATCTCACTATATACAAGTGAAAATCCTTCTGAAATTATAATACAAAGTCAATAATCATATTTTTATGGTTATAACATAACCCTATCAATAATAGGTATGACTGGATTATACATATATTTATACAATCATCTATAGTAATAAATTAAATTTGTTACTATAGTTAATTGCAATATACATATACGTACACACATGCATATTATACATTATACATTTATATAAAAGAGATATAATAAAAATTACAAGTACAGTAATAATTTTCCTTATTGCAAAGACATATCTTAAATATATATTAGTTTTATCCCTGTACTTGTCATAATATTATCATAGCAAACTATATATTTTCCATAGCCATTATAAATTTATATATGTATATCGAATTTTCTACAGTCCCTTTTCATCTCATTGGTTAGTTACGCTCCGCCTATTGGGGCGGTTTTGTCGTTATTTTTTACTCTATACTTTAAATCTATACAAAGGATGTCTCGAAATTCCCGCAAGATTTTAAATGTTGCCAATGTGTTATTTCTTGCGTGAATTTTGGGACAATCTATACACATATGTTCATTGTATGTACATCAATAATTATTTGCTTCAACAATATAGCACAATTATATAAATAAATTAAATATAAATTTTATTATACAGCATAATTAGAATGTGAATGTTTGTATTGATTCACTAGGGTTATTTTTGATCGATTAATTATTGTAAAGGGTTTGTAATTATTTTATAGATATGTATACTTATAGTATATAAAATTGTGTGTATAAGTATAAGTTGATGAAAGATGTAAATATATGCAATGAATGTATATTCATCAATGCTTAAATTTATGGATGGATATAAATTTTAAATTACTGCTGTTGAAAAATATAAAAGCAATTTGTTTTCACAAATATTTGGCCGACTGGGTCGTCATGATTGTTTTACAATGCATTTACTTCAGTTGAACTCCTTCAATTTATGACCTGTGTATATATATATAGCCAAATTGTCAACAGTAAAGAGTTTTGATGACCCTAAGAACCAGTAATTGATAATTTCATTAGTTTTTCTATTAATTGTTTTCATCAATATTCATTATTGAACTGCATGAATGAATCCAAAAAACCCAATCTACAATCAAAGAAAGAAATTAATTAATATTATATATGATAGAAAGTCAAAGAAAAAATATTAAAAAAAAAATATAACTATAATTTCCAGACAATTGAGACTTACCATTTGTTAATTAACCAATTAACTGGTTGATAAATAAACCAGTGTTGTTAAAATTCATTAGAACTAATTCAGTTCACTATGTTTAATTGCGTCATAACTAAAGTGACCAACTTCAGATTGTTCGTTGTTTCATCCAGGCCAAATCGTCAAACTTAACCTCAAAAAAAAAATCAATTATGATAAAAATCAATTCAAATAGGTAATTTTTCTCAGTGTTTAAACAAACAAATAAGTAAATATATTAATTTTAACAACTTTACATATAAATATTTAAGCTTGATGTAATTTATAATTAATGTCTTTATTGAATTTTAGATAAATATCAAAATGACAAAATCGATATAATTATTACTCAGAATCAAATGGATATATTTAAAGTAAGAAGGAATTTTATGCTGAAGTGCAACAAAAATTTACAAAAGCATTTAGGAACAAACCTCCCAGATACATATATATATCTATATATATACATGACTATGAGTTGATGTTTGGTACATCAGGCAAACATCATTCAAACTAAAGATAATCCGCGTCCTTTTTCGACCCTTTTGTATTTTTTGTATGGGCGTTTTATAGGGGTAGTAGGGCGGTTCAGGTACATATTTATATTTTGTTATACAATGACAGTAGTATAACCATTTTGCAATATTAAGAATTGTTTGGTGTATTGTATATCTCTTTACCTTCTAACATCGGCTTATAGCGCATTACATTCATAAAGTCTATACTCATAGTTTAAATCTACAAATAATATATGTCTTCTTAAGTATTAAATTAGTTAATATTCGATTATCTCATTGTACAATCAGTTGCTTTGCTGCAGCTTAATATAAATCATATTTAAATATCTAACATTATTGCAATATAAAATAATTAATTATATTTGAATAATACTGCAGATAATACAAATATATATTACGTGTTATTTTTTCTATTAAATCTTGTGAACATATAATATAAATGTATAAATATCTACGTTTTATTTTATTACATAATTTTTTTTCTATAAAACTATAGTCTTGTTTTTATAACGTCGCAGTATCTAATATACAATTACAAATTTTTTTATTTATATTATCGCAAGACATTCCTGTAGCCACATCAAAAACGCGCTGTGATTGATGTTTTTCGCTTTATAAAATGTGTACTGAAATTTAATACGAGATAGAGAAAAAAAAATATATTTTTATATATAGTCATGATCAGGATAAAAAAAAAATCAACATGATAATTGGAAGAGAGAAGAAATATTCTGTATATGTATATATTCAAATGCATCTCATTTCCATAGCAAAGGTTTGATGTGGATATATTAATTGCCGGACAGACATCTTTCATTCCTTGCTCTTCTTTGATGGTAGAGACTTTAATGATCGGCTTATAAAGCTGTTTTTTGATTTTTATTTTTTTATTACACTGCCCATAATAAAACTCGTGCTCGTATATATGTATATATACATATATATGTATAGATAAGATCGGGCGTATTACATGAGGGACACACATAAACGTTTTTATATGTTTCAGTATTTTTCAATTTTCTTTTTTAATCATTTTCTACTACAGGTAACTCATCATTAATTTTTTGAATTTATTATAAAAAATATAATATATTTTAGTGGTGAAACAAATAAATGTAGCTTTCTGTTGTTAATCGTATCAAGATATATTTAATTATTTGCATTTATGTATTATAATTAATAACTATTGTTTATGTATATTAATAGTTTAATTAATAATATGGAAAAAATTATTGTATTAAAATAGAGAAATATATTGTCAATTAATTATTGATATTATTATTCTCAATAATTTACTGTACATCTCTCAATTCTATTATTGGTTAATTAATTTAATATGTATATGTATGCATAGAAATTGTACAGATATATTTGAGTGTTGAAAATGCCTATCACTAAATTATGTTTTGTGAAATGCAATATTGATAAAAAATGTTGAAGATTTATGCTCGAATTCGAGTTTTTTCGATTTTTCTTGAAAACTATTAATTTTATAGCAAAAGTTAATGAGACATTTTTTGTAGGAAATTAAATTTTCTTCAGAATTGTCTTCTTGACTAATTACGGTAGAGCTAATAGTTTTTGAGAAAAATCCAATTAAAATAAAATCATGCAATTTATATAAATAGTTTAAATTTCTATATTTTTAATTGGATTTTTTTCGAAAACTATTAATTATACGGTTTTTTTTCAAGACGACTATTTTGTAGAAAATTTTATTCCCTACAAAAGTGGTCCCATATACTTTTGCTATAAAGTTGATAGTTTTCGAGAAAAATCGAAAAAACCATGAAATTCAAGCAAAAATCGGTTTTAACATTTTTTATCGGTGAGACAGTTCACAGAAAATAATTTAGTGATCAACACTTTTAAAGATTATATATTTCTGTATAACTCTCTACAAAAGCTATACAAATGAAAAAAAAATTGAAATTTACGTGTTAATTAAACGGAAAAATTTAAAATCGATTTAGGAAATAATTAATATTAAAATTAAGAGTTCATCTTTGGATAAGAATTTTTTTTTAAATATTTAGAGTAATATTTCATCAACGCCACGAAAAAAAAAATAGTCCCCTCAAACGAAGCACCCTAATACATATACTCTATTGCCAAAAATTAACTTGCCATAAATTAAAGCTATCGAAATCTTGAAAAATATATTGAGTCACATAGTTAAATTTGATTTTTTTCATTATTACAATGAATCAAATTCATGGCTAGCTAATATTCACATGTTATTATATACATATATAATAAAGTTTTATCTATATAAATATAAGTATATAATTCTTCCTCTTTTAAGCATCTATATGATTATGAGACCACTGGGAAACCACGAGGACAATTGCCCATCAGGGTAACGATGATTCAAAATGGTTTCGTACTCATAACTCTACATATAATTAGTAACTAAAAGCCTTAGCTACTAAAATAATATATATTGCCAATGGGAGCAATGAGCATATACATATATTCAAGTATAATGTCAATAAACTTTGATTGTGGAATGTAGGTATATACATATATTTATCCACTCCAGCTCTATGTACAATACTCATGGGAGCTTTAGTTAATCAGCAGAAATGGTGAATCACAATTTCAACGCAATTCGCACGTACCAATAAATTCACTGAAACAAAAATTAAATCAAACAATATTTGAATAAAAATACAAATGACACAGGTGAATTGATGAGATAAAAGAAATTTCTTTTTTTTTTTTCAAGGAGTAGGTATCAGAGACTAAAAACACACAAGGAACAAAAAGATGGCAGAGCAAATATACAGAAAAAAAGTTGTGTTGAAAAATAGAGGAAAAAATATAAAAATAAAGTGGAAAGATTAAAAGTATGTTGAAAATACTTACTTTAAAACAGTTTTTCACAGAGATGATGCTTTACAACGGTTCACCATCCCTTTTTCGTCAGATATTCAGTAAATGTATAGATAGTTTGTTCGTTTCAATACTCTCATAGCCTTTTCCAATTGCATTTCAACAATATTAATTTTATTGCATGGTAATCACATGGATGTTTAAGTGTAGATGTGACCCAGGGTGCATTGCTTTTCGTGCCGCTTCTCTTTTGGTCCAACCTAACCTATAAGTGTTGGGTGTGCGAACGAATATTTGTTTCTCTCACATCTTGCTGTATATATATAATAATATCCCTGGAAATTCAGGTAACATCTTGAAAAATATAATTTTATGATCAACGAGCCTGTTCTCTTTCTATCTGTTTATCTATCTTTCTTTTCCTTAGGCTTTCAGAATATATAAACGGCAAAACTATGTGGGCCAAAGTGTACATTTTGGAAGGAAAAAAAAAATCCTGATACCTTGCACCGACCGTTTTATGGCCGGGCTTTGGCGGAGCATTTCCGACAACATGCGATACAAGTATATAAATATATATACATAAGCAAGAGACAGATATTGGAGAAAAAAAGAGAGAAAATAAAAATGTAAGTATATATAATACATATGGAGTTCATTGCAGTCATAACTATAAGGGCAAATATGAATGTTATATTGTTCATATACGAATAAACTTGCAAAAATATCGTCGATAATCCCTGTGAACATTCACGAGACAAAAGCTGTGTATATAAAATATATACATTCGTTTTACATACATTTTTAGTATTGAAGATAATTAAGGTTAGGGAAGCCAGTTACTTTATATTTTTGTAAGTATAATATATATTTGAGAGGAAAAATGAATGGTAACTATAATCAAAAGAAGCAGGAATTCTTGTAAATCACATTGGATGTACTTTTGTGATATATAACCTCAATAGTCCCATCATTATTACAGGCATTATTGTGGACATGTAGATTTATAACCTAAAAATATAAAATTTAGTATGCATGTATTGTACTAGCTTGATGTATTATATTTTATATTATTATAACATTTGAGCAATGATAAAACGGCCATGTTGGTTCACATGAATTGTTGCCTATTTTTCAATGTGAGTTTTCAGAGGGTAAATTCTTTTTTTTAGCCCTTTTACGATCGCGCTTATTGGAGAAGAGAATTTCAATATAAACTCCACCTTTAAAATGTGCAGCATTTGGTAGGGAAAAAAAAACTATCTCTTTTCTTTTATTCATTTGTATTGTATTCTATTCATGCGAGAATTTTAGTGTTACATTGCTATTTTATATTTTATGACGTAGAGTAGATGAAAAATCTTGGTAGAATATATATTATGGTTTTGTAGATTTTGAAAACTTTGAAAGATTACCGCAGTAGTTTTATATTTGTCTGTAGATTTTATTTGGATATGAATAATATTGATTGTGTGAGAATTTGGTGAATCTATTGAAATTAAATTGAGAATGAAACAATAGAATTAATCATATTTTCATTTTAATATTACAAAAATATTGAAGGGTTTAAATATGTTTAGGTTGGACTATGACTAATTTTCTCAATTCATTAAATTTCACCATGAATGAAGTAATCTTGATGATTATGGTGCTACATAATGGGTTACATCCCAATAAACTTTTATATTAGACTTTTCATGTTTATTGAACAGCAAGTAGTATTCATAGAACGAGTTAAATACTAATTGATGAATCATAATATTGTGCATAAATATTGGAAAAGGTTTTTCATTTGGATAATTTATGATTAACTAATATTGAAGTTAATAAGGTAAAAATGATATATTATACGTAACAAATCAATGAATAACGAAAAATTAATCTTTTGATTCAAACAATTTCAACCGTAATATTAATTCTTTTTGAGGTTAAGATTAATAATTGTTCCTAACCACAATATTTAAAATAAATAGGATGTTCGTAATTAATCATCATAAATTCTTTTGTGTTTTATATTTTCATTTTGTAATTTATCAATTCTCTATTGATAATATTAGAAGAAAAAAATATTTTATTTTTACGTCGCACATTTGAATTTTTCTCTGTCGATATAATAGAAATTTTAGTTTAATAAATTTCCGCGGGACTGTATTTCTGCAGCACTGTTGATTTCCTATTCTTTTTATTTTTCTATAATTCAATTATCAATTTATTTATTTAGTTTTGTTTTTATTTATAACATTATGTCATTATCAATAATATTTTTCAAGTATTTGTGTAAATAAACTTTACATTCATGATTTATTATTGCATAATACAGACTTTGAAATATTGTTATACAACTCGAGAAAAAAATTTCTGCAATGAAGAAAATAAATAATTGGATATTATTAAACTATCAGCATTGTCTAAACACTTTATTATTATTATTATTTATTATTTATTATTTATTTATTTAATGTTCGCAGTTATTTTGCTTTATATATCGCTCTCTAAAAGGAGCATTAAAAATAATATTTGCAATTAATATTTTTTTTTTCTTTTTAAACAGAAGAAATAATTTTAAAAAAAATTATTGTAATTCAACTTTATATGTATAAAATTGATTGCTAATGACAATGTAACACCAAAAAATTGTTTTATTGTTTATTATGTTAATTGCAATAAAAAGTATTATTAAAATTGATAATAAAAAAAAAACACTCAAAATTTCTTTCAAAGATCAAAAAATTACTTCCAGCATTCAACAAATTTCATTATGTACAACATAATTTTTCTTTACAGACAATATATTATAAATTAATTTCTCCCATAAAAATAAAATCAGAATTTTCTCTTGTAAATAAGTAAAAATAAAATTAACAAAAAAACAACATCATCGTAACATTTATATAAATAAAATAAAAAAAATACTTATACGAAAAATATTAGAAGTTGAAAAATATTTTAAGATGTAGAAATATCTAATTTCTCCATAATAATTGAGATGGCTTGTTGTATTGTTGTAAAACAACGTGGCCTGCGAGCCTTCAAACCCCAATCGGGTTTAGTATTTGGAAGTAACATTGATGATGAAGCAGCAGAAATATTTTTATTATTTTTCAATTTCATTGATGCATTTTCTTTTTTCATTACTGACACAATCAATGTTCTCAAAAGCCAAATGGTACGCTCGCAACTTTTTACTTCTAATAAAAATTCCGGATCATTTAACAATAGCCAAAATAAAGTGGCAAGATGTAAAAATAAATCAACATCATATTTGATTGCAGTATTCATTAACCTAGCAATTATTTCCATCTCATCAACATTATGAACGTGCTTTGCAGTATCAGGTAATTTTGCTAAAGTAATTAAAATATTTGCGCAACGTTTACAAACATCCATCCAAGGTAATGATCGATTAGATTTCTCTAAAATAATATAAAGCCTTTCGACTAACTGAAGCTCACAAAATAAAATGCAACCTTTAGGAGATAAACGTGTAAGAGTATCAATACAAGCAAGACACATTGTCAACTGACCAATATTTGTAAAATTTAGCAGTAAATTCATAGCAGCTTTTAAACGATACTCTACAGTTGTTGATGGCGTTGCAGCTTTCGCTGCCTTTCTTGAACGTTTACGTAATTCCCTAACCTCTAAAGATTGTAATGTACGAACTTTATAACCTCGCCACATTGCTTGAATATTTATAGCTGCATTATTACGCTTCAGTTCATCTTTATATTCAATGCTTAATTTTTTCCTTGCCTGTATCATTCGCCATCTACGCTGAATCCAAATTACTTTACTTCTTAATTCATTATAATTCTGACGAATTTTCTTACACATTTTATTTAACCTATAACGTCTTTGGATAATTATTGCTGATGCTTTTATTGCCAGGAATTTATTTCGTATATTTCTAGCGATAATAAATCTTCGCCATGTTCTTTGAATAATTATAGCAGCATGAATCTTGGAACGATATTCTCTTCTTGCTTGTATCATTCTCCAAGTTGATTGTATTCGTATAACCGCAGAATGATATTGAATATATTTATTTCGAATAATTTTACCGATACAATATGCACGATAAAAACGCTGTATTGTTATCGCTGAATTCCTGAGTGTTACAAAAGATTTACGTGTTGTAATAGTTAATTTTTGGGCACGCCATTGAGTTTGTATAATTATCGTAGCAGTTTTGAGGTTATGGTAATCTACAGTAGCTTTATACATTCGCCAGTTTTTCTGTATTATTATCGCTGAATTTCTTGTAGCTAAAAATTGTGTTCTTGTTGACTGAGCAAGTTTTGTTGCGCGGTATTTTCTTTGAATCAAAATTGCAGCAGCTTTTTGTTTTTTATAATTTTCATAGATTTCGCGTCCAATTATTTTAGCCCTCCATCTTCTTTGTAATACTATTGCAACTTTGTGTTGTTTTAATTTATTCAAATAGACACGTCTGACCAGAATCATTCGCCAATATGATTGAATTTTTATTGTGACTGTTTTTAATTTCAAATATTCTTGTCTCGTTGATCTACTGAGAATTTTCTCACGCCATCGCGTTTGTATCAAGACAACAGTTCTTCGATATGTTAAATATTTTTTCTGGCACTCTTTAGTGCGTTGTAAATTACGCCACCATGTTTGAATGATTATAGTTGCTTTTCGATAAGATTGAAAGGATGAAATATAATTTTTCGTGTCTCGATATCTCCTCCAACATCTTTGAATAATAATTGTGCTATTTTGTATTTTTAAAAATCTTTCACGTTCGATTCGCATTAATTTCCCATAAGTCCACCAAGATTTAATGACGTTTGCTGTATTTTTCTGCAATATATAATTATTGTGAATGCGTTTAGTAATGATAACAAATCGCCACCATCGTTGTATTATTATTGTGGCATGCTTTATATTATTAAATGCCATCTTTTCTCTTCGCATTGCAATTGTTGCGCGCAATCGACATTGTATTATGATAACTGCTTGACGTTTCTTTCGAAAATCTATAACATATGGTTGACAAATACGAATTTGTCTAAACCATTTTTGAATATGTATTGCAGCGGCTTTTATTTGCATAAATTTATTACGATCTTGCATCAACTTTGTTCGCCACCATTTCTGAATAATAATTGCACTTTTTTCAAATCTCGGACGTTGGAATTTATATATTATTTGCCATAATAATGATAACGTTTTTTTTCTATGACCATCAACAATACTTTTAGCATTAATATCGCCACTAATTTGATAGCCAGCTTTAATTAATGCATTCAATGCCAGATCAACATTGTGAATTTTTTGCAATCGTGATATTGACGGAACACGACATTGATTCGTTAACGTTCGATCGCCAATAATAAGTTCCATTAATCGGCACAATCGCACGCCGTCACATAAATCCAAACCAATATTTTTCACCGCATAATTATATTCATCTAAATATGTTTGTTTATATGACACAACGTAGCCATGAGTGCGAAGAATTTTTGTTACATCACCAACGCCACTGAGGACTTCACGTGAGAATGCAAGTAAAATCGCACGACTATCTTTGTTGATAGCTTTTTTGTGAAATAAACATGGATCATGGGCAATTAATTTATTTCTCTTGGCATAATCGAGAAAATAAACAATTGAAAAGAATTTAGTTAATAAAAATTGATTCATATGCGGCTGAAATGCTGGTAATTTAAGATTGATAACATATGGATGTGAATACGTTTGTGCCAAATGTGGATCAGAAAAAAATCGTGCAATGAGAAATTGTGTGAGACCAATCAAATCATTGTTTGAATTGAGAGGTATTATTTCGCCATAAATAACTTCAAGACCAATTCTTAGCCACAATGGATTATAACTGAGTAATAATTCAAGAATTGCTTTTTGCAAACCAATATCACGATGTAAATCACGATCTTGTCTAATAACAAAAAATCCTTTTTCAATACAAGCAATCACTTGTGCCAATATATTTTTAACATCATCGCGCATGAACATGGCACACGCAGCTTTTCTCAATGTATATAATCTCGCATTAGTATCATGATATCTCGCTGAAACTACTTCTTTCGTTTCTGCTAGTGTAACATTTTCCTTGGCTCGACATAATTGCCAAACTTTTCCCACGTCAACGCAAGCAGTTTCCACGTCTGCATTGTGTTCCAGTGGTGTTAATAACGCATTCAACCATTTTGTAAATTCTAATTCTAGATTGAGAATCCATTCATCATCGTAATATAATCTGTGATTGAGAAATGGATCTTGTATGGTGGATTTCTTTAATACTGATGGGACACCCAAATTTTTTGAACATGATTTGGTATTTTGAACACTTGGAATTGATGAATTGATGCGTTGTTTCGATGATATATTTGAAGCTTGAATTTTTCTCCGTAATACTGAATTATGTTGTGCCAAACTCTTGTCTTTCATGACTTTATCATGATTTATTGGTGATAATTTTTTAGTACTTTTAACTTGATCTGTATTTGAAAATATTTTTTTCGGTGGTGATATTTCAACGCAAAATTTTGAAGACTTTCTCAATGTAGTAACGTATTTTTCAGAACCTTTCAAGCTGGCTTCAATGATTATTTTCTTTGTAACTGTCACGGTCTCTTCAGTGATCAAATCCAGCGTATGATTAATATTTTCTTGATTAGTTATTAAAAATGATGCTTGATGAGGATTAGCATCTTTTGCTTCTAGAATAGCCTTCGCTGATGATGGATCATTAGATTGTATACTGATCATTTGTTGATGATCGACAATAGGTTCCGGTGACAATGATGAGTTTATTTTTGGAATATTAGAAAATAATGTATTTGATGACATTTTTTCGATTATTGGTGTAAGTTTGCTTGGTCGAATCAGTCCTGTATTTTGCGTTGACTTTGGTGATTTATTTGTGTCACACACATTACTTGATGTTGATTTTTCTGAGGTTGAGCATGTTGCCGGTGAAATGTTTTTTATTGGTGTTGTAAAATTGACAATATCATTTAATATCATTGAAAAATCTCTTTCATCAGTACTTTCTCTTACTGTTGTAAATAATTCTGGTGTCAGTGAATCATCAAAATTTTCATCAATTGAATCCATATGTTTACAAAATTTTGGCTCAGCATTAAGATAAGTTTGACGTCGTAATAGTGATTTTTTTTCAATGCTTTTTAGTGATAATGATTCATGAACCAGCATAAAATTTCCATCATTTTTTCTTTTCGTTATTGAATCACTCATTTCTAATATATTATTGGATTGTTCAATATCATATGCTATTGA
The DNA here is from genome assembly GCA_030347275.1 of Microctonus aethiopoides. Taxonomy (NCBI): domain Eukaryota; kingdom Metazoa; phylum Arthropoda; class Insecta; order Hymenoptera; family Braconidae; genus Microctonus; species Microctonus aethiopoides. The sequence goes on from JAQQBS010001422.1 coordinate 14,785,465, forward strand.
ACATTTAGGTGTCGCATCAATATTTCGAACTTGTGGTATTTGTACTGGTTTTACATTATCACATGGATTTAAAGAAGTTAATTGAAAATCTGAAATATTTAAATTATTTACCGTAACAATTTTCGAATCAATTGTATAAATTTGTATTGGTAGTGTTTTCAGATTATCATTATTTATATTCTCTCTATAATTCTCCTTATTTTCTTCGTTGACATTCAAATTTCGCTTCATATTTTGTTCATTCATTGCAACTTTTGATGGAAGCAAAACCTTTATAGACTCAACATTTACATGACGTATTTTATTGGATTGAGTTAACACTCGACTACGAGTTGTACACTTGGTCTTACCTTTTTGTACTTTATTACAAATTAATGTTAGAATCACATCGTACTTTATCCGCCGATTATCTGTAAGCTGTAACGTGTCTCTCCATGAACCAATTCGATTCGGTTTCCACAGCAAAGTTAGAGTAGATTCACTGTTAGGACTGATAGATACTTCTGAATAACTAAAGGAAATACAGCGTTCATCCGGTGGACGTTTGGTAATATTAACCTAAAATAAATTTTAAAAAATACTCCATATTATTAAATATTATAAATACAATATATAGAATTAAATGGCGTGTACTAACATGTAGAATACGATTGGTAGGATTTTTTATTATTAATTTCGTGAATGCTTCTGCATACAGATTTGTTTCCAATTTTAATCGGGTTTGTGGTTGAAATGGTCCTAATACTAATATTGCTGGTGACTCAGGTATATCCTTGAATATTTCCGGTACCTTTTTTGCCTTTGGTGTAACATCAATCTGAAACATTAATTCAATAAATATAATTAGTATTTATAAATATCACAACAATAATATTTATGTTTATGACAAAATGAAGAAATAATGCAAAACAAATGAAGTGGAACTTGAAAATACTTCTTGGTTTATTAAATATTTTGTAGTAAATTTATATAAACAAATAACACAAGAGCTTCGATGCCATTTTAATTTATATTTATACTTTTATCTCCATTTTTCAACGAACTCAACAATTTTATATTGAAACAAGTTTGAATATTAACGAATATTAATTAATATGAATAATTAATACGTTCTTAAACCTAACGGACTTTATATTGACTGTTTTTATATATACATATATATAAATGTATATGTATTATCAATAATTTCAATTTATGCTTATGACAAAATGAAGAAAGAAACAAATAAAGTAGAACTTACTTGAAAATACATCTTTGACTTGTTAAATGTTTGGTAATATATTTAATTTAGGCGATAAATGAATCATTTACATGTATTATAACCATATTAGATGTACATAACAATTAAATAATCATGAGACTACAACGGAAAATTAATTATAGAAATCACAAATAATACAAGAGCTTTGTCGCCATGTGAAATTGAATTTTTCTTAAAATTCCAACGAACTGAACGGTTTTATCATTTGTTTACACTCTCTTCGTTGTTCAAAACTTTGCTGGTGACAATCAAAATCGCGCATGTGCACTGAAAGTATATTTGAGGTTAGGCGGGAAAAGGTAATCACGACTTGTCGGGAGACTTCGGTTGTTTCCGTCAACATATTTTATTCAGGTTATGTTTTTATTTTTTGAATAAATTTTATATTTAAAAATGAAATTTATTGATTAAATTAATTAAATTAATTAATAATAAATTTTAGTCATTTATTTCATATAGTTAGAAATAGTTCTTGATCATTATTTACTTATTTTAGGGTAATATTTATAATATCTATAATATTTCATAATTTAATATATTTAATATTAAAAAAAATTTAATGAAATCAATATTTTTTCTTTAATAAATTTTACTTACATAATAAAATATTCATTTTATTAAATTTCATAAATATTTTCTTTACTGACAAGTGAATAAAAATTTAATAATATTGATAGATTTTTATTTTATATTTTTTATTTAATAAATAAACAAACATGATCACAGCGTCACGCGCGCCATCTCGTATTCGGATATTTCAAATTATGATCTTGCAATGTACGGTACAACAACAACTTGTACCAATATTACCAAAGCCAAACGGACATTCATCATAATTTGAAATTTCATTAAACAAATATAATTATAAAATAAGCCGTTTAACGGTTTTATTTAACGAAATTTCGTGAAGAATAAATATCACGCAATGGTTTATTTAATATTCTAATAGTAAAATCATGTGGTGATGAATATTATCAATAAATCAAATTTAAATTCAATACAGGTATTTACAAAAATAACCATTAAATTTATTAGAATTATTTAATCATTAATTTATGATATTTATAACCTAAAATATTATCACGTATCAATATTATTCTCATCATTAATATTGAAATAATAATGAATTATATATTATAGGATTAATTGAAAGAAAGTGCCGGAACATTATTTGAGGTTATGCTATGGCTCTAGAAGCATCTATTGTTGAACGATTACAAGAATTACGAAAATGGCAAATAATTCAAGAGGAACGACTACTGAAACAGCAACAGGAACAACGGGAATTATTAAGTATTGAACAAGAGCGTATGTATGAAGCTCTTGGTATATCTATGAAAGATGTTATTGTAGATGAATCTATTATAGATCAGATGTCGGTGTCAAAAGTCAAAGATCACGTTGATACATTGAAAGACAATGGAAAGGTTGATATAGAGATCAATGAAATTCCTCAGGAGACTCCAAATATTAACACACAGCGAATTATAACTTCAAAAAATGATTCTCCAACTCCTGGAGATTCAGGAGGAGAGTTAAATATGCAGTTAAATGTTCCTAATGTTTGTTTAAAAGCTTTTGATGCTGATTTAACACCTTCTGACTCGACAAACTACAAACATTTGCCGCAATATAAATTACAGGTTGAAAATGATTATCAACAAATTGATGAAACGCCTAAACGGTTTAGTCGAAATAATTTTGAACGATCCATAGAGGAAATGGAGCCTCTTGCAATTAATAAATCATTGACTAAATCTGTACTCATTGATGAAATTCCTGTGCCTTCACCGAAAATGGATTTTAAAACTTTATTGGAAGAAAAATTGCGGGATGCTGAAGCAATGAATGTTAATGATACATCAACACCAAAAAATCAAATTAAGAGACCGTTTTTACGTAAAGGTGAAGGTCTTGCGAGATTTCGACCAAATTCAGCTCTGAATAAAGTTAAAAAACCTGTAAGATCTCGTAATTCATCGCGTTTCAGCAATTCACCATGTAATAATAAATCACAGAAAATCAATACGAAAAACTTTGTTGCAAAACCAAAAGTCAATAGTGATAATAATAAAAAGAAGGTTAATGAAGTGTCTCGTAGGAGTACAGGTGGAATTCCAAGTGTCGCACAGCAAAAATTAGTTTTATCAAACGTTGCACTTCCAAAAAAATTAATTCGCAATAGTAGATCTTTGCCACCATCGATTCCCGTGTCGATTTCACCCTCCAATCCAAATGAATCAACAGAAAAATATGTATCAAACGATGAATCAAATCCATCTGATCTCGATTCATCAAAATTAGAAACGAAAATGTTCGAAATATTAGAGGAAAAAGCTGAAAATTCAAGTTTTTGTTCTACATCAAGTGCTGTTGTTGCTTTTATGCAACAATCAACACCTTTAAAGCTAAGAAATATTCGTAAAAATCTGGTTTCACAAAAACAAGTAAAAAATCGAACAGAAGATCAGATTGACGATGAAGTATTAAATGAAATCGTACATACATTGGAATCAAATAAATTGCAATCATCACCAACGATACAAATTCGTGAAACATACGCTCAAAAAAATATTATTACATCTAAATGGGAATCTAATTCGATTGCCAATGATAATATGCCTCAAACAAGTACAAAAAATAGTCAACAAAGTATTAAACAAATCATCCAACCAATAAATCATAAAAGCAATTCACATTATCGCAATAATAGTACAGCAGTAAGAATAAATTATCCTAAAATAAATCTTGACGTCAGCAATTCGTCTAGCATTGTTGACATTCATTCTCTATGCGAAAGTGATTATTTAGATGATAGACCTAGCAACGCATTAGATAATAATTGTAAAGACACAATAGATAAAACTGAAACAAATGTAAGTATGCATGTGAGGTTTGCTGAGTATAATGAATATAAAACAATTGGATTAACAGACACGTCGACTTTATCAATTGATTCACATTCCGCTGCTGTACATGAAAACGAAAAAGATTGGAGTGATCATTCCGAGTGTGAAGAATCATCGGATTCTGAAACGTTACCATCGCAAGAAGATATTATTAATCAACAACGTTTTTTAAATGATGCATCGGAATTAAAAAATCCGTCAATAGATCAATATAATTCCAGAGTTACTACGAATGTTATTATGAATGAAGAAGCATTAACTGCAAGAGAATGCAATGATGACACTGAAAATTCTGATACTAATTCTATTGACCAAAGCACTGAAGATGAACAATCAGAGTTCAACGATTCTGAGGGCACTTATTATGATGAAGACACTACAATATCAGAAATTCAAGAAGCTATGACAAAAGTTTTGAATAATAGTGATTCAAACGTTGATAAACTGACAATTAATCCGGAAAATTCATCTGTACAACAACAACAACAACAACAACAACCACAACAACAACAACAATTGCCTGTAACTAATGACACAATATTTAAATCTGATTTATTGAAGAATCGATTGTTAGAATTAGAGCGTGAAATTGATATATTTCGTAAAGAAAACGTGGCTCTGTCATTACAACGTCAAAAAATACAAGATGAACATCGTCAATTGCAACGTGAATTTAAGGAAAAAGAAGTGAATTTAGAACGTGAACGAAATCAAATGAATACGAGATTTCAAGAGGAAAAAAAACGATTGGCACGAGAAAAATCTGCATTGGAAAATCGATTGCGTGATGCACGTGAAAAATCAATTCAATCTAAACAAGAGCGTCAAGAGATTCAAATGTTAAATGAACAATTAAATGAATTAAAAGATGATATCGTTGAAAAAGAGAGTCGTTGGCAAGCGCTACAAGCTCGTCAACGAAGTCAAATACGTGTATTACAAATGGAAAATTCTAAATTAAAATTAGAAATTGAACGTTTGCAATCGACTAAACGAGTTAATGGTAAATTAAAACGTCCAAGTACCATTTCAAATACTAAAGCAATTCATCAGATAAATAAACAATTGGACGGTAAACGAGGTGGGAATAATTCTAATTCAATACCAGATGAAGAATTGGAGACGGCAAAAATTATTCGTAAAAAAAATCCTCAATTATCTCCAGTTTCTACATCAACAAATCAAAGTCCATCGTCGACTGCTGATACGGAAAAAGCTTTTGTTTATAATTCAATTCCAACACAAAAATCTTCTGTTAAACCAACTGAAGAATCAGTTTTGAAGAAACGTCAGTTGTATGAAACATTACTCAAAGATGCTGCGCCTGTTTATCAACAACGTAATTATGATGAATCGCCAATTATTTTAGAGAAAAATAATGACGAATTGGATGAAATACCGTCAAGTTATAAGACTAAACGGGATATTGTATTGAAAACCAAACCGGCAAGAGTTGAGAATGAATTCGCCAGCGCTCGGCAAACAACTGATGCAGTTTTTCAATATCAAAATAAATTAACGCATAACAATGACGATTCTGAACAGCAGAATGCAGTGAAAATTAGTGATGAAAAACGAGAACGAATATCACCAACACGATTAAATGATGATTTAGAATCTCAACAATTAATTCGCGGTTCTTATCAACAATTTGTTCGCGATGTCATTACTCCCAGACAGGAGGAGAATAATTTAATTTCTAATAATTCACATTCTAATACCACAAATAATTCACGAAATTCACCGAATATAAAGAATTCATATTCACAATTAAATTATTCATCTGATAGAATAAAATCACGAATTGATCAAGTTCAATCGCCTCCAGCTTCGGTGATGAAAAATAAACGAAATGAAATTATTGATTCATCTGTTATTAAGATGGGAAATGAAAAAGTAGAGCAGAAAAAAAGAAATTATGAAAATGATAGAATGAAATTTATCTGTCGATCAGATTCAGAATTAACACCACGTAGTGAACATCAAAATCCTTTACCTCGGCCACCTGATAGTATGACACCTCGCCCGGATCAAATTCAACTCAGTCAAATATCTGATTTACCAACTCCAAAAAAATTTACTTCATCTTCGTCACCATCGGCAATTAATAATTTCCGTGAAATAAAACATCCGGATGGACATACAGAATATTGGTATCCAAATGGAAATGTTAAGAGAATATATCCCGATCGTAATATTACTAAAATGATTTATTACAATGGTGATGTGCGTGAAACAACATCAGATGGATGTATAAAATATTTTTATGCAGCAACGAAAACATGGCATACTACTTATCCAGATGGTTTTGAAATTATAGAATTTCCCGAGTGAGTTGAATCAATTTTTATTATTAATTTCAATTTAATTACAGCTGATAATTATTTAATTTTATAATTTTTCTTGGTTTTTTTATTCATAGTGGACAACAAGAAAGAAGAACAAAAGATGGCGTAGTTGAAGTATCTTTCCCCGATGGATCTGTGCGATTAATGCAACCTGATGGTATTGAAAAATGGGCATTACCCGATGGTACAATTGCCGAAACTTTTCCTAATGGTGAAAAAATTCTTTCATTGCCCAATGGTCAACGTGAAATACACACTAATGATCACAAAGTAAAATTAATTGATACAATTTATCTGTAGATTTTTATAGACTATTTGTTTGTAGAGTATTTAATTAATTCATAAATTTTTTTTAATTATTTATTTATAGCGACGTGAATATCCAGACGGTACAGTAAAGTTTGTTTATCCCGACGGTACACAAGAGACTCGATATTCAAATGGACGCGTTCGCATCAAGGATAAGGAAGGTAATTTAGTTATGGATTCATATCAAACGTGATAATATGAATTCATCAATAATTTAATTTTTATAAATGCAGTATCCAAAGCTTCGATTAATAATACGAAAATAATCCTTTTTTTCTTTTTAATAAATACCAATTAATTCATGAGTTCAATGTACATTTAATGATAGAATAATAATCTATGGCATAATATGGCTATTTTGGAATTAATTGTTGATTTAGTATTAATTATTCAACAATACTTTTGTGCATTTAAGATAAAAACAAAAGCAAAGACTGTATTTTATCGAATTAAATCTAAAATATTTTTATAAAAATTTAAATCTTAAAAAAGACATTTTATTTTTATAAAAATGTACGTAAATGTTTATAAAAATATAAAATACCAATAAAAACATTTACGTTATATTATAGTTTACGTTATTCTAGGCATCATTGATTGAAAAATTGCATTTATATTAAAGAACAAAAATAAAATACAATTAAAATTTGTACTGTAATGGTAAATAATGAAAAATTGAAAATAAATTCAATTTATCATTATTAAACATGGCTTTTAAAATTGGATACAGCATCATTCTTCGTACATTCTTTCAACATCATCGCCAGTTCATGTACTTGACGATCAATCGGTGTTGCTGCACTCTCTGGTATCTTTACAAAATCTAAAATTTCATTTATCGATAAATCATTTTTCACTTTATGACTTCGCGATGGTAAATTGTTTACTTCAATCTTTTGTAACGCAGCAATAGCTGTTTTGTATGTTACAATTGTATACGATAATCCATCATATGGGGATACAGACCATAAAAAATTTTGTATATAATGTAAATCTGTAATTAAACGTTTTGGACGTGATTTAACAATAACATAAATGAGTAATGGTATTAAATCATCAGTTGGTATTATATTAATTGTATTTCTCATGTCAATTAAATCATTCTCTTCATAAGATTCTATTTTTGTTTCAACGTCTGCTAAAGCTCCTTTAATCTCGGCAATTATTAAATCCAATGTGGATTTTAAACATATGAGTTTCTCCAATGGATCATGACGTGCATCTAATGTTGCTAATTCAACAATTGCACATGGTAATGATATGGCAAAAGCTTCTTTAACACCCAATTGATCTGGTGTTACACCAACTCTAATTAATTCATCAATTTTCTTGTTTAAACTTAAATCATCTTCGTCCAATGCATTATTTAATAGAGAATATATTTTGTCATGCAATTCATGCATGATAAATATTTCGAGTGATGTGCTTAGAAGCTTTTGAAATCGTCCATCACGTTGCATGTCTAAATTAAATTTACGCATTATATGCGCCCAGTTACGTCTTATCCATTCTTGCAATGCATCTCCCAAATCGCTTGCAGATTCATAATCATCAGTATTAATTTGTTTAACATTTGCTGCAAGTTCTGTTAATGAACATTGTTCCAATGTGGCAATTTCTTGAAGAAAATTCAAAGCGCTGCTCCAACAATTGAACATAAATTTTATTATTCATTTATTTATAGTGAGGAAAAATTATTTAAATAAACATTTGTGAACTTACTCTTTATACGATGTGATAACACGATTTAATTTAATTTTATTTTCAATTGGCTTTTGTGAAATTACGTATTTTTCATGCAACAATTTGTCGACGATTACAATATTGTACATTTTAAAATCTTTATTGTAACCTCTTTCAATATTTAATATTTTAATTTTATATTTCTTTGGATAAACAAATTCTCCATTTTGTTGAATTAATCGTATGTAATCATCTTCGAATTTAAACATTCTTGGATTTTTTAAATTAGTGGATTCATAATGATATGGCAATTGTGAAAGAGGTTTTAATATGTGGTCGTCTGAAATTGAGGAAAAGAAAAATAATTAATATTAAATGATCATTAATATACATGTGCTATTGATAAACAAATGATACATTAAATTTATTACCAACAAATTCATCCGTTATATTTAATCCTCGTAAAGAATCTGTGCATGGAATACAAATAGTCCAACATTTTGACAATGCCACGTCATATTTAACCTTGAATTTTTCCTAAAATTAAAAAATAATATATAAATTTATGTAAACAAAGAACGAAAAGAAATAAATTGAGGTTTTATGCATTAATAATTTTACTTTTTTCTAGAAATGATAAAGTAGAAATTAAGAGATTTTTTTTTTTGTTTGTTTGGTGAATATACTCACTCTTAATACCAAATAAAATGGATTAAACATTATTTCATCAACTTCCATGGTGTAAACATTGTTGTGTACATACTTTCAACGTCAAAAGTATTTTCTGTTTATCACAGCACATGATTACTACGTGTGTCATATGGCATCTTAAAAAAAAAAATAAATCTGAGCAATCAAATGACAATAATATTCACATACATAATGTAATATTACATATATTCATGTTACTCTTCATTACTTACATAACTATATACCATATTAATGTAATATTATGTACAAACATATGATATTTAATGATTTTCCCCTGTACATTGATAATATCAAACCATTACATCATAAAATTTGTCAATTACTTCAACGACAAAGCAAATGTAAAATCAAGTCATGAAATAAAAAAAATATTTTTAAAAATACATATATATAATTACATACATAACCTTGATGTACTTGATAAATATAAATTTTAAACATTTCAAATAATTTCAGCAATTGTTGATGACAACAAAGAGGACTTTGCCTCTATGGTAACTGAACCTAACCTAACATTTTTCCTTTGTACTTTTTATTATAAATTCTATCGTGCAAAGTTCGTGTACATGATTGGTCAAGTATTTCAGCTCATTCTATCCCGCTCAATATTTTGAATATTATAATTTGCATTATATATGCTGTAGGTTTATAATTCACAAAACCGCACACAGTTATGAGATACATAGTATGTATATATAGATATATACGACAGCAGTAAATCAAGTAACTGATGTGGACATTTATTACGCCGCAATTCTATTTTTCTTGACAATAAATCCAACGGAGAAACTGCAACAAGACAGATTGACATCATCAAAGTGTAAAAGAATTCAATCATACAAAGAAATCAACGAATTATCATCATGAAATTCAGCTGGATAATTTGCTTATTTGTCTACATTTTTGCCGGCTTTAATGGGAATATTTCAATCAAAATTATTGATTCAACAAAGTTTGATGACAATTATTTAGACAATAATGCTGACAATGATTTACCAACCGTAAGTTTAATAACATTTCAATCATCTTATTAATTTAAACACACATAGCAAATAATTTTTTTTACATACTATTTACATTTATTTATTTATTTTTTGTGCATTGCATAATTTAGAGATTTATGTTCCAGTTTAATAAAAAATTGTAATTTATAATTATATTAGCCACTATGTACTGCATTAACAAATGTTATTCAAGCAAATGAATATATATTTAAAGCAAAAATGAAAGAAAAAATGTGGAATTATTAATGTGGAATTTTATAAAAAAATTTCAGCTTGATATGATAAGTCGGGATGGTTATCCGGCAGAGGCACACATTGTAACAACGGAAGATGGATATTTATTATCATTGCATCGAATCCCCGGTGGACTTGATTCACAAGCTGTATTTTTGCAGCATGGACTTCTTGGTAGTTCTGCTGATTGGGTGATTTCTGGACGTGGAAAAGCCTTGGGTAATTTATTTACTGAATTAATTTAAGATAAAATAAAATTTTATTGTGTGAATTAATATGTATTTATATATTTTTTTTATAGCTTATTTATTGTACGACAGTGGATATGATGTTTGGCTTGGTAATGCTCGTGGAAATACTTATTCACGAGCTCATACTCATTGGTCGATTGATGATGCAAAATTCTGGAACTTTACGTATGATATTTTTAATATAAAATGCGAATTTAATTTAATTTTATTTTGTTTTGATTTATTTTTTTATTTGTATTTGCAGTTTTCATGAGATGGGAATACATGATTTGACAGCGGTGATACCTTATGTAACAAATTTAAAGCATGATAAATTAATTTATATTGGACACTCGATGGGAACAACTATGGGATTTGTTATGGCTTCAGAACGTCCAGATATTGCGAGCAATATTCGATTTATGATTAGTTTAGCTCCAGTTGCATTTATGAAAAATATAAAAAGTCCTTTACGAATAGTGGCACCTTTTGCTTCGGATATTGAGGTGCTCTTTCTGATATTACCAGAAATCAATAATATATTTTAAATTCATACAAAAATAACAATTAAACAAAGATTAATTATTTTAGATAGTGACACATTTCTTGGGAGTTAATGAATTTCTTCCACAAAATATATTTATTAAATATTTAGCCAAGTATGGCTGTAAATTAAACACTGTTGAAAAAAATATTTGCGAAAATATCATGTTTGCAATTTGTGGATTTGATGAAACGCAATTTAATATGGTAAATTGTTATTATAAATTATAATATTGATAATTTTATTAAGACAATTTTTCATTTATTTTAGACTTTGTTACCAGTGATTTTGGGTCATACACCAGCAGGATCGTCCATAAAAAATATGCTTCATTTTGCTCAACAAATTAATTCAGGTCAATTTCAACAATACGATTATGGAGCTAGAAAAAATCTTGAATTTTACAACACAACATATGCTCCAAGTTATAATGTAACGAAATTTAAAGTGCCTTTAGCATTATTTTACGCCGACAATGATTGGCTTGCTGCACCAAAGGTGAATTATAATTTCTATAATTGTTTTTTAATTGTTAATGTATTATTTATGATGACTTATGGTTTTATATTGCAGGATGTTAAGACACTTTATGGAAAATTGCGGGGTCACATCACCATGAATAGAATAAATGATCCACACTTTAATCATCTTGATTTCTTATGGGCAATTGATGCACGAAAATTGGTTTATAATCAAGTTCTTGCTCTTGTTAATAAATATACAGTAAATGATTGAGCAATTGAAAACAATGGAAATTAAATTATATTTTATACTCGCTAATACATGGCTTAGAATTTGTAATTGATTTGCCAGATTGCCATTTAGTCGTAAAGTTTTATATGATAAATATAAATAAATGACGCACAAATTTTATATTTTTTTTAACATTAAATTAAATATAATTTAGTTAATATTTACAAAGTCACACTCGCTACGTGTTTGCTTTTATCAACAACTTTACTGATTGTTTATTAAATACTACGAAGTCTTATTTTGCACAATCGCCTGTGAGCAGATATAAAAATTCCATTTATTTTTTAACGTTAATTCAATTGAGTATCATCGAAAATTGTCCATAATGCAGAAAATTATTTTTCATTTTCTATTTGTCTACTCATTGTTCGAATTTATTCACGTGGTTGTTCCTTTTATTGTAAGAAGTAATTCACCACTTGTCAGTAATACTCATTTATCTACAGTAAGTTCATAAAAATATTATAATTTAAAATTGCACAAGAATTATAACGAAAATTTAATCACATTCAAATGTTGAAAATTAATACTATAAATTTTTTATAATAAAAATATAGGCGGATTTAATTCAACAAGATGGATATGAAGTAGAGAGTCATGATATAATAACTGAAGACGGATATGTAATAACTATACAAAGAATTCCAGGGAAATATGATTCTATACCAGTTTTAATGCTTCATGGATTTTGTGCTGATTCTGAAATTTGGATTATGAATGGCAAAAATCATTCACTACGTATTTATAATTTTTAAATATATAATATTCTTTATTATAAACACATTGGAGTTAATTACTTATCACAATATTCTCTATTTATTTTTTTATATAGCTTATATACTTGCTGATACTGGATTTGACGTTTGGCTTGGGAATGTTCGAGGTAATTCATATGGAAAAAGTCACATTTATTTGTCTCCGAGTGATCCTGCGTTTTGGAATTTTAGGTTAGTTAATTTTTATATAATTTAATTCATAGATTAATTACTTATTGTAATTATTAACTTGTTCATTGTATTTTAAACAGTATTCATGAATTGGGTATGTACGATTTACCAAGAATAATATTGTATATAAATGAATTAACACGTCAGCAAGTGATTATCATTGGATATTCTATGGGTGCAAGTATGGGTCTGATTATGAATGCAAATAGACATGACATGGACTATGCAGTAAGATTAATGATTTACTTTGGACCGCCAATTTTTATGAACACCGCAGTAATTTCTTCAAATCGATTGATCCATCAGTTTAATCATATTAAAGTAAGTGTAGAAATGGAAATAATATTGAGGATTCATTGATTCTGTTTGTAATTTATATGGAATTTTTATTCAGCCATTACTTGATTCTATTGGGATTTACGTATGGCCACTGGGAAGTGACTTCATAAAATATTTAGCAAAAAATAGATGTCCTTCGAATAATTTAACTATGAAAATTTGTACTGAAATTATTTTATCTAATTTTGGCTACGATCACACTCATGTCAGTCACGTAAGTAAAATAATTATTACAAAACAATAAGAATTTTAGTGGAGGAAAACAAATGAAGAATTATAAAATATTTTATTTTATTATTTGAAAAAAGTCTACTTTGGAAATGTTAATTAATCATATTACGGACACAACTTCGACGATGGTGATGAATCATTTTGTACAATGGATGGGATCTGGTTATTTTCGTCAATATGATTATGGAATCTTACGAAATATTATAAAATACAAAAGAATAATACCACCTGATTATGATTTAATTGGTATTAAAATTCCAACCGCAATTTTTTGTGGTAAATCTGATGCTTATGTGTCACTTCAGGTAAACGATTGAATTAAAAAAATAAATTTAGCATAAATATTATATATTTTAATTGAATTAAATTTTCTTTAGGCTTGTTATCAACTCTACAATCTTCTTCCTAATAAAGCTGGACTGTTTAAAGTAGATGATGACAAATTCTCACATTTACATTTTGGATTGGCAGAAAATGCGCACGATCTAGTTTATAAAAAATTACTCAATGACCTCATTTTACCATTAAGTAAAAATTAATTTGTTTACTTATATATAATTAAAATTGCATATAATTGTTGACATTCTGTGAATATCGTCCTAATTATCAGACGTTTTTATACGTGTTAAGAACATTGAAAAGCTGATTGTTTGTAGATAAAGCTAACTTTTTGTATCTATAATTGATAAGAAATGACGACTTACAATTAGTGAATGTTTTTGAATGAGGATAGTTAAATACGCAAAATGTATTTCAAGTTATAAAACAAACTTAGAAACACAACATAATTCATTTCGTAAATGAAAATAGCAACATAAACTTCGTACATTTATAAAATATATTAACCTATATATTTTATTAGACAAAAATAATTATAAAAATGTATCAATTAAATCGAAATACGGTGCGAAATTTTTTGCTATCATCCTTTTCAATTATTTTTTATATCATAACATACACTGCTATTATTACGTCAGCTTCTTCTCAATATGATCTTGATATTGATTCAGATGTAGTGAGTTTTATATAATAGAATTATTTTGTTTTTAAATATCTTAAGTAATTTTGAGTTATAATCTCATTTGGAGACTTGAAATAATTGAACTAGCAATTAATTTGAAGAATATTTGGCAAATTCATCGATTTATTCTAGCCCCATATGATCAGACGTGCTGGATATGAAGCAGAAAGTCATTTTGTAACAACAGAAGATGGATACATTATTGAAATACATCGAATTCCAGGACGTGTCGGTTCAATTCCAGTATTTTTACAACATGGATTGTTTGGTAGCTCCAATACATGGGTATTGACGGGCAAAAATCATTCTTTAGGTAAGAGAAAATTTCTTCAAGCAATATTATTTATGTTTAAAGACATAAAAAGTAAATTTTATTTATTAAAGTCATTATTTTTGTTCAGTTTATCTCTTAGCAGACGAAGGATACGATGTTTGGATTGGAAATATACGTGGTAGTACATATGGAAAAGTTCATATGAATATGACAACGACAGATCCACGTTTTTTTAATTTCAGGTTAGTTTTATACAATTAAAAAATTATATTTAAAAGAAGTGATTTTTCTTTCAATTAATTTCTACTGAGCAGTTTTATATTTGATTTATTGTTTTTCAAAACAGTATATATGAATTAGGAATGTATGATTTAACAGCAGAAGTATCTTACGTGAACAATCTTACATCTAAATCATTAATTTTGATACCATTTTCAATGGGTTCACCTATGAGTTTAATCATGAGTTCTGAACGACCAGAAATGCAATCAAAAGTTCGATTAATAATCCATCTTGCACCAGGAGTTTATATGAGTCATGTAAAAGAGATATACGTGAATATAGCACTGCCTTTTAGATACCTAATAAAGGTAACCTTTTTTAGTTTTATTTACTTTTCATCATCAAGTAAAAAGAAAACTATTGAAATTGTAATAATTTTTTTTGTTCAAGTTTGTATGTGATCTATTGGGAATTAGTGAAATGTTACCTACAACTAGGTTTATACGAATCTTCACTAAGTACTTGTGTAATTATAGCACAATACAAAAATTATTTTGTAAGGAGATAATTATGACAGTTTTGGGTTTTAACAGGCCTGAATTCGATACAGTGAGTTAATATAATTTTTATTATAGATTTAAAATAATTATTGGATATTATTGATGTATTTTTATTCAAGGCGATGGTTCCAATATTTTTGAATTATGCTCCGGATACCACGTCATTATTAGTGTTGATGCAGTACGCACAATGGGCTAAATCTGCGAATTTTTGTCGATATGATTATGGAGAAAGGAAAAATTTGGCAATTTATAATAGCACTAAACCACCTAATTATGATATATCCAAAGTTGAAATTCCTAGTGTGGTATTTTATGCAAATAATGATTTGTTTGTACCACCAGTGGTGAATATTTATATTTAAAAATATCAGTTCAACACTTGTTAAATAATATGAATTTATTTAATTATATTGTTTTGCAGGATGCTGTGAGACTTTATGATAGTTTATCAAATAAATTGGGAATATATAAAGTGGATGATCCAAACTTCACACATACTGATTTTCGATTTGCGATACACGCACGATCATTAGTTTATAATCATATTTTGAAAATTATAAAAGATTATCAGTAGTTAATAATTTTAGTTCATAAATAACATAGTTGTAAAATAGCAATGACAATTTAACGACACGCACACACACCTTGACTAAATTGAAATGAATGAGAATATAAAGTAACAACAATTCACAACAATTATATTAATCATATTTAGCTTTTATTCTAATTTTGAAACTACGTGATGATTAAATCAGTTGAAGCTTATTGTAAAGATTTTTGTTTATTATACAGATATGTAATTATAATCATGATATTGTTTATATTATCTTATTTACTGCTGAGTATGTTGCATTTTTTGCAAGGTTTAATTTATTTATTGCATTATGATTAGAGAATAAATTATTAAATTGAGAATAGAACACGAGAATCTCTATTAAAAGAGATAAATAATAATACACAATTGCAATAATATATAATTTATTAATTTATTTTCCAAGCTGTTGAATTACTTTTTTATCATCTCATTCCTCATAGAGTTGGATTATTCAAAGTGAATTATGATAAATTTTTACATTTACATTCTGCACTTATAAACATATTATTAAGTGTAATAAAATTCATTGATGAGTTTGTTGATTTTATTATGTCGATTCATTTAATATATTTTTATTTTATCAACGATGAATATATATATTTCAAGGAAATACTAGTAAATTATTCCATCAACTCTTTTTGTACACTGGAATGATAGAAATAATTACATTCATCGAAAAAAAAAAAGAGTCATCGTTGAATAATAATTATTTATGCGTAATTTTTTTGCATTGAATTTTTTACATGATATTGATACCCCTACAGCCTGAAATTTTTCAATAATCTTGCTAGAATATTTTTATGAGATATTGGAATATTGCACGCAACGTCAAAGCAAAATTTCTGGAGTGTATCTATGTCCGCCCCTTCGCAACATTGCAATTTTGTTTGAAATATCTTGTGGGAATAATGCAAACACTAAATACAAAATGTTGCCATAATCTTTTCAAAACATTTCAATGAAATATATCTTGCAATATCGAGGTAAGACTGCAGCAATTCAGAAATGATTCAACGATTTTATCGTGACAATTCGAAAATAGTTGTTTGAAGTAGACAGATAATAGGGATTTGTATACAAGCAAATATACAGTGTCATAATTAGTACAGATATGATGTCTTGAAATTATGATCCATATAAGTTTATTAAATTATAAGTAGATAAAAATAACATTGATATGCATATTATATATTAATCGAATATGTGTTTTTCTTTTCATTAAATAATATTATGGTTTTCCCTGAGTTAACACTCAATAGATCATTCATCACTGGAAAAAGACTCGTTATCGATGTTATTCCGTGGATCATTTCGAAGCTCTCTCCTAATTCGCCGTGTCTTCGCCTGTGCCAACCATCGAGAAGCTGATAGTTTAATTTTTTCATTTGTTGAATTCGGCCCACACATAGAATGAATGGCTTCT
>JAQQBS010001422.1:14803165-14820547 GCA_030347275.1 Microctonus aethiopoides
GTCCTCTATTAGTCGAAGAAGAATCGAACATAGACTATGCAGACGCACTCCTAAAATATTTTGTCAAAAATTTTGGCCCTATATATGGTGATCAGTATGTATCCCATAATATTCACAATCTACTACATCTGTCTAATGATGTACGAAACTTTGGTGCATTGGACAATTTTAGCGCCTTCCCATTTGAAAATTTTCTAGGCGTATTGAAAAAAGTTATGAGGAAACCAGAAAAACCTTTACAGCAATTAGGGCGGAGATATGGTGAGCAAATTCTTTCGATAAACTCAGAAAAATTATTATTGTCTGACACGAGTTTTATGTTACAAAAAGATCATTCCAACGGACCTCTCTTGCTTCTTAATAACGAAAACCTGTTAAAACAGTACAAAATCCTCAAAGTCAAACATTTTCGCATAGATTGTGAAGATACGCGAAATAACTGTGTGCTTTTGAAAGACGATTGTATATTTGTATGTTTGAATATAATCAAAATAAGGGATCACGATCTTTATATTGTTGGAAAAAAATGTAAAATCATTGGTGAATTATATAATCGACCATGCTCATCACAACTTTTATCTATTGTTAAAGTCTGCATTATGGATCAAACTTTATATCGATACCGAATATGTGAAATAAAACATAAAATGTGCAAATTCGGACAATCAGAATCCGAATTTTATGTAATACCATTACGCCACAATCATAATCTGTAGAAAAAAAGCTGATGTAAAATAATCTGTAGAATGAAAAATTATTCAAAAATTTCGTTCTACATATACGTTTTACATAAAACTTTTAAGAATTCTGTGGTTCCAATATTACTGCAAATTGTATGCAAGATTTTTGCAAAATATTGCCAGAAAGTTTCCAATATAGTATTGCTGAAAAATTTTAGTGCAATATTGTACGCAAGACTTACCCACAATAATTGTGCAATATATCAGTGCAACTGCAATATTGCAACATTTTCGCAACACTCCCACAATATAATGTGCTGTAGGGGTAATGATGATAAAAATGTTTAGTCTTGTTTTTTTTCTATTATCAGTAGTTATGAATATAATTACAATTACGTAATGGTGTAATATTGAATGTCATTTAATGCGATAATGTTTTGTAGTTTATTGAAGTTATCTAGTCGATTATTTACTACAGCAACTAGTGTGATAAATTTATTTTGTATTTTATTTGTGCAAGACTTATCCAATGCATTGAGTTTATAAACGAATTATTTAATACATAACACAAAAAAAAATGCATCTGAATCAAAATGTAATACAAAATTCGTTTTTTTATAAATTATTAGTACTAAATTGTATCGTAGTGATTAATAATAAAATACTTGCCAGTGCTTCTTATGATTATGATTATAATTTAGATTCAGGCGCAGTAAGTGAACATTTAATAATTTTATTAATATTAGAAGGATATATTGTTATCCAATTATCTATTTTGTAAATATAATATTTGATAGTTAATGTAAAAAATTATGAATATAAATATGTTGATGATGTGAAATTTCAGATTGATATGATAAAACGTGCTGGTTATCCAGCAGAAAGTCATTTTGTTACAACACAGGATGGATATATTTTGGAAATGCATCGAATTCCAAGTCGTGTGAATGGATCTAGTCCTGTATTTTTACAACACGAATTATTCGGTTGCTCAAATTTGTGGTTATTTGCTGGAAAAAATTTTTCTTTACGTAAATACTGAAATATATTTATGTAAATAATGTTAATTATGTACAAAAATTAAAATACTTATCGTAATTATTTTTTTTTTTTTCAATATCTGCACGAAAATGGCGAAATTTCTCATGTAATTTTTAGTGGTAAAATAGCCGTTATTCTACCAGTATAAACATTGAGGTTATGTCTTAGCTCTAATAAATAATAATGTGATTTCAAAGAGAGGATATGAAAATAATCAATCAGAGAACGCAAATTTTTTATCTTTGTTACATGCATGAGTGTTTTTTAAATCTAAGGAAAGACATAACCTCAATTTTTCGGTCATGACACTCGAAAAGTTGCCATTTTCGTACAAATATTGAAAAAAATATTGAATGTAGCAAAGAAAACATTGTCATCTCTTCATTGTTGCATAATATTATACTATATTTATTTGTAGCTTATCATCTTGCGGATGCAGGATATGATGTCTGGATGGGAAATAATCGTGGCACTTCTTATGGAAAAGCTCATGTGAATAAATCAACGAAAGATCCGGAATTTTGGACATTCAGGTCAGTTTATTGCACATAAAAATAAATACCGACTTTTTTATTGTTACAACAAATTAATTATTTGTTATTTTTTATATATTTATTTCTCTACTGTATTAATTTATTTTATTTATTCTACACAGTCAACATGAAATAGGAGTGTATGATTTATTTGCGGAAATATCCTATGTTGCAAATTTCACATCTCAATCTGTGATTTTTACTGGATTTTCCATGGGTCCACCAGTCGCTTTGATTATGGCTTCTCAACGATTAAATATACAATCAAAAATACGTTTAATGATTCATCTTGCTCCAGCAGTATTTATGAAAAATATGGCGCCAGTTCCAATAAAATTCATAGCTCAATTTTCAAATCAAATTAAGGTAAATAATTCTTGATATTAGATCCAAATTAATATTTGAGATTTAATATTAATTTACTTTTTTTTTTCAATAGATTCTAGTAGATTTCCTTGGAATTCATGAAGTACCACCAGCTTATCAATTAATACGAGTAATTCTCAAATATTCTTGTACTTTAAGTGCTATTCAAGAGAATATATGCAAAGAGATCCTGATGTTAGCATTTGGTATTGATAGTCCACAATTTTCTCGGGTAAAAAAATAATTCTTAGCTTAATATTTATTATTAAATCAAAATTTACATTTATTTATTAATTTTATATTCCATAGTTCATGGTGCCAATGCTAACGAATTATATACCAGACACGACATCAACAATGGTTCTAATGCATTATGCTCAATGGATCCAATCCGGACATTTTCAACAATACGATTATGGAAAAACAAAAAATTTAGAAATTTATAATCAAACTACACCACCGGATTATGATATAACTAAAATAAACATACCAAATGTTATATTTTATGCTGAAGCAGATTGGTATGCAGACACCAAAGTAAGTATTTTTAATAAATAAAATTAATATCAAATAAACAAACTATCCATAGAATTATTTATATTGTTTATTGTATATAATTAATATAATTTAATTTTTTTATTCACAGGACGTTTTCAAACTTTACGATTATCTTCCAAATAAAGCCGGATTGATCAAGGTTAATTACACAGAATTTTCTCACCTTGATTTTCGAGTTGCTATTGATGCTCCAACGTTGGTTTTTAATCATATCATAAAGACCATGCAGGATTATAGATAATTGGTAATTACTTATAATTGTACGCAGGTCTAATGTACAGAAAAATGCCTAGTGATTGTTTTTATATATTATCAGAGGACGTTACGGTTTAATTTGAAGATAAATCAACAATATCTAAAATAATTTGCATTTAACAGAGGTAAAAAAACATTACATGAATAATTACAACTCAATCAATCTCTATTGAGAATTCTTTTTCAATTGATAAAAATCTATTTTCATTACGCGTGAAGTTTTATAGGTTAGAATCAAAATAAAAAATTAATTCACATAAATTTTTTATAAATAATTAATTCATAAAATATCACGAAAATTTTTTAACTAATATTTTTTATCACACTATGAATTAATATTCTGTAATGTGTATATTGTTATTCTATGCATCGACATAACGAACAATTTCTCCCGGCGCGAAGCTCTAGCCATTGCTCTTGATTAGGAACGTACATTTCTGCTGGCATACGTTCTAATCCTAATGATGTTGCAGTCGGTGAACCATCCATGGTACCTGAAGAATTAAGAAAAATTATAATACTGTAAATTATATATATATTCTTTCACATGAAACAGAATATACCAATTTGTTTTTTCATAGCAATAGCTTCGCCAGGATGTCGAAGAAGTAATTTTCCAACTCCTTCACAGCGACGTAACACTTCATTCTTCATTAAATGCTCTTTCATATTTTGTGATATAATTGAACATTCAGCAATCCAATTTGATACGTAAGCAAAGTCGGTTAACAACTGATAAGAGCCAAATTCACTGAATTTAATTTGATCAAGGTAGATATAATCAAGCCATGCTTCACACATAATTTTCAACACCATATTACATATTTCATGATCTTCCAATACTTCTAAAACAGGTAATAGAACTCGTTCAAGATAAATTTCAACATAAGAACTTGGTGTAATGCCGGAAATTCGTTGATTATTAATGGTGGCTGCTCCAGTTTTGCTCCAATAAGAAGCTGATGGCAAACACATATGTAAATTTGCCATACTGACAACACGACAGATTTTTGCCAATATTTCAATGCTTGAACTCGACGATTTCTAAATATATTTAAATAATTATCATTAATATTAAATATATTTATTTACATATAATAAGTGTAATTCACTTATTCTTCATTACCTTCAGCAATAACATATTTGCATTGACTTCAGACACAATTTTCGCTCGCATTTTTGCACACATATAAACTTGTACGCTAATTGTGGCACAATCAACTGTCAATGCAATTGTATGATCAGCCAATTTTAAAAATGACAATTCGTTAATGCAATTATTAACGTCACCTTTGACTATAAGAAAAAAACTTTCAAGATCCCAAGTATGAGCAATTAATTTACATTCTTGACTTGCCCATAATCTCATAGTGTGAATTGAATGATCAAGCCGATGAAGAATTATTATTTGTTCTGATAAAGCAAGCTCCATTAAAGGTGCACCAATCATCCATTCGCCACCAATTTCACATTTATTACTTAAACTGACCAACAATTGAAATACTTCAGCAAACATATGACCAGTATCTGTGCCCTAAATTCATAATTATTTATCATCCAATCAACAATTCAATTTCTTTATTAAATTAATTTCAAAATGTTTTTGATTTTATTCAAAGTTTATATTAATTTATATTGATCATTTGTTTCATTACCTCTGTGGAGAATGGTCTAGAAATATTTTCAAAAGCTGCAATGTAAGCCAATCTGAATATTTTATCCCAACATGTTATGGTGACATGACAACCCAGTGCATCGCATAAATTCAACAAAGTTAATTTAATACACGTTGGTACTGCAATATTATTAATATCATTCATATAATGAATTATTCTTTTCGAATATTAATAAAATAAAAGCCAGACACAAACTATTATTTTTATTGTCTTGTATAAATTGATGTAACCAATCTTGCAGGTTATGTGCACCCCCCGCACCAAGATTGTGGCGAGCAGCGATTCCCTCTGATGACCACCACAATACGACATGATCCAATATTTCTGATGCCGCAGCCCACGAGATACGTCGATAATAATTCGAAATCTTTTCTAATGAACGTTTACTTATTTTCAATTGGCCTAAATACAAAACCAGTTTATTATACACAATTATATGCAGCTTATTATTTGTATCCAACAGTTTGTTGCATATAGAGAATGCAAACAATTATTAAATTGTTTACCGTTATTGTTACGATTGAGAAGAATATCTTTGTCAAAAGATTGAGAAGATGTAATATCGTTTGATCCATCAATTAATTTTTCAATATGTTTTGTTTGGTTTATTACAAACATTCGAATTGTCTTGATATTATCAATATTCGTTGCAGAGTCGTGATTTTCATTTGATATTTCATTTACAGGAGCAGACAACGTTTTTGTCGTCGTATGAGGTGGTGTCATGTGCTTGGTTAATGCTCTAAAATATTAAGGTATAATTATACCAATTTATTTTAATTTCATATTCAGTAATGAATGTCTGTACTAACCTATAAATTTCTACACTTGAATTTTCAGATATTTCATCAGCTGAAGGTGGAGATTTTGAATTTTCATTATTACCTGGTTGGTAAATTTTTAATAAACAATTAAGAAGTACATGACAATGTTCTTCTGCTTTGTTTTTTGCTAATACTTGAAAAATACGCATTGTAGATATATTTTTATTATGTACATCGAGTGTAGATGGACAATCATTTGAAAATATATTTATTGTTGGCTGTAGAGTAATCTCACTTTTTAATTCCAAGATACTATTATATACGTTTACTAATCTAATTACGAATATAAATATAAAAAACAAAAGAATATATATTTTAAAAATAATATCTACATGAATAATTTAATGAAAATTATTATTAATACCTGAATATATTTCTTGTAACTTCATCGTTTTTCTTACCAATAATTTTATTTATTAAATTATAATGAAATTTCGCCATAACATGCAACAAACGTTTTATGTTTGAAAATAAATAATTTATTTTATAATTATCAACTGCTTGTAATGTACTATTAGAATTAATTCGATTAGAGTACATAGATTCATAAGAAACAATAATATTTTTCAATTCAACTGTTAATTTATCCAACATCTACATAACAAAAATAATATTTCAATTTCATATTTAATACATTACAATTATAATAATTATTATTAATTAATTCTATTTATAAATTAATATTCTACTCTTTCTTTACCTCTTGACAATGATTATCATCGCAATCATACATTTGATTGTTCATTAAAATAATATTTTGTGTGTGCTTGACTGTAGCATTTTTCAATTCAATCATTTTTGCACATGATGATGATAATGAATCAATTGGTAACCATTTTGTAATATTTATACGATAACAATTATTTTCCATCATTACTGCTTAATAAATTCGTATATTCACTCGATCAAAATAATATTCTCCATCAATTATTCTCGAATCTGTACAAAGTAAAAATCGACCAATATATATTTGCAATTTGATTCGTAGTCAGGGAAACGTTACGAAACATTTATATACACAGCACCTATACCATCAGGTTGGTGATGTTGGATAAGAAACTTGATACCAAGTCTGTGTGAAACCCTACTATGTACTTCATACTGGTGTGTATCATTTGATACTTGAGTCAAGCAACTCGTTGCAGAGCATATTCACTCCCCTTTCATTTACTTTTTTATTTTTTTATTTTGTTATTTATTTTTCATACACATGTATGTATTCCAATGTATATTTCAATATTCCAGCTCATATACAATCTAAATAATACACACACTTTATAATTCTTAGTCATGAAACATGATTCCATCTTTGAATTCATCCGCTTGTCCAATACATCGTCATCTCCATCATGTATGAACAAATTTATTCAAATATATGTATTTATATTTATTACAGGATAAAAATAATATTCATGTCCAGGAGGTTTTATATTTTTATATGTTTTTTTTTTTTATACAGACACATCTCAATGGTGGGTGGTGGAATTGGTGGGAAGGGATTCCAACCCTGGTCACAAGACTCTCAATGTTCACAACGTGCACTCACAACATTTGCGGTCTACTTGTGAAAGCCAACCAACGTGGGTGATTTAAAATACGTGTAACATTCAAGTAATAATTTTTATAAACATGTCATCAATCAGACAAACACGTCAAGCTGATAAACAAAAATCGTTTCATGATGTCAATCAGTCGACGCCACTAATTACTGAAAATACCACAGGATTTTTTAGAATTCGAAGAAGAACAATTGGCCAATTTCAATGTTGTCTATGTGTAATAATTCTGTAAGTTTAAATATAATTATTTATAATATATTCCTTTTGTTTATTATATTTAAATATATCTTTTTATCTTTTATAATACAGAATAATACTCATCATGACATTGATAATCACCGTGAGTTATTCATTGCGAGATAATTCTACTTTTAATGAAACCAGAACATTAATGATGGCTCATCAATTATTGCGATCCAATTGGAGAAATTCTACGCCAGTTAATTATCCATCTCTAAGTAAACAAGAATGGGAAGAAGCAATTCAAGCAGGTGAACGTGCAATAATGGCGAGAAATTTAGCTGATAAATCAGCACAATTATTTAATCCACATCATATTACTCCATTGAGCCGGCATCGAACTGCAGTAAAGACTAGTCCACATGTTCGGATCATTGCAATGTCTGGTATTGGACAACTCGGCGCTACTCAGCACATTGAAAAAATTCGCAAAGATAATAATTTACATTCAGCAATTGGCGCTTATTTCAATGGCAAATGGTCACCTCATGATAATTGTGACAATTCATTTTTTACATATTGCAATTCAATTAGCAATAAATATCGAATGTACAATGGCAGTTGCAATCATCCACAAAATCGTGGTGCAGCATTCAGTGAATATTCAAGACTATTACCACCAGATTATGCTGATGGTATTGAAGAGCCTAGAGTAGCAATATCAGGTAAACCCCTGCCATCGGCAAGAGAAATTAGTTTACGAATTCATAATCCATCACCGAGTGTTAATCCATCATTCACCGTGATGCTTGCGGTGTTTGGGCAATTTATTGATCATGATATGACAGCGACAGCAATAAGTCAGGGGATCAATGGCAGTTCATTGGCATGTTGTTCAAAAGAAAATGTAAAGAATAAATTAAATCATCCAGAGTGTTATCCAGTGGTTGTGGGACCTGGCGATCCTGTTTATGATATAACAGGATCAACTTGTATGGAATTTGTAAGATCAGCACCAGCGAGTCAATGTAAAATTGGTCCTCGTCAACAACTTAATCAAGTTTGTATTATATTATACAAATAAAATTAAAACAAATGTTAAATTAAAAAATTAAAATTAAACAAATGTTCTTTAATACGAATGAATTATTTCTACTTGGATAGGTAACCAGTTTTATTGATGGATCAACGATATATGGAACTGAAGAATCATTAGCGCTTTCATTGCGTTCAAATAAATCCGGGCAATTACGCATGTATACAAGTCCTGATGGTAGAAGTCTTTTACCACCAAGTACTGATCCATATGATGGCTGTAATTCTGCAATTGAAAACAAACGTGGACGTTATTGTTTCATCACTGGTGATGCTAGAGCTAATGAAAATTTACATCTAACATCAATGCATCTTCTTTGGGCACGACAGCACAATTTAATTGCAAAAAAGCTCCAACTCTTCAATCCTAAATGGAGTGATGAAAGACTTTATCAAGAATCACGACGTATTGTTGGCGCTCAACTGCAACATATAACTTATAATGAATTTTTACCAATAATATTAGGCGATGATGAAATGATAAACCGTAAATTAATGCCACTTACTGATGATTCATATCGGAATAATCAAACAAATGATTCAAAAATAATCGATACTGCTATTTCTAATAATTTTGCATCAGCGGCATTTCGTTTTGCTCACAGTTTACTTCCCAGTCTTATGAAAATGACTGATAATGAACGGGGTAGTGAAGATTATATTGAATTACATAAAATGTTATTCAATCCATATAGTTTATACAATGAAGGTGGAATTGAAAGCGCTATAAAATCTGCAACTTCAAATTTTATTCAAAAAACTTCCACTCATGTCACATCTCAATTAACACGCCATCTCTTTCAGGATCCTTTGCATGAAGATGATGATGAAAATTCTCATCATCATCATCTCATAACCTCAAATATAACATCTGACAATAACCTCAAAAGTGAAATAAAGACTAATAATCAGTCTCATGTTACTTTGCCATGTGGATTAGATTTAGTTTCACTTAATATTCAACGTGGACGTGATCATGGTCTACCAGGTTATACAGTATGGCGAGAATATTGTGGTTTAAGCCGACCCCGTAGCTTTGACCAACTTGTTGAAATCATCTATGCCGATAACTTGAATCAAATCCAACAAGTTTACGATCATGTTGATGATATAGATCTTTACACTGGAGCATTAGCTGAAATAAAAACACAATCAGACGGAATTGTTGGTCCAACATTTACATGTCTCATTGCTGATCAATTTCAACGACTTCAAATGGGTGATCGTTATTGGTATGAATTGTCCAATCAACCCTACCCATTCACACCTGGTAAGTTTTGATGCTTATATATATTTCAATTTTGTCTGTTAAAATATATAAATATAAATAATTATCATATCTACTTTTGATTTAATGATTATTCATCTCTTTGTTTCAAGATCAACTCGTTCAACTGCGCAAATCATCGTTAGCTAAATTAATTTGTGATTGCTCAGACAATATTGTTCATATACAACCGCAAATTATGCGATCTGTCGACTCAACAATCAATCCAATTACTTTGTGTGAAGATATAAATGGTCCTGACTTTACTGCATGGAAAGAAAAGAAATAACATAACCTAAATTGAATAATACGCGTGTTATTTGTATTACAATAAATAATAATATTGTGTTATTAAATTAACGTATTACAAATTAATTTAAGTAAAGTATAAATCATTTATTATATACTACAATTTATGTATAAATTATTGGTAACATATTTAATAATCAATCTTGTTCATCATTATCATCATCAACATCATCATCATCAATAACGCCTTCTCCATCATTCATAATCATATCATCATCATTTTCATCACTATCCAATAAATCAGATGATAAACCATTATTACCAACAATTCCAGCATCATCAGAAGTATGAGTGTCGTGTACTGATGATGAGATATCGCCATCAGTTGAATTTGAAGAAGTCTGAGGAAATAATACGATGAATATAATTTTTATCTACGTGTAAATAATTTTATTATATACACGGCGGATAAATTAATATTAAAATTTACCTGGGATAATATTTCTTGGCCTTCTAAATTTTTATTAACAAGATTACCCATCCAGAAAGCTGTTGGACTATTGTTCAAAACGAGCATACCTTTAACACTATAAACAAATTTTTCTGACATAGTTTTTGCTGTAGGTACAAGTTTAGTCAATGCCAAATCTTTTTTTTCTGTACTATGAACACATACAGCATTAAGATATCGTGTTCCTCCTTGCATCATTTTTAAAATTCCCGTTATTTCATGTGTATGATAACGTAAGTTACGTTCAAATATTGGCATACCATAAATAAGGAATTGTTTCAATAGCATTGGCATGAATCGTAAATATACCATCAAAGTATTTCTTGTTGTAATTATTTTACAGATAGAAACTATTTTCTGAACATTTTCTCCAACGTTCCGCCATATTTCAAGCTTTTTCACGTCAGCGGATGCTGATGACAATGATATTTTAGTGCCTTTCATAAGGCCATCAAATATTTTTAAAAGTAAAAGATGAAAATTTGATTTATTTATAGGCGGTAATGTTGTCAATTTATCTTGAAGTTTTTCCAGTTTTTTCACTTGATCTGGTAACCATTCTAATACTGATGTCACTGCATCTAATGGCTTTGACTCGTGATCCATCCAATTTTTCAATAAACCAACTACTGCTGATTTGTACAATGCACCTGTATGACGATCATCTGGCCACTCAAGACACAAAAATCCATACGCCATTTTTGCTATAACAATACACATAATTATAATGCAATAATCGAATAAATGAATCATTGAGAAAACTAAAATATCAATTGTAGATTTGTTCAATACCTTGTTTGTCTTGATGTTGTCTGGTGAATGTCACAGAATGTTTCATCAATGTTTTACAAACATCAACTAAAGCAAAAGCTATTGGTATCTGCGTAGCAACATGAGCCAATGATTCAAAATATGAATACGATTCACCGACTAATTTTTTGCATGAACTAATTGTCAAACTAGATTCATTTACTTGTCCAGCTAAAATCCGGATACCATCTAAACATTCAAATAATCAATATTGTTAATAATATTATCCTTATTAAAGTTGAAAAGTAAATGAATAAATAAATTAAGTAAATATAATTGAATGACATAACCTCGCAATATACTCTGATGAATGGGATTGTTGAAATGTTTCCAACGGAATATTGTAGCAATAAAAGAAAGAACAAGCCTGACAGCTTGTTTATTTTGTTTACTATTCTCCTCATCATCGTCATCAATGTCATTTTCAGGCTCAAGTTTTTTTACAATCATTTCCAATTTCTTACAAATTTTCGGCAATAAATTAATTAAATCACGTACAAATCCTTCGTCAGCGGTAGTATCATCTTCAAATATCACCATGAGTTCTTTAATAATAAAACATAATTGAGTTGTAGAAATATGATCGATGTTTGATTGACGTTGTGACGGTGGTGGCATTAATGATGTTGAGTGTACATTTGAATTTGCAGTAATATCAATTAGATTTAATATTTTAGCATCTAAACGTCTAAAGTACATTGGATTTTTTGTACTCAGTAACGTTGCAATCTCCCATTTTTCTCGATGCTCCACAATTCCTCCTGTGAAACAACTTTTTTCCGCTACTCCAGTTGTATTATCTGCCGCAGATGATGGACGTTGTTTTCCCTTCTTCACTATTTTCTTCTCAACAAGTTTCACTGGCGGTAATTCACAACAATGAAAATAGCAAGATGGAGATTGATAACGTGGCTCGGCAAGTGTTAATAAATTACTTAATTCACTCTGAAGATCAATAATATTATCCAATCTTTTAGAAACCTGCTCTTGTAATATTGGATCTGTTTGCGTTACAAATATATTTATTAATTCGCGAAACCAATTGATGCAATAAAATGAATAATCCAATACATGAGCATCAGGAAAACTTAAATCCTTTGGCATTAATATTGGACAGCCAAGAAGTGGACTTATACTTTCGACATTTTGACTATTATCAAGTTGCATAAAACATATTCCCATTAATCGTAATAATGATGGAACAATTGCTCCGCCATATTTGGATAATCCAAATTGTACACCGACATTAGAATCATTGTCAGAAGTATTGAGGCCAAATGTGAATTCAAGTTCACCAGAATAATCGCGTTTATCAATCATATACGTATTCATAAATTCTTGTTCGAAAATTTCAGTTACAAATTCAAGAAATTGATGATTAATATTCGGTGTATCAGCAATCACCGATCCAATTTTATCGTAGAAAAAACCTTGTGATTTGGGGCAATTTTTAATTCCATTAAGCACTTTTTGGAATATTTCTTTTGCCATTTCAAAGCATTTTGGATTGGTTGCTAAATGTTTAATAGCCATTACTGCACCAGCAACTCCTTTAGATTTTGTCATACTGTCACGACGACACGACAATTGTTTTTGTAATAATATAAATAAATCATCACGCAATCCATCAGATACTGTATTTGAATTTGAACAAAGTGCATGTAATAAATCATTTAATATAATTACTTGTTCGAGATCAAGTTTTTCAACTTTTTCCATTAAAATTCGCAAATGATTACAGTGTGCTTGTAAATAACGTTTTTCATTATCATTCTTTGTCATTTTACAGAGAATTGCTAAAGCACTTTTGGCAGTTTGATCATTATTCCCCATTAATAATATTAATTTTTCAATAATTTCTCTTTGTTTATGTAACAAATTGCCATGAGTAATAAATTGTTGTCGAAACCATTCAGACGCAAATTCACTTAGAATACGATCATCTAATTTCAAAAAATTCGATGCCATTCGTAAAGCAATAGGCTGTAAATCATAAGCAATTTGTTTATAATTATTATAAAATTCATCGAGTAATTTTGCATTATAATAACCACTCTTTACATGTTGTTTAAATATTGCCTCTGCTTTTCTTTTCTTTAGTGTACCATCATAAAGTAATAGCAACATTATTATATCAAATGGCTTTGGAACATTTTCTGTACAATTTGTAACTACTGTAGCAGCATTTGCCATATCACTGTTCAACATAATACTCATTTTCATTGCATTAACAATCATCATTTGATTTGTATAATATTCTTCAGTATTTTCTCTGCACAATGGCTGTAACTCTAATGTACGTATAACACGCAAAACATTTTGACATGACTCGATTGTGGTACAATCATTGAGACAAAATCGAATGATTGCTGGTATTTTATTTATAGGACAATTATGCTGCAATATATTCAACATTTTTTCACGAAGATCCTCTTGAGATTCTTTACCAAGTGATAAATTTGTAATACAATCCAGGATAACATTTGTTAAATCACTATGAATCTCCATCAATCGACATAATATTTGAGCGATATTTTCATGTTGAGAATCAATAGCAATATCTGGCAAAAATGCTATTAATTCTCGTTGAAACCATATTGGACAAGTTTCTAATAATTCTTCCAACTTTAATGTCAATAATTGAGGATCGTTTATAGTTTCAATAAATC
Source organism: Microctonus aethiopoides (assembly GCA_030347275.1). NCBI lineage: Eukaryota > Metazoa > Arthropoda > Insecta > Hymenoptera > Braconidae > Microctonus > Microctonus aethiopoides. Next base: position 14,817,439 of record JAQQBS010001422.1, read on the forward strand.
GAAGCTGTTGAAGCAACTGATACGTCCATGGTTCATCCGCTAATTTATCACTATTTAGAAATATAATAAGAAAATTAATTAACATTCGTATTATGGATAATATAAATGAATATAAATAAATAAATTAATTTATACTCACGTAAGAATAACAGTTTCATTTAATTTTTGTAGCAAACCATTCAATATTCGTGTTTGAAGCTGTGGAACTTGTAGTAAAATTTTAATTAGTGATATACATTTTGGTTGTCTTGTGGTTGACGATTTTGAGAACGATCGTTTATTCGTCCCATCTGAATAAATAATATTTGTCGAATTTAAACATTGTTTGAGAGCGTTTACATTTGATAATATATGTGTATTCCATTCTTGTATGATTTCATCTGCTGTGAAATCTCCAGTGTGTAAAAGTTGTACCATTTTCTTGACAATATCTAATGGATCATTATCTATTGTAAAAGAATCTGCGTTCTCATCATCATCAACATCATCATCATTAAATGTAACACCAGCTTGAATGAGAAAAGTTTTAAAACTATTTGTTTCATTAGCAAAATGTTGATTAACAGATGATTCAATCTGATGACGATTTTTATTGGTACTTTGTGTATTATTTCGTTGTTTATTTAACGAAACATTAACAGCTTGTGATTTATCCATTTGGACATTACCCAGACAACCAAGATTATCATCATCATCATCATCATTGTTTGTTAAATCATCGGATTCATCAATTATCATCTTTTTATTATTCGATTTTTTCTGTTGAGATACAATTGTTCTTTTGCTGTGAGATTTATCACCCACATCATCATTGGAATGTGGTCTCTTTAATTTCACAGTTCTCTCATTTGTGTCATCAAGATTGGTAGCATTCAACGATGTTGTTGATAATGCTGATGAATTTATTTGTTTACGAAGTAAATCTGTGTTTGATTCTCGTTGGGATATGATTGAATTCACACGTGATGCACTGCTAAGAAACATATCCTCTGTATTCGCAGAAGATTGAGATACTGTTGGTAAATTTATATTTTTATGCAGTCCACGTCTTTGTATTTTACGTTTATCCATTGTAATAATCAATTATTAATATTAAATTGATTGATTATATATCCAATATTCAAAACAAAAATATTATTTCTAATTGTGGTTTTATTTTTTTTTGAATTCATCCTCAGTTTGAGGTTATGTATTGTAACATTTCTCTTTGTTCAATTCATAGAGATATAAATCATTTTTATTTTTCTTTGGGTTCAAACTTTTTACATCAAAGGCAGCTTTAGGCACTTTTCTATTATTAAAAGCCTTTGTCAAAAGCTTTTGGTGAAATTAATTCAACCTCAATGGCTTCTGATTGTGATAGTGCGCGACTGTTTTCTCTTCTAAGTTGGCGCGAAAAACACTGCGATGATTACTATTTGTTTAGTTTATTATGCTCCAATTTTCGCAGTGTTAATATCACGATTTTTCCACAATAATAAAACAAATATTTTCAGTGTATTTATAAATTAAAAAATTTATTGTTTTTATTTTTGATTAAAAAAATGTCTACGGCTTTTTTTGAATTTCACATTGACGTTATTTTCTGGCAACTTTTTATGAATTATTGAGAATATTTTTGATCGATTTGTTTGAAGCTTAAATAAATAAATAATAAATATTAAAAAAGAATTATTATTTTTATCGATTCGAAGGAATATAAGAAAAACTGTAATTAATGAATAATTTAAGTTCATGAAAAGAAAATAATGAAAATAAATTCGAATATAAAAAACGAAGCATTAAATTAGAGACTAAAATTTCAAATATGAGCATTATTACCCGCTTCTTTCAGTAGTGGCGCCATCTTAAATACGAAAAATTCTTGGCACTTACGATTATAAATACATTGAAAAATTTCATTGTCATACTCAAAATAATTTTCGTATTATATATCATTTTTTCTTTATATGCAAAACCGATAAAATAAAAATTTCCCGTCCCGTTGAACATAAGCACATAATTTACATTTCATACCCATTATTTCTTCGGCTTCTAATTCTGATAGTGTGCAAGGCTTAACCCGAACGCTATCGTTCCCATGTGCGACTGCGTAGAGTCTAATGAAAATGTCTGCACAGTGATGTGATGGGAGCACACGTATGCAACTAAGCTTCTCTTCACAGCCTCGTACGTATAGTAGCGAAATAAGGGTAGTTCTCATGCCCCAAATATCAGAAAATAATATTTGTGCAAAAATATTTTGAAACCATGAAACAAATATAAATAAAGATGAAATATTTAGGAAACAAGTAATTTACACCACAAGCTAGAAACATAACACCCACCCAATAAATAATTCGGATACATCAAGTACGGGCACAAACATAAATATTACTTTCATTTCTACTAAATTGGTATATGCGCGGTGGCAGTGGCGGTTAAGTTGCTGACTCCAAATAGGGTATATATGAAAAGGATTGAGTTCAAATCCTCGTAATAAATTTTTTTTTTTTATTTATTCCATGAATATATCAAGTATTGATATATCTATATATGCGTATGTAAGCACCTGAAATGGAAAACATTGAGCGGAAATGAAAAATTTTAAAACAATAAATTTCAAAGCGAAACTATATTAAAATATTTATTTGAAACCAACTGCAGAAATACACGAATACCAACATTTGTTGTGAAGGTAAGGGAAACTGCAGAAAAACCTTACCAGTATTCTTACAAATTGCACAAATTAAATAAATCAAATACATATATATATATATATATATATACATTAACAGCGCCAGCCGTGTCCATTGCATGAAATGACCCATAAACTTTACTAAAACAAAAATAACATAAATTAAACATCTAATATATAAAACAAATCATATTCATAACGATGCACAGCAGCATGTGATTGAAACTAAAGAAAAAGAGAAATATTAGTAAACATATAGATAATTTGAGGAGATGATAATGACCAAAAACCATTGCCATGCATGAAATACAAAATGAAGAGAACAGAAAATAATAAATTGACCAACCATCACTACCGCATTATCTGAAGCTATTGCAACTATATTTGTTAATGGAACATTACGTTTTTTAAAAGATGACTCGAACGCTTCAT
>JAQQBS010001422.1:14823060-14929521 GCA_030347275.1 Microctonus aethiopoides
TGCTGTTGTTCACTATTATATTCATTCATACACTGAGGAAAATATTCGGTTAAATTCTAAAAGTATTATACAAGTCGAAAATGTATATTAAATTTATTTTTATATTTTAAATCGAGTTAATATTTTACTTTATTGATTTGAGTAAATTTTAAAATAAATTTGAGAGTGATGGTTTCATTTGTTTAAATGTTTATATTATTCTCACGAACAATTTTTAATTAAATTATCAACCGATTGCAATTGTTGGTTATTAATATATTGAAACTGTTGAAAAATTTATTTTTAAATTCATCAAATTAGTTTATAAATATTTAATATCCCAATGAATTTTACATTAAAAAAATTGTAAAAATTATTCTTAAATATTTTTTTTATATTTCAATTATTGACATTTGTTTACTATTTATTGGAATAATTTTTATCCAACAATTTATATTCAATTTTTTATTCCAATTCAATCACTTTTAAATTAATAAAATAAATTATTAATTCGATCTAAATAAATAAATAAATTATTATTTATTATTTTGTTAATAATTATTTCATTTATTTATCTCGAATTGTTGTTGGACAAGGGACAGAGGACGATATGATTTGGATTCCACTCTAGTGGACCACTGTGCTACCACACGAGGCAGGCACCTGACGTGCACAGTGCGTGATTCTAGTGAACTAGGTGCGTGCACCGTGCACGATCGGTGCGCGCACTTTTGGCTAATGGGGATATCATGCTTTGCTCTAACCATCAGTTGGTCACAAAAAGTACGAGCAATGTTACCAACACTGAAAGATATAAACCTCCCATAACCTAAATTAATTTTTGGGATTCAGTATTTAGGAAAGTTTTGAATAAAACAATTATAAATAATAAAAATTCATTTACAATCCACTGCATATACAAATCCTTCAAAGAAATAAAATAAGTAATTCAATATAAAAAAGAAATCTAAGAATCCTTGAGCGAAAATCGCCAAATAAAAGGTGGAAAGCAAATATAACCTCCAAATCAAAGGTGAACAAATTTTTTTGGACAAAGTGATATTTATAGTACATACATATGTATTTCTAAATGCGAAAATTGTGCTATTAACTGTTGTGTATCGTTTATAATAGACCTACACGAATCTATTAATTAGTTATTATAATTTTCATCAGCGTTTTGTTATTATTCAATGATAATAAAATAATATAGAAATTGATTTGGACAATTAATTGTCAGAGATGATGCCCAGTGGATCAACTACAACAACCACTACTTCCTCATCACATATTGGAAGTAGACATGGTAGTCCCACTCATGATTATGTACTTGAAAATAATCAATCAAATATATTAACAACTTATTTGCATCGCATTGCTGGTTATTCTGATTTGGAATCAAATACAGTTGTTAAAGATCATTGTTATGCTCGACCATGGAATTGGAAGCCAGAAAATATTTATGTCAAACCAACAAGAAATATATTTTTCTCTTCCACTCGTGGTCGCATTAATCAATTACAGTAAGTAATTATTTCATGTTTCATTATTATTTATTTTTCTAAATTATATTGTTGCATAATGCGAATTTATTTAGACACAAGTTAACGAAGAACGACGAAGATATTGACGTTGAACATGAAGACGATTCAATGGAGCAATCAGTTATACCTTGTAATCTTACAAAGTCTCAACAGAGCATGGAAGAATCAGAAAAACTTGTAAATTCTGTTCGTCCTGATGATGACATTAATAACGATGATTGGGAGGAAACAGTGGAAAAAACATTTTGGTCACCAATACAAAGACGACTGTTCACTAGTGCCTTTAATATATTTCACACTGAACGTCTTTCACGATTATCAAAAACTAATTGCGCTATGGAAGTATTTCAGCGACGTTCATCGATTGATACATCATCAAAAAGATTTCGTGAAACATTAGCTTCTACTGGATGGGATTGGCGAATAATTCAATGGCTACATTCATCATTGATAAGTAATTTATCACGAGAATATCTGGTGATTTATTTAGATATCTTACAGACATTACGATCAAAAATTCCTCAACTTATCGACAAAATGATCACGCCAGTGCAAATAAATAATAGTTCAGTTATTCAAACTGGACCAATACCCCTGGAATCACTTACAGCATTTCTCAAAAGACCATGGGATCCAGTATCATCGCATTTAAATGCAAATCGTCCAAAAAAATTACCTGGTAATCCAATATTAATTGTAACATCATCAGGAATTAATGTTAATTTATCATCGCGTCAGCATAAATGGGTCACGCAATTGAGTGCCTTTGGTATGGTAGTCACAGTTCATTCACATTCAGGATTATCTAGCAATAAAATGACAATGACTGCGTGTATGGATCAACTTGTACAATTAACTAGAGCAAAAATTCAAGATGTACGAAATGATTGTCCTGGCAGACCAATGATACTTGTTGGTTTAAATACAGGCGCTGCATTAGCGTGTCAAGTTGCACAAATGGAGCATGTTACCGCTGTTGTATGTCTTGGTTTTCCATTCTCTACGGTTGAAGGTAAAAGAGGTAATCCTGATGACATGTTAATGGACATTCGATGTCCAGTAATGTTTGTTATTGGACAAAATTCAACGTTAGTACGACCCGATGAGTTAGAAGATGTACGTAGAAAAATGTTGGTGGAAACAAGCCTTGTAGTTGTTGGTACAGCTGATGATCATCTAAGAATTTCAACTGCAAAAATAGTCTCTGAAGGAATTACTCAAAGCATGGTTGATCGATGTATACTTGATGAAATCGGTGACTTTGTTGGTGGTATATTGTTACAGCCCCATCCATTACCACTTCGGACAACTGGATCAATAGTAAATTTTGATAAAATGACTGTTAAAAGAGAGCCTAGAAAACGAAAAAATTCAACGAGCAGTTCAATAGATAGTGAAGCAAATTCACCAGTTCCGAATAAAAAAGGACGACCAGGTGCATCAAATGATCGTTGGCATACGCCTATCACAACTCCAAATTCTATTTCATTAACGAAATTATCAACTGCCACTGCTTCAACAAATACACCAGAATCAACGGTACATGGAAATTGTGTTAGTAATACAACTAACGTTACTCATAATATTCAACGACGAAATCCAAGAGTAACTCAAAAGTTAATTAATTCTGATCAATTGCAATTAACGAGACAGACAATTCAGGTAACTTGACCTATAGAAATATGAATTTTTATATTATTTATACTTATGTAATATTAATTTATTATATTTTTAGCAAAATACAAATTCACCAAAGGCCAATGGAGGACTTACATTAAATATTGGATCATTGGCTAGCTTAGCACCTATTGGTCCTATTCGATTAACTCCCAACTTATCATGCTCTTCAACTGTAAATCTTACTCCATTGAAGCATTCAGCTACAAACAAATCATCACCGTTACCACCCCCGCCAATTTCTTTTACTAAAACTTCAAAAATGATACAAACAAGTAATAATTTACAAAATTTATCTGGCAAATTGATAAACACTACGGCATCAATCAACAAATCATTAAACAAAACAGTTGGATCTAATTTTCATAATAAAAATATGAATATTCAGGAAAAAGCTGGTGAGGCAAAATTAGTAACTGTTTATACTTCAGGTGGTAATCAAGTGCGAGTTGCTGCAACATCAAATACATCAGGTAGATATTGAGATTATTAATTAATTGTTAATAATTTTAAAAGCATTTTTGTGTGATGAATAATGGAAATAATTAATTACAGCAATGCAGAATAAATTGATTGGTGGCACAACGCCTATAACAGCTATATTACACAGTCGTAAAGGCCCTGTTAATAATAATGCTGGTAAAACACTTGTGTCTAATCCAACTACTGTATTATTAACTTCACCTAATGAGTTGTCCAGCAGTGTGTGTTGCTCCAGTACAACAACTGGAACATCAACGCTGACTACAGCGACAACAACAATAACACAAGGTAGAACATAATTGTTTAGTCCCAAATGATATGTAATATTATTCATATATCATTTATCCTTTTTTTTTTTTTCTAATTTTATTTTGAATTATTTCAAGTTGGTAAAAAATTTTATTTTTCATTACAGTATTTTTAATGTAATTATTAATTTAATAATGGCTATAATTTTTTATTTTTTCAAGTATTTTCTATTATTAATACACAACTTTAATAACTATTAATTTTTTAGATATAAATAAAAAGTATATCATGTGAATATATATTTTTTAATATAAATAATTTGACTGAAAAAAAAATTCTGAACGCGATTATTCAGAGATTGAAAATTGCAATTTTATTAATAGAATGATGAGACAAAATTTTTCCTGTATTATTTTTGATATTTAAAAAAATAAAATTATGGAGAATGCGCTCATGTATATATATGTATTCATATGTATATATGTACTCATTACTTCTCGGAGTTCATGTGAATTATATTGAATAAATCAACTTTCGTAATCTTAAATTGATTTGATATCTCCTAAAATCCCATATTTCCTATTTTACTTTTTTTTTTTTTTTTTTTTTTTTTTTTTTTTTTTTTTTTTTTTTTTTTCATATCTTTTATTTATATTAATAAATTTTATTTAATTGTCAATATAATTAATGAATTGTGAATGTTAATATATTTTTAATTGATGTGAAATAAGCAATAAACACATTTTTGCATAGTGACGGAGAGTTCAAGTCCCAGCTCAATCATAAATTTCACTGGTAGAAATCAAGATCAAGACTGGAAAAATGCTACCAAAAAAATCACAAAAATTACACCAAGTAATTCAGCTCGTTCAAAAATGTTTCAAATAAATGAAAATACTGCTGGGAGTCAGACAGCAAAATTTTCATGGGTGAAAAATAGCTCAAAGGATATAAAGAAAATATCAGAAAATCCACCAATGATAACAATTAACAGTAATAAACAGGAAAAATATTGGGAAAATTCATCACCATCATTAATAAAAATTGATAAATCACCAGCTGAACTTGACGATGATTTAGGAAATATTTTAGATATTCCAATAATATTTGCCAAAGATGATGATAATTTAAATACAATTGATAAAGCACCGATATCAATACCAACTTCATTATCATTTGCAAGCAGCACTGATGCAGATAAACAAAATGTTGGTATTCAAGTTGGACCATCGTTTGCTCCTCCCGTTTCAACGACTGTTGTGCTATTGAGTAATAGAGATGGCCAAGTTAGTGCACGACAGCCCATAACAAAAATTACCAATGCCAAAATTAATGAAAAAGGCTTAGGACAGTCAATTAATGTTTCTGATATTTCAAATCGTCATGTAATTTTGCAAACCAACCCGCAAAATTCATCTATAACAACTGCTGACAATATTACTGATGGTACAAATTTTAATAATTCTCATTGTACAATGCCCAATTTGTCAACTATTAAATATACAAAAATAATATTATCAAAGAGGAATCCTGGAACTAGTAATAATTCTGGTAATCAGGTTATTTTAACCAAAAATAGTTGCAAACCATCGTCTTCAAATGCACCTGGTGGGAATCAAAATTGAGACAGACTCGGATCAAGCAAAATATTTTCACCAACGTAATATTTAATTTATATGTAATAATCAACTTTTTAATAAACAATAGAATTGTATAATATAATCCTGGAAATTTAAATTGTATAATTTTTCTAATGAAAGTATAGAGTAATTTATGATAATTCAATTTGATTAATTTATTTTTAGTTTGTTTCGTTTTCAATTATTTTAATTAAATATCGTGAGTTTTAATGAATTATTTATATATTTAGAAACAAATTTTCATAATGAATATTAGTAAGAATAATTTTGTCTATTTCATTTTTTTTATATTCTGTGTAATAAATATTTTTAATTTTTATTAATTTCACTAATTTAAAAGCTGTTCGCCATTTGTGGATGTGAACATGATATGAATTTTTCTGCTAAGTTCTGGGCCAAGTTTTCGAACTTTTGTTAATGGACCACTAGCTCCTTTTTTGATCTGTAAATCAAATATTTTGTAAGTTCAATAAAATTTATCTTTACAATTTCATTAATATTATATTAAAATACTTACTTGAATAGATTTTAGTAATTCATCTCTATCTTCATCGTTAGAACATTTCATATAAGCCTAAAATTTGTGAATTTTTAATTAATTGTATATAAATTTTAATTTATAATGATTTATTCATGTAATAAATATAGTCATGGAATTTACGTACATTCATTAGTTCATCAGGACTTGAGTGCACTGAACATATGGCATCGGCTGTCGTTAAACTTGATGAATTGAACATGCAAAGTTGCTTAAGCCAAAGTTTTCTCAAGCCATATCCATCATTATCAACATTAACTGGTTTTTTATTATCTCCAGCAGCAAAAAAGTCAATTTGATCATACAATCTATTTTTTATTTCTAATTTATATGATTTTTCAGCAATTGCTTTTGTATATTGATAAATTAATAAACTCATGTCTGATGAATTTTCAATAAGTCTTGCAGTACAATTACTACCAATTTGAATATCAATTAAAGATAATTCCAAATCTTTTTTAGATATCTTTGGAATTCCCTGCATTTCAATATTAGTATAAGATTTATCTTTTTTCTGGTTTGAACGTTGCTTATAATATTCAAAATAACGTTCTATACCATAAATTACAAAGGTCAATTTTGCTTGCGACATTGAAGCAGAAATAACTGCGATAGATGTTACAAATGTTTTATCATAAATTTGTTTAACAACTTGATCCCATTTCCAAATAATTATCATATGTTTCTCACGTTCTTTTCTTATCGTAGTAATTAATTTATTGTCTTCACTTATGGAATATTCCTCAATTATTCTTGTCCATGAGATGCAATTGTCTGGTATGAGTAATGATGAATTCATAGAATATGCCACTGACGCAGATTCAAGCATCGTCAATGTCTCTTGATAAAAGTCAAAGTTTTTTCTGATACTATCATTCATATTGACTTCAATAAATTTCATACATTCACCCGGTTGTATATTTTTCTGTTGTTTCACAGCAATTTTTTTCATTATTCTTTCTCTTGCTGCATTTTTTTTCGTCTCACTACTTTGTTTACCATCCATATTATTAATAATTTTATTTAACTTTTAATTTTACTTTAACTTGGTTCATAAAAACGTGTGCAAATTGTTGCTGGTGGTTTCATAACCTCACTATTTGCCGGGTAAATATGGTGGAACAATTCAGCTGATGAATTATTTATTACTATCCTACAATACTACACAAAAAAATCAGTTAATTTGAATAATTAACACCATATATGCTCATAATCTATTGTAATAAATGTAATTTTATATATTTTTACAAATATTGAGGTATTAAAATGTATAAAAAAAAATTAATAATCAACATAGAAAAATTATTAATCAATTAAATTTTATTCTACCTTATAATTATTATGTACATGACGAATTCTAATGAAAAATAAATATTATAACACAGCCAAATTTATAGATTTTAATTTCAAGTCGTGATCATTCGTCATCGCTGTATGTGCAATCGATAAAGTTGCGTAAATTTCTGCGACCCCGAATCTAAAAAGTCAAATGATCATCAGGTCAGCCCACACACATAAACGCTGATCTTAAATATCTAAATAATAAAATATTAAACATATTTATACATTCATAAATAATCTGAATTACATAATAATCAGGTACAATTATAACAAACACCTACCCAAAATAATAAATAATAAAACCTCAACCACCAGCCATCTTTGAAAAAAAAAACGGTTATTTTTCAAATATTTAAAATCATTCATTTTGTCCAAAAATTTCCATCTCCGCTATTTGTAGGTTATATTCAATCAAACAATATAATTAAACCAAATTACAAAACATCACATTAATTTATTGTTTCGTACATAATATACAGATATTTTTTCATATAATACATAGTTTGACGATTTTTTTAATAATCGTCAAGATATAATATGTATATATGTACATAACAGGGGAAGCTGTTTGGAATAAAAGATTATAATATGTACATTGCCATGATGACCGCGCACTGACCCCTCAACCATACAATCATGTAGGATAATAGACTCTAAATAACTTGGCTGAACCATCGGTGCAAGCTACCGAGTAGTGGTGACAATATAAAGAACAGTGGACATCAATCCACCAATGCATTATATACATATATACATATATAGACATAACCTATGTGTTGTATATATTTACAAAGTATATATACATATTAATCCACTGATGTTGATTGGAGACTTGAGGCCACCATACTCAAGTGGATATAATGACAAACATATTTTCAACAACAACAATTTATATATTCATATTATTATTGTAATGTAGTTACAAATTCTCCATTTTACATATTATTGATATCATTTATGTATGTATAATACGATTTAGATGTATTATTTATGTGTAATGAATTAATACTTCTTGAAATTATTCTCTTTGTAGATAATACGCAGAGTGATGAATATGAATTCTAAAAGTTTACACAGCGATTATTATTAAATACAGTCATGAATGTTTGTTCATGAGAGAAAATACTAGATAAAAAATGAACTATAGAGCACATATGTATATAACTTTCCCTCAAGATGAAGTGCCCCTATATTTGTTTACGCATAAACATACAAATGATCTTATAGCTGATATAATATTGAAGACTGCTGCGCTCCTGCACTGATATGATAAGCAAACCATCGAATTTTTAAACGTTTCTGGAACCTTTTTCGTCAAGTATTATTTATATCCATTTTTTTATTTTCATTAGAATATTAAAATTCATCACAGAGTTTTATAATTAAACTATATTAATTGTGTTATTTATTTTCAGGGAATTTTATTTTACTAGGTCGACAAGAGCTCTTTCATCATCATATCATTTGCCAAACTGGAGATATGCTACTGATAATATTCAATGAAGTATGATTGAAATATTGAAATTACTTTGAGTATAAAAAATAAAATAGAATTTAATAATCATTTTAATTGATACTTAATTGCAGGTTTAACATTGGATTATGGGATAGAACAAATGATTTACAAGTTAATTAACATTCTATCATCATTTGTATTAATTATTATTAGTTGATGAAGATAGTAAAAGTATATATCAACAATATTCATTGTATAATTAAACAAGTCTGAATCATCAAGAGATTGACAACAAAGCAATGGAAATTCATTCGATCATTTCATTATGCTTTTGTAGCTCATATGTTGTTGATTGAGAGATCGAGTTAGGGAATGAGAAAAAAATTGAGATGAGGACAAGATTGAAGAGAAGGGAGAAACAAACGAAAATGGATGTCAAGTCATGTTCACTGTCCACAATGATTAGGGGGAACAGTGATTGGAAGAAGGGTGGATGGAGGGGGCGATAGCTGTGGATGATTTAACGAGAGCATAAAAGCACCGGACGAAGAAATGCGCGACGCTGTTGTGTCTTGCAGTACCCATTGCCTTTTTGGGATTCCAATTTATTTGTGATTGAAGCTGAATAGTGTTACATTGAATTGAAACCAAATATTTTATCATCATGGGACACGCACCCCGGCATTTGTCCGTGGGTCTCTTGGTCGCTTTATTATTTTATTTAGTACCTGCCAGAGCCGGTAAGTGAATGTTAATTATGTAATTTGCAATTTGCAATTTACATAGTTATAATAAATTATAATTAATGAAATTAGAATAATTCATCAATTTATTTATCAAGATTTATTTATATTAGATAGTTTCTTTTTTCTTTTTAATATTCGCTGTTATATTTATTAGGTTGAAATATTATATCGACCATGAGGTATAATCGTTGTCCAGGCTAAATGAGAATGATTTGATGGACGTACTCATTTTCAATTAGATCGCTTGCTCGTATATCATTAAAATGATTATTATTCCCCGGATGGGATGTGTTGAACCGGACGTTTGATAAATTGGTTGACTCTGCGTCTCCCTAATTTCTGCACCCGTGTGATTAAAATTGATCCGATTTTCGTCTTGACTTCAGAGTCCCTAATACTTTTTTGTCATTCATGACAATTGTATTTATGATAATAACCAGCGAAACATAAATATTGATAATGAAAAAAAAATTCTTTCTCATGAGAAAGAATTCTAAACAATGAGAAATTTAATAATTGCGCCGGCTGAAAGATGAAGGAAATTTATAATATTTATATAAATATCTATAAATCCTATCGCTCACTTGACCTTTTATCTGTGCTGAATTATGTCAAATGAAAGAGCGCAGTGAAATATTAGTAATTAAAATCCTCACATTTGTCTGTGTGAAAAAAAAATTCACATGAATTGTAATATAAATATTATATTATATTAATATTCTATGAGTTCATTTGAATATGTTTACGGGTTTTATGCTGCGGTCAATCTCCGATATCTCAATCGTGACCCAGCAAAAGAACTGAACTTTTTTATCTGTACACATAAGAAATTGGCAACGAATGAAAGTTGATTATGGGTGATTACTTGTGACCCATGTTTTTGATTTATTTATATTCTTCCCCATATTTTGTTGCCAATGTAATTGATAATGCAACTGGTATACCACTATAATTATAACTCATCTACATAAATTATTTATTTTATATTAAACCAGAGAGAGGAGTAGATAAAAAAATATAATAGCATAAATTTAATATTATTTATTGTAGGTATTCATTTACGAAGATTGAATTATTATCATTCTTCTTTGATTGAATTAAAATTTTCTTTCTAGAATATATCAAATACGCAAATCTTTATCCAGCTGTAAAATGACAAATCTATGAACCGGATCAAAATACTATTTTAGGGGCTAAGGTCAATGTGATATCATTAAAAGTATGGGTAAATGCGTGTATTGTAGATTGACTTTGTACGTGTCATAGGTCGAGTGACATGCAGTCATCATAGTAGATATACTAAAAGATTATCTTATTTAAAATAAATAATAAGAATCAAATATATTTACATATAAATTTTCCGTAGGTCACTGCAATATATAAAATGATTAATTTTATCTATTCTCGTTAATTCTTCAAATCATTTACACCCTACTTCTTTTTAATCAACAATCTCTTTTAAGATACAAATTAAATATAATAAAAATATTTATTTCCAATGAATATAATTTGATCATCAAATATTATTTTAATATAAAAAAATTGATAATGAACTTAATCATTTTAATAATTTGTTTAATATTTTTTCTTTTCAGATCAATGTCTCGTTGGTTGTCATGGGAGTAAGTATTATACATTAAAATAATTAAATAAATAAATAAATAAATATGAAAATTATTTATTAAACGTATTAAATTTTTATGAAAAAAATAGTGAAAGCAGGCAAAGATTATATTGCTGGACACACATATTCATATGACTTTGAGGGGATATCTGTGACGTCGGTGAGTGGAGCAGAGGGTGATTCAACTGTGAAACTCAATGCACTAGTGGAATTGGCTGTAAAACCAGATTGCATTCATCAATTGAAATTGAAGAATGTTAATGTAAATGGAGCTGTGAGTATCACTAAACAATTGTGAATACATATATGGAATAATGTTAACAGTATTTATGTGAATAAAATATTTTTTTATTTTCATTACAGCCAGTGGCACAAGATGATGTGGAAAAATATGCCCTTCAATTTAATTATCATGATGGGCATATTGACACGAACATTTGTGCTGAGAAAGATGATTCACAGGCATCGCTTAATATCAAGAGAGCTATTATATCATTGTTCCAGTCGGCAGTGTTTGAAGACAATGGTGTCACGACACATTATGAAACAGATATTTTTGGTAGTTGTCCAACAGAATTTGAATATCGTAAGGAAGGCGATAATTTGACTGTTCGTAAATCGAGAAATTTAGCAAGATGTTCTCATCGTGAGAGCATGAAACATGGACTTATTCATGCGATTTATGACGATTCATCAGAAATTAAATCGTCCCCTGTTCTTAATTCACAACAACAAATTAATCAAATATTTACAAAGGGTATTCTTAATAATGCCAAATCAACGGAAACTTATTATTATCGGCCATTTGCTAATGGAGATGCCGGAGCCAAAACTGTTGTTCAATCAAGTTTGACATTTAAATCGGAAAAAGCTGATGCTGCTAATGCTGCGCCAGTTTCATTATCTAAATCATTAGTATTTGATCCGCCACATCCTGTTACTGAGTCATCATCATCAGAAGCAATTGTCAATGCATTAAAAGCTGTTAAAGATCAATCTGGTCCTGATGCAGTGAAAGATGAAGCTGCTGAGAAGTTTGGATATCTTGTTAAGATCCTTAAAAGAAGTAATAAAAATGATATACAAAGCGTTTATCGCAAAGTTAAATCAGGCGCTAATGGCTTTGATAAGAATAGTGATAAAAAAATTCTCCTTGATGCTTTATACAGAACTGGAAGTGGCGATGCTGCTGAGGTTATTGCTGGATTGATAAAAAATAAAGAAATAATTGGTATGCAGGCACTTGGGTTTTATGCCAGTCTTGCTTTGATGAATCATGCAACACTTTCATCAGTGACTGCTGTGACTTCACTACTTGATCAGCCAAATCTTCCACGTATTGGTTATCTTGGTATTGGCCGAGTAATTGGTAAATATTGTCAACAACATAAATGCGATGGTGTTCCTGAGATCAGTGCAGCAATTACAAAAATTTTTGAAAAAGTTGGTAATGGAAAATCTGCCAATCGTGAACAAGAAAATATTTCAATTGCAGCTTTAAAAGCTATTCATAATGCTGGATATATTAATGAGGAAATTATTAAAAATATCGTTGCAATTGCTAATGATAAAACAGTTTCTAATCGAGTTCGTGTTGCTGCAATTGAATCATTATCAACCAAGTGCTCGATGGAATGGAAAAAGCCAATAATTAAAATATTTGGCGATCAAGAGGAAGACAGTGAAATTCGAATTAAGGCTTATTTAAGTTTAGTTGAATGTTCATGTCCACATGTAGCAAATGCTATAAAAAAAGTCATTGATGTTGAGAATATTAATCAAGTTGGATCATTTGTAACATCTCATTTACGTAATTTACGCGCCACTACTGATCCAAGTAAACAATATATGAAAAATCAATTGAGTGAAGTTAAACCAATTAAAAAATTCCCTGAAGATTTTAGAAAATTCTCATTCAACAATGAATTTTCTTATAATATTGATTCACTTGGTATTGGATCGTCGGTAGAACAAAATGTTATTTATAGCCAAAAGAGTTTTGTTCCACGTTCAGTTAGTTTGAATTTAACAACCGAATTATTTGGTCGTTCATTTAATTTCCTTGAAATTGATGCACGTGCTGAAAATCTTGATCGACTTATTGAACATTATTTTGGACCAAAGGGTGTGATAAAGCGACAGGCAATTTCTGCATTATTACTTAACAGCAAAGAAGGTGCTTCGGATGTTTATGATCATCTGAAAGAACGCGTTGAAAAAATACGTCGTGGACGTCGCAGTACAATAAAGCAAGCTGATCTCGATAAATTCGCTAAAACAATCAAATCAAAGGACACAGAAGTTGACGATGATTTAGATATAGATTTGTCATTAAGACTTTTTGGCGTTGAGCTTGCATATGTTGATTTAAGAGAAAGTTCTACGGGTAATAGTAATCCAAAGTTGGCTATTGATCGAATTTTTGATTTTATCGACCGTTCATTCAAACAAATGAAAGCCTTTGATTATAATACAGCAAAGCACATTCACTTTATTGATGTTGACTTGGTTTACCCCACGGGTTTAGGGTTTCCATTGTCGGTTGGCGTTGAAGGTAACGGAGTAGTTCACATCAAAGCAAATGGAAAACTCGATATGCCTGCAATAATGAATGATCCAAATAATGCTGCAATTAAAATTGGACTTGAGCCAAGTGCTAATATCGCTATTATCGCTAGTCTTACAGTAGATACATTTGGAATTGAATCTGGACTCAAAGTTATCAGTCGTCTTCATACAGCAACTGGCTCTGATTTATCAATTTTAGTTCTTGATGGTAAAGGCATTGATATTAATTTGGGTATACCAAAGAAAAAGCAAGAAATAATCAGTGTATCCAGTCAAGTTCTTTTAATTAATGGTAAAGATAATGTACGTGAACCGAAATTCCCGAAAGGTAAAGAACGCTCTGATTGCTTTGATCAATTCTCCACGGCACTTGGTATAACTGTTTGCGGACACTTTGCTTATCCATATAATAGTATTGAAGCAACTCAAAAGACACCAATTTTCCCGCTAAATGGACCTTCTAAATTTGCAATAACTATTGAAAATAATGACGCAACTAGTTTTCATTTCCGGACATATTATGATACATCAATAGAGAATCAGCAGTCTCTTGAAGCGACCTTTGATACACCAAACAGTCGAACTAATCGTAAAGTTGCTTTACGTATTGAAGGAGTAAATAAACCAACTGAAAAGTATATTAAAGCAACGTTTAATTCGCCATTGAAAAATTTAGATGGTAAAGTTTTATTGGAGAATACTGAACAGAAAAAAGTAGTGACTGTATCGTTGAATCACGATAAAGATGAATATTTAGGTTCGATTGGTCTTGTTGCTAATGGTAATAAATATAAACCAATATTAGAGTACAAAGTTCCGGATCATATTGAAAAATTAAGCGGTAAAGGAACTAAAGGTGGTGGTGGCAAGCCTATTTATAAGATCGATGGTGATATTGAAGTTAATGATCAGGATGGTGGAAAGAAATATAAATTTGATAAAGTCACATTGGTTGCATCTGGAAAGAAATTAGTCAGTTTTGATGGTTATGTTGTTGCTAAACCTGATGGACTTGTTGTTGATACTAAAGTGTCGCACAATGAAGAAAGTTTGGCCGTTAAATTTGATGGAAAAAAATCACCAAGTGGTTTTGATATAAATGCATCATTAATACCATCTAAAGATCCATCTATTGGATTTAAAACTATTTGGCATTATGATCTTACAAATAATTTAATTGATCACAGCTTTGTTTTTATTTACGGTGCTGATTTAGAATCAAAGGATAAGAGACTTACAATTACTGATCGATTGTCATATAAAAAACACGATCATCCAAATAATCCTTATGAATATTTTTCTGCATTGAATTCTAAATCAGAGATTACATGGCCTGCTCAAGAATTAACTGCTAGTTCAGAAATTGAATTTTCATTGAATAGTTTTGAAACAGATTTCGATATTAAATATGGAAAATTCAAAATTGGTTCAGAATTTGAGGTTAAAACTGAAGAAAATATGCCACAAAATTGGGAATTTGGATTTGGAGGTTATATTATAGATAATAAATTTATGGTAGGAGCAAAACATAAAAAATTGTCAGATTTTAAGAGAAAATTTGAGGGTAAACTTGAATTGCCAGGTGGTAAATATGAGACTGAACTAACTGGAAATTATCAAGTGGATGAAAAAAATGCTGATGTTAAATTTAATGGAATATTAAAAATAAATGGAAAGAATTTGAAATTAGATTATGGACTTGATGCAAGTCCTGAAAAAATTGATAGCCATGCGCTTATTAATTTTGAAAATGTTAAATATCTTGATTTTATTCTTAAGCTTCAACGCGGCAACGTAAATCCTCATGGTAATCTCAATTTAAATCTCAAAAATTTCTTATTCATCATCGGTCAATTTGATTATCAAAAAGGCAAAGGTGCTGGTGATATTGTCATTGAATTGCCTAAATTGGAGCGTAAAATTAAAGCAAAAGGTGATATTGGAATCACTGGTAAACGTCACGTTGCCAACATTGAAATTCTTTTAAATGCTGAAAAAGATCCAAGTAAAATCATTAAATTATCAACTGATTCAGAAATAGATCAAGGCACAATTGATTCTAAAAATATTATCGAATTATTCTCATATAAAACTGAATTCAACGTTAACGGACAGTACAAGGATAAAAAACAAGATGGATACGACATTGTAGGTAATGCTGATGTTACTTTGCCCAATGGACAATATATTATTGCTAAAGGAAAACAATCAGTTGATCACAAGCCAGATAAAACAGAAATCCACAGTGATTATGAAGTGATTGATCATCCGAAGAAGGGTGGACAATCAAGAAGCATAGCTTACAAAGGTGATGTGAGTTTTAGCGAACCTAAACGTTCTGAATTTAATGGAAAATACACGTTGAAATTGACCAACTTGGACGGTCGTGATATTCAATTAGCAGTCGCTTCTAATCACGCTAAAATAAGTCCAGAAAAATACAAAAGTGACGTTCACATTTCAGCAACTGGTGGCTATTTACCAAAGCCATTTGCATTTGATTTAACTGCGGATTATACAAATAAACACGATGTAACAATACCGCATGAAAGTTCATGGGATTTGAAATCATCATTAGGAAATGATTTTTCAGTTAAAGGAAATGGTAAATATTCCGATGGTACTCATTTAAATAAACCACGTTCTGTTGATATTGATATAATTGTGGCATTGCCATGGGAAAAATTGCGTAATATTAAATATCAAGCAATATCGAATGCTAAATTACCTTTCCATGGTGATGAAGAATTTGATTATGAGGGTTTATATAGTTTGACTTATAACGATGATAAAAAAATTGAAATTGGAACTGGATTACGTCAATCTGGATTCCAATCAGACAAGAAAAAGGAAGGTGGATTTAAAGCTAAGCTTGGTGTTCTTGCATATCCACCATTTACAATTGAAACATCATTTATGCATGATCCTACTGGTGAATTAAATAAAGGATCAGGATTATTAAATGTTAATTATGGAGACAAAGCTATGACTGCTGAAATTGATAGTACTTATTTGCCTAATTTAAATAATGTTGCGGCAAATATTAAAGCAACTCTACCCAGTGAAAAATTACACAATATTGAATTTGGTTTTGTTCATAAATATGAAGAAACTGGTGTGCGAAAATACAATGCTCATCTTGTAGCTGATGAAAAGAAATACGAATGGATGAGTGAATTTGAAATTAATCCATCAATTCATCGGACTAATATTGTGTTCATTTGTCCAGCTGGAAAAACTGAGCTTCTAGCTAAAGTAGAAAAATTAAGCGATAGTGAATACAAAGGTAAGATATAAATTAATAAGTTTTTACTCAATAAATTTATCTGAAATATTTTATTTTATTTATATTTATTATTCAAATGTAAATATTATAATTTGTTTAATTTTATTGTTTTTAAATATAGCTGAATGGAAAATTGATTCACCTAAAGGATTTGTTGTTTCTGATGGTCATGTAAAATTGGATAATATTGATAGTTTTGTTATTCAACTAAACTTTGACAGTGACAAAATTCAACATCGAAAAATTCATGCAGAAATAACGACAACGCCAGCAGTGAAAACGGGCAAGAGAATTATTCTTACTGTAACTAGTGACGGAAAAAATATCATTACTGGAAGGTAAATAATTAAATATTTATTATAATAATTTTAAAAATAGTATAAAGATAAATTAAATATGTATATTTATTATATTATTTATTTATTGCAGTACGAGTTACAGTAAGCGAGACGAAGCTGGTCAAGTGATTGTTGAGGGTAGTGGAAGTTTAAAAATAGGTGAGACTGGTACTAGGAGTTCCAAATTTACGTATTCTCGAAAACAATTGACACGTGAAAATGATGGTGAGACTGGAGTAGCTATGTTACTAAATGCCAACTTTGGTCCATCTGCTGTGGTTGGTGAGCTTAAACTTTCCGATAAAGAAGTCCTTGTGTTTAATAGCTATTGCGAACAGAGCAAGGATTGTGCGCACTTCAAACTTCAAGGAACAGTTAACACTGATCGTGAGTAATTAAATTATATTAATGTAATTGATAAGGAATGTATACATTAGGGTGCTTCGTTTGAGGCGACTATTTTTTTTTTCTTTGCTTAATTGTCAGGAATGCTATTGTGAATATTTATAAAAAAAAAATTACCACCAAAAATGAGCTTTTAATTTTAATATTAAATACTTTCTAAATTAATTTGAAATTTTTCTATTTAAAATTTCAATTTTTTGGCTGGAATTTCAGGGTTTTTTCGATTTTTCTCGAAAACTATCAATTTTATAGCGAAAGTACATAGGACCTTTTTTGTAGGAAATTAAATTTTCTAGAAAATAGTTTTTTGAACAAAAACTCGTAGAATTGATAGTTTTCACAGAAAATTCAATTGAACGAAAGGAAATTTGAACTATTTATACCTTGAATTGATAAATTGCATGATATTATTTTAATTGGATTTTTCTCAAAAACTATTAGCTCTACGGTTTTTAGTCAAGAAAACTATTCTGTAGAAAATTTAATTTCCTACAAAAAAGGTCTCATTAACTTTTGCTTTAAAGTTGATAGTTTTTGAAAAAAATTGAAAAAATTATAAAATTCGAGCATAAATCAGCATTATCATTTTTTATCGGTAGAGCAGTTCACAAAAAATAATTTAGTGATAGGCACTATTAAAGATTACATATTTCTGTACAATTTCTGCAGAAAACCAAATAAATAGCATAAAATGCCACGAAACTATGCATAAATAAAAATAAAAAAATTGGAATTTCTTTTCGAATGTTTAGAGTAATATTCCGTCAATTGAGCAAAGAAAAAAAAATAATCTTCTCAAACAAAGCTATCTAATATACAAAAAAAATAAAACAATAAATATTATTTACATCAATTTCCAATTAATTTCCAGACAACAATCATTTAGATCATCAAATAATTGTTGAAGTTGACTTGAAGAAATTTAACGTACCGGTAGAATTTGGTTTAAAGAGTACCACTCACTATCATCCAAAAGAATTAACATTCGATCATGGCGCCAATTTGTATCTTCACACTTCCAAGGACAAAACTCAATACTCATCTGAAATTTACGTTCATCCCAAGGAATCAGCTATTATTCTCACTTTACCAAGTCGTGAATTGGCATTAATAGCGGCTATTGATGTACCAAAATCTAAAACTCCAATTGGACCATTTAAAATCGACATTTCTGCTTACCTAGATAGAAAGAATAGACCAAATGAAAAAACCAGTTTCATTGCTAGTGGTGATTTGAATATAGAAAAAAATGCAGCTGATGTATCAGGCGAAGCTCGATTTGTTTATCCATCGCAATCAACAAAGGTCAATTATTTTAATTATATAAACATTATTTTATATTGATTTTAAATAAATATTTAATTATTAATTTATTAACATTTGGATTTTTTTCTTTGTTTAGGATATGGTGGTGAAGAGTAAATTGCATTATGAAGGCAATCATTTGCTTGATATTAATCTTGACATTGATGTGTTTGCCAAGAAAGCCCAGAAAATAGTTATCAATGCGCGAATGATGAAGAATACTATTACAAAGGGTTACAATATCACTAGTGATTTAGATATAAATAGTCCTGGACAGCAACTTAAAGTTAATTTGAAAGAGCATCTTGTATTGTCAGCCAGTGAAATTGGTTTTGGTTCTATTTTATCATACACAGATGAACATCAAAAGCCAAAGAGCATTGGGGTAATTTTCGCTTTAGACCCGCACCAAGCTCATTTGTTAGTCAAAGCACCTGACCGTGATCTCATTAAGTCTGACACGTCAGTAGAATTGATAAATAATTCGCAGAAAATGAATACAGAATTTGTTTTGTTAAATAATCCACCAATAATTATTAATTTTGAGACACACGATATGAACAGTTTTAAATATCAAAGCTATCAAAAGGATAAACCTGATACAAAATTAGTTGTAACTGGTCGCGCTATTGCTGGACAAGTTGCAGATATTCATGCTGATGCATTTAAAAATGGTGAAAAGAAAAATTTGTTTAGTATTGGAATTTATCTTGATGAAAGCCGATTTTTCAAGCCTAATTTCAGTTATAATAAAGAGAATTTAGGTGCTATGATTGACTTTTACCGTGGTCGTATTGCACAATTTACCGCACAATTGAAAGATGCAATTAAAGATATTGGCACTGAAGCAGTAACTGAATTTAAGGATCTTTTTGAACATTTGAAAAAATCACAACCAAATTGGAAACCAATAATTCAATATTATCAAAATGAACTCGAGAAACTTAAACAGGAATTGAATGCCGACACAACAATCAAAGAAATTCAGGCAACTTTGAATAAAGTATTTGGTGGATTGATAAGTGCAATTACTAAAATTCTCAGTCAATTTACAGAACGTATGGCTGAGTTAAATCGTCAATATAATGAAATTAGTGAAAAAATTGTAGAAGCAATGAAGACAACTTATCCACGCATTCAAGAATCAATCGATAAAATATTGCAGGCTGGTGTTGAAATTGTTGATGCAGCAAGTAAATTAATTGCTACTTATCTAAAGACAATTTTGCATGTTATCAATGAACATCAAAAAGAAATTAAGGAACTTATTGGCGCTATAAGTGAACTTGCCAATGATATTGTCAAAATAATTGCCAGAGGTTACAATGAAGTAGAAAATGAAATTAAAAGCATTATTAAACTTGTTACACAACAAATTCAAACAGTGCCAATTTATGATTTTATAAAAGAAAAATACGCAGCATTTTTGAATTATCAAATCCCTGATACAATTTTAATACCGATTGAAGAAGCATTTACACAATTTAAAAGAATACTTCCAACTGAAGAATTACGTGAATTCTTCACAGTAACATATAATTATATTATCAAGCATATTAAACGTCAAAAAGTTGATGATGGCGTTGAAATTAAAAATATTTATTCTCATGCTATTGATGCTATTCAATCAATCATTCAATTATTACGATCACACGGTACAGCCGATCAATTTTACAGTTTGTTTGGTACAAAACTCCAAAGTGATTTTGGTTATCTGAAGAATTTACCTGGAATACCAATACTCAGAATGTCAATAATAAATATTCTGAAAAATCGAGAATTACCATCAATTATTGACATTTACTACGCTTACAGACCAACTCTATATCCTTCAGATATTATTCCACCGTTTAGTAAATCGGGTATTGTCGTTGAAGGCGGTCATTTCTTCACATTTGATGGTCGTCATCTCACAATGGCTGGCACTTGCGATTATATTTTGTCCCAGGATACACGTGACGGTAATTTCTCTATTGTTGGTAGTTTCAACAGTGGTAAACTCATCAGTATCACAGTGACCGCACCTGGCGAGAGCATTACACTCAAATCAAACGGCAATGTAAGTTAATTACAAAACAAAAATCAATTAATTATAATATTAAAGTTAAGAAAAAAAATCTAAAAAACTTGAATAAATGTTGTGTATATTTTTTTTTATTTATAGATTTTGGTTGATAACAAACCTGCGGAATATCCAGCTAGCACTAAGAATCTTCATGCATTCTTTACACTTCCTGTTGTTAATGTCAAATCTGATTATGGTCTTCATATTACTTGCACTCAAAAAGCACCAATGATTTGTAGTGTTCATGTATCTGGATTTTATCATGGTAAATTACGTGGAATATTCGGTGATGCTAACAATGAACCTTATGATGACTTTACTTTACCCTCTGGCCATGTAAGTTTCATTTATTTATTTATTTCCTCATTTATTCATCTGAATTATAATAAATTAATAAAATAAAATTGATTCATTTGAATTTTCAGATCACCGAAGCTGAATCTGAATTCGGTAATGCTTATAGACTTAATTCAGGTTGTGCAGTAGCACCGGATGTTGATCATCATAATCATGGTCGTAATCCTACATGTACTGAATATTTTTCGGGCAATTCCGTGATGAGCTCATGCTTTAAATATGTCAATCCAAATATTTATCGTCAAGCGTGCGATCATGCAACCAGTGCTGGTACACCTCAAGCCGCATGTCTTATTTCTACTGCTTACTTTGCAACATGTTGGAAAGAACGTGTTTTCATTTCCTTACCATCAGCGTGTGCCAGTTGTAAAGTTGGCAAAGATGAAATTGCAGTTGGTGACAGTTTTAGTGTGAAAATTCCAAAGAAAGAAGCTGATATTGTGTTTGTAGTTGAACAAGAGACGAAAAATGAAAAAATATTTAAGGAACTTATTACGCCATTGATTGCAGAAGTCAAAAGTGAATTATCACAGCAAGGAATTACGTAAATAAATCATTATTTTTATTAATATATTTATTAATATTCAATATTTCATTTTAATATTATTTTATTTCTTTATTTTAGCGATGTGCATATTGGTCTTATTGGTTATGGCGAGCATTTAAAATGGCCACAACATTATACTGTTAATGGAAATCTTAATATCGATGGACCAGTTAAAAATCTTGAATTTGCTCCAAATAATCCGCAAATAACTTTGAATGAAGCTAAAGAAGGTGATTTTAAAACGCGTGCCAAATATGCTGGACAAAGATTGGACGTAGAATTAGGACGATTTAGAATCACTGACGCTTATGAAGAAGCAGTGCGATATCCATTTAGAGCAGGCGCTGCTAAAGCTGTCATTGGAGTGATTGCATCTCCATGCGAGAAGAGTCCACTTCCCATATCAGTAAATAACATTCTCATCATAACATTTATATATCGTATTATAAAATGAAAAAAATAAATTTCTTATTTTTCTTTTGTAGCTTCAACACGTAAGACTCTTCATGGGACTCAAGGTTTATCATGATCTTGGCTTGACTTATTATCACGTCGGCTATCTCAATGACATAACGGTATCGGGAAAACCGCAGAAAAATGTTGTTGGTTATGATGCAGAGTCAGGTTATACATTTAGCGATAGCAAGAAAAAACCTCTTGAGGGAAGCATCGATAAAAATAACTTGGCTTTAACTAATAATGATGTTTGCGCTTCATTTGCCGTTTCTGTTAGTATTTCATTTGAAATATTCATTAATTATTTATTATATTTAAGTGAATTATTTATTTCTAATTTTGTTATTTTGTACAGTCTGGAGGTGCAGTATTCAGCTCCGACCACTTCTTAGATGGTAAACCAAATCAAAAGAAGCAATTTATTCAGATCACAGCACGAAGATTAGCCGCTGGTTTAACTAATACTGAAATCGATGAAGATTGTATTTGCACACAACAGCATCGAATTGATGGCAGTGTCAAGTGTAAAATTATTGCACGTAAAGAAAAAGAGC
Organism: Microctonus aethiopoides; assembly: GCA_030347275.1. Classification (NCBI taxonomy): domain Eukaryota; kingdom Metazoa; phylum Arthropoda; class Insecta; order Hymenoptera; family Braconidae; genus Microctonus; species Microctonus aethiopoides. The sequence continues at coordinate 14,846,219 of JAQQBS010001422.1, forward strand.
TATTGGCAAAACACACTAAAGGTGGTGTTAAAGGATAAAAAAAATATCGCTCATTATTCATCTTTTTATAATTAAAATTTATTGAAACAAAGAATTTAATTATTGTATTGAATAGAATTTCATGTATAACTTTGGAATATATATTTTTGTTTCTTATTCAATATATATATTTAAGTACTCTTGTACGATACAATAAAATATAAAAAGAGGGTTCGCTATAAATAGACGTTCCCTAAAAGAATGCGAAAAAAAAAACAAAATGACATTCAATTTGTGAATAATAAAAACGTCTATATAAAATATATAAATGAATTATAATTATTTTTTTGCTGATTATATATTATTTCCCGCATTTAAATTATATTTATTGATTAATAGTTGTGATAATCAAGATTAACTTCCGATAAATTAAATAAATATCAGTGATTATATTTATTATTAATATAGAACACAAATATAAAGCGACAGTTAAGAATCTTATTATTAAACATGAGGAATGACTAATCAACTTTGTTACAATAATTCATTGGTATCCTATTGTGTTCGAACGTTTATAAATATTATAAAAGATTTTTAATGATAATTTTGTTTCTATATACATATACACACACGTGAAGTGTATTAGTAATGAGTGTAAAAGAAAGAAAAAAAAATTACGGGAAATCCAAAGGCCTGGGAACTTCCCACTCGTATTTAAAATGATTTATTTGTCTCTGTAAATATTTTGTTTGTATTCAATTCGCCATTTTGTTCCCCAATCAATTGTTTATTAATTTAATATCAATGTCGTCATATTTATAATAATTAAACAAATGATATATTTGCATTTATCTTATATAATTATGCTGGTATGATTTTGAGGTTAAAGAGATTGCAATATATAAAAAAACAAATAATACATTAATTATAAAAAAGAATTACTTTCAGACTAAAAATAATGAATAAATGAATATTCAAAAGTGGTAATGATACCAAACATGTAAACTTTTAAGTGTATTTTCATGTGAATAATTATTATACATGATGATGTTGATGATGAGTAGGAGGAATGATGCTATGAGGTGGGGACAGAATATAAATGTGGTAAATAATACAACTGCTGGTGAATGTCACGACTCACGATTGAGAGTCAGTTCAGTCAGTTGTTTGTTGCTTTAGTTGGTTGATGTTATTTATTATTACTGTGCATGTTTATCTTGTTCATCAAGCAGTATAGAAACGCGTGATGACAATATTGATTCTAATTATTTATTTGCTGAATATACATTTTTTGTGTTGTATTAATTGAGCTAGCTCAACGCACATTTAGATTTTACGAAATACATTACTAATTGGTGAACGTTGACATTATATAACGGTATAAAGCATTGATTGATTTATCGATTGATGAAGTAACAACAATTAAGAGGTGGGAAAATAAACTATATGAATTGTATATAAGCTGAAAAAAAATTAACAGGTTAGTTTATACATTTTTATACAAAAATATTCACTCATAAATATGTTCTTTATAATTTAATTTTAAAAATCAAAAGAATATGGTATGTAACTGAAGTATCGATTTTATTTAAATTAATATATATTATCTGACCTTGAATGCTGCTAGTGGGTTTATATTAATATATTAATATATTAATATATCATATTGTGATTTAATATTCCTTGTTGTAATTGGATTATTTTTTAAATAACATTTTTCTTTTTTATTTTCAGAAATGAAACTAATTGGATTTGTTCTGTTGTATTATTTAAATTGTGGTCAGTGTCAATTCATTTTCCCTGATGAATTTGAATCAACTGATTCATCAAGAATTTATGGAAAATATCCTCAAAGACGTTTGCCATTTCCAACATTGCAAACACCATTGGCTGCATCAATAAATCAAAATATTTCTCCTTTGATTTATAATGGACGTAATTATTTATCAACAGCAGGAGGAAGTGGATCGTTTGTTCAATCATCATTTGCAGAACCTAATAACATATTTAATGAACAGAATTATTGGACCAATCATGTATGTTAATAATTTCCTGATAAGAAACAAGTATTTCAATGTGTATTATTTTTCATTGCCATTCTCATTAGAATTGTATTGATAGAAAAAAAATAATGGTGATGATGAATGCATGATGATGATGATGATGATGATATTTAACAATTTTTTCCAATGATCATATGTGTCATAAGGTGAACAATATTTTGGCACGTGGTGTAACCAAATTTGCATTACGAATGAATAATGCAATTAATGAATATCAAAGGACAACTGGATCAACAGCTGGATCAGATCGCAACAATATTATCTTTTCGCCAATAAATCTTGTAGGTACATTGGCAATTGTACTTACTGGTGCAGCTGGTCGTACTTTTGATGAAATTGTCAATGTACTTGGATTTGAATTGGGCATTGACGTATCAAGGAACGCAGAAATTCTTCATCAAATGTTTGGTATTCTTTTAAACTCAGTTGAATTGGGATCAAAGATGAATACAAGACGTCTAATGACAAATGGCCCTGAACTTTCTATTGCTGGAGGTGTTTTTATTCAAGATGGTTATTCCATTCGTCCAGAGTTTCGTGCTATCGCTGAAAATATTTATAAAAGTGATGTAATTACTGTAAACTTTCAGTATCAAGCAAAAATTGCACAAGGAATAATAAATAATTGGGTTGATACAAAAACTCATGGAAAAATTCATAGTTTACTTGAAGAATCACCTGATGTGAATACAAAAATTATTCTTGCATCAGCACTTTATTTCCGTGGCGAATGGAATCAACATTTTGTCAAAGGTGCAACTAAAAGGTAATGTATATTTATTTATAAATACTAATGAATATTAAATAATTAATTTAATTGTATTATTATATTAAATTATTTTTATTGATATTTTTTTATATAGAAAACCATTTTTCTTGGAATCTGGACGAACAATTGACATTGATATGATGTACAACGGTGGCACATTTCCATTTTATGAAGATAAACAACTTGGTGTAAAAATCCTTGGCTTACCATATAAAAATACCGATGGAATTTCTCCGGTAAAAAATTATTTAAATAAATATTTAGGCACAGATAAAAATATTGAAAATTAAATTTTTTTACTATCTCAAATTTATTTATTATAATTTCATTCATTCTACTTTGACTTGTTTTATTATCTCTGTATTTTATATATTTTGCATATTGCAGATGAACTTGAACGCAGATGGTACCTTTCACTTTGAAGCAACAATGTATGTATTATTACCTACATCATCAAATGCAAATGCTTTAGACACTTTACAGTCACGTCTATCACCAGAGATAATTGACCAATTGATTAGTCGAATGAAAAACGAAGTTTGCATAATAGGAATACCTCGAATGAAACTTTCAAGTTCATTAAATCTTAATTATGCACTTCAATCACTGGGCCTCAATTCTCTTTTCAATCCAGCGATGGCAAATCTTGGTTTATTATCATCAGGATTAAATGCTACCGAAGTTAGTTCAACAAATGATAATCCTGTGATATTTCCTCGATTCAATGATGATGATGATGAGCCAACAACAATTCAGCCAAATAAAGTTCACACTGGAAAGAAAAATTATATTAGGTATGAAGATTCAAATGGTGGTTATATTGTTGAACAATGGGAGAATGGTGTTTACCTCGAAAAAATTCACAGAGTAAAACGTGAAAGACGACGAACACGGATTAATAGTCAAAGTTTTGATCATCAAAATAATTATCATTATGGAGAGCATCAACGTAATAAACGACAGACACAATCAATTGATGCTGGCTTTGTTAGATTTATCAAATCACAAAGATATCAATCATATGGCTTGGACGCATTGAGAAACAATGCAAATCTTGTTAATCCTGGTTTGTACGCTTCAGATGTTCTTCATAAAGTAGAAATTGATATAACTGAAACAGGAACAGTTGCAGCTGCAGCAAGTGGAGTTATTATTCAACGAAATGGTAATCAAAAGAGGATAATTGCAAATCGTCCATTTCTATTCTTTATCAGACACGATCCAACAAAACTTATATTATTCTGGAGTACTATTAATAAACCTACACCCAATTATTCCTAACTATTTTTCTTTCTTTGTACTCTTTATTACATTCATTGTATATTCATCTTTTTTTTTTTTCTTGATATATATTTCATTTTTATTATTCACCTAGATTATTTTTTTTTACTTTCTTATTCTCACGTTAGTCATGGACATTATTCTTTTAGTGAAACATAAATAAATTGCATGCTGAGATTATTACACAATCAATTTATATGAACAATTGCATTTAATTGATGATAATAAAATATGAACATAACCTTAATTCATGGCAATTATACTATGACAATTATTCAAGGAAATAGAAATAAAAAATCTTGTACATACGTGTATCTATTACCACACTGCAATAATTTGCACAAAAAACAATATAATAATAGTGTAGTACCAATCTTATCTATAAATACATGTTACGTTTTAATTATTATTATAATTGTAACTTGAAATTAATATTCATTGATACTCATGGAAAGCAAAATTGAATTAACATTTAAATGGAATACTATTTGTAATATGAAATTGTAAATGTATATAAAGATAAACGAAAACAAATCTACATGTACATCTATGAATTTATAATTAATGAATAAAATATTGTTCATTGAGTAATTTTATCGTCAATTATCCTGTGATTAATCATTCTATCGTTATTATCATTCCATATTTACATATAATTATAATTAAAAATAAATCTATCATAATTTTGTAAATACATACAACATTTTTATTGTAAATAAAAATAATATATCAAATAATTTCAAAGCTCATTATAATCGTTTGGTCGTGCAAGATTGAAATCAAGAATTTCATCGGATGTTAAAAAACGCACATCACTATCTTCAGAAAGAATTGATCCATTGCCAGAGCCTGATCCTCTCTTATATGATTTTCTACGTCTCAATACAACAATAATCATTGCCACAGCAATTGTCACGCCAGTAATCAACACGACAATGATACTTATTATTTCAGTTGTACCAAAGGTCGCTACTATATGATGTAATTTTGGCACGTACTCAATCATGACCTGTTGTTCTGTTGAATATTCTTGATTGATTGATGTTGATGCCTCAATTGACCCAACAGTAATCTGAGGAATTTCAACCTTTGGAACAAATGGCGTTTCAGCTTGTACAATTTTTTCCGTTATTGATGCTATTCCTGACGCTGTTGAATATTTAATAATTCTGTTTTGGACAGTAGTGACGTTTGTGATAAATTTAGAACTTTTCGTTGTCGATATTTTCAATGGTGGTTTTGCTGCGTATGGATCAATATCATCTTTAGGCTCAACAGGAATCACTTTGGAATTAATAATTGTCGGTTGTGTTGAATAACTGTATGATGGAGATGATTCTGCAGTTTTCCTCGTTGTAGATAATGAATATCCAGTGTCGTTGACAGCTGTAAAAAAAAAATAAAGATAAAATACACATTATTAATTAATACGATAATTTTGTTTTATTTTTATATTTCATGTATAGACATTTATTAGACTGTATTACCAAGGACACAATATTCAGCAAAGTCAGGACAGCACGTTGAATTTTCAGCGCAATCAATAGTACAATGACAAACATTTGGTAAAATTGTCGAGATAGTTGTGGTTAGAATGCCAATTCCTGACGCAACATTACACCTTCCACGGCAGCTTTGCATTGCATTTACAATTTCAATTTGATCATTATCACTTATTGTATTACGTACAGTTGTCCATGCATCAATTTTTCTAGCTTTATTACATTCTTCACCTTGAAGAATAGCCACATCATCCACAGCTAAATCACTAACATAACTCGAGCCTCTTACACCCTCAATAATTAATTGAAAACTGACATTAGACTTTGGTAAATCAACAAGACCATGAATCCAACGATTTCCTTGATTACCAGACTTTTCAAAAATAATTTCTGGCAAAGAATTCAATTCTGGTTTCATATAAATTCGTAGTATTCCAATTGTCGCACCATACATATGATACCAAAATGAAAAGCATCCATTATCAGTGAGCGATTCATTATACAAAGGCGAAATAATTCTTGCTGTATCATTAACAAGTCGACCAGACGCTTCGATATAAAGATAATGTCCATCATTACCAGCACCAAGTGTGTGATCATAAGTTGGTCCAGTTCCAATATGTGAACTTGGTGTTTCAAAATTGTGACGTTTCCAATCAAAATCATGACGAGGATCTTGCTCCCACCAACACAAATCTGCATTCTCAAAGTCACATTTTGTTGGCGCCATTGCTGTTGTATCTCTACAATAAGGCGCAGTGCCATTCCATTGTCTGCCGTTGCAATAAATTTCACCGCTGCCAATTAGCATATAACCAGATTCACAAAAGTACATTAATATTGCGCCATTATATTTAGCAGCAACCAATGCATGTTCTGGAGTTGGAAGTGTCATACACTGTGAATCTATCATATAAATTAATTATTTAAATATATGCATTGTATTTCTATCAACATTTATCACTTATTATTAATTGATTGATTAATTAATTAATTAATAAAAAGAAATTAACTTACTGACGCAAACTGGCGTTGGTGTGTCCCAACTGCCTCGGACACATGTTGAATATTTATTACCAACTAGTGTGAAGCCTTCAAAGCAATTAAACCTGATGATCTTACCTCTGCCTCGTGAACGAACTTTTCCATTTGGAAATAAAACTGGCGGACAGCGAGCTGTTAAATTCAAAATAAAATCATGAAAATTTATTGAAACTAATATTAATTTATTTAATTATGTACATTGAAATCAAGTATTGACTCACCACTATTGTCCCAAGAACCGGCAATGACCATCTCAATGATCACAGTTAGCAAAGAAATAAAAAGATACTTCATCCTCTTAGTTATGTTTGTATCTATGGCACTATTAATAAATTCCTTTTAGGTAATTGAATCATTTGTTTATTCTGTTGTTTGTTTAAGATTATTTTAATCCATTTGTTTGGTCACTTGGTAATAATTCATAAGTGTTTTGCGTGTGACAATCTAAAGCAAGAATGACTTTGGCTCTCAAATACTCAACAAACGAGGGCGGAGACGCAACTTCCCTCCCAACTGTGTTTGTGATATTGGTCATTATCTGTTTCCGTTTTTTCTTATCATATATATTCCACACCAGCTCAGTCCTTGGATACCTAAACTATTTAATCTAATTATTCTATCGTACGGTCCTGCTTCAACAATTAAATAAATTCTATTTATTCTCATCATTTATTTACACATATATTAATAACATAAATTTATAGTGTAACAAATGACAATTTTCACATTTCCATTATTGATCAGTGACTTTGAATAATGTTATAAATTGTTACGCAAAAAAAAAAAAAAATTCATGTTAATTGTGCATTATTGCTAGTACTTTACATCGACTGTACAAACAATGAATTACAAAATTTTGAAATAATTTGTATAGAAATATTAATTAAATTTCAATTTGTGCTATATGTACATTAATATCATCATATAATGTAGATTAAATTTGTGAACAAGTTAATGTAACGAAATTAATAAACATCAAGAACATGAAAATTACAGATATAATAATGTGAATGAAACTACAATTATATTATTATTATTATTAGTAATAATAATAATTAATAATAGTAATGCAATTAAGAATATTGCATAGAAGAATAAAAAAAATGTTCTATTATACATTATAATTAATTATAACCTAACAAAAATGATATCATCAATTTATAAAGTATGGCTCATCGTCGATAATAATCTTGATGATGATGATGATGATATGCTAAATTATTGGGCTGTGTTGATTTGTTTTTAGAATTGTAATTATTGGTACAAAGATGATTCAATTGATTATTTTGATGATTATTTCTTGGTACAAATAATCCAATTCTGCCATTTTCCAATAAAACTTCACGGGCACAAGAATTGTTTTGTGAATTCAATGATTCATCGATAGGAATATTTGCATTTGCCATTGTTAAGATAGTTTCAATTGGTCCTTGGGCATTATCTGAATATTTTTCAGAAAAATCGTGATTGAATTTCATGGGAATTGAACACGAATTATTTTGCATTTGTTCATCAATTCTTACGTTGTTTGTAAAATTTAATTTATGTGAAGCCGCAATATATTTTTCAGGCTGCTCTAATATAGTCACTCGCTGTTGTGGCTTTTCATTCATTATTTTATTCATGAATTGTGGTTTTTCGTTACTCAGATAAATAGGAATACGCTGGGGAACGTGATTGTTATTATCATTTTTCTTTGACACAGCATAATATTTTGTTGGTTGTTGTGAATTTGAATAAATTTCTGGAGTTTCATGTTTATTACCAATGCAACATCGAGAATGATTAGTTACTGTTGAATACCGATTAATTTTATCTTCTTCAAATGAAAGACCTTTCAAATAATGCAATACTGCATTATTATTCATTTCAGCGTTTGTATCTGAATAATTATTTTTAGTATGACGTAAAATTTCTTGAGTATTTGTTGGTAAAAATATTGTGTTAGTATTCATATTGTGACCGAAATTCGAAGTACGCCAGTGTAATCCATGCGAATTCCATAATTGATCTAAACTTGCAACTCGTGCGATTTCTTGTTTATTTGGATTAATATAATAATCATTGGCCAATGATTCAGAAATTTGGTTTGGTATGTAATTATTGGAATACATAGGCATCTCATGAAGTTGTGGAGTGATGTGATTTGATGAATGAACATGTGATTGAACATTCGTCGAGTCTTGATAAAGATATCGTTGAAAGATATTCTCAGAATTATTTTGAGGTAATTGCTCTGCCATATTACATAGCGGAAAATTGCACGATGAACTGCGAGAATGCAGTTGATAATTATCAACATGTTTTGGTTTAAAATAAGCTGGAATTTTATCGTTATTTTTCACATTATTATATACGCCAAATTTATTTTTTGGTGTTGAAAAATCGTAAGTGTGCATCATCTGACTATTTACATTCGCTTTATTTTTTTTATCATTGTGTATGATATGAGATATAGAGCTCGGTGTTAATCGAGAATTTGCTCTTTCATTTAGTGTATAATGTGGGAATTCAATGGATTTTCCAGAATTTTTTGTAACAACTTCTTGTGAATCTTTTGTAACATTACTTTCAGAAAACTCATTTGAGTTAATATCAACTGAAACACCAAGACCTGCATTTGATCGTCGCAGTATTGTGGGCATATATTTTGGCTTTCGTCGAACTGAGCTTTTCTGCTTGTCTGCGATAGCGTTCCAGTCAACTGGGGCAGAAGACTCAAGGATATAATCTAAATTTAATGGCTTGTCAACTTGACGCTCTATATATTTCTGTGACATTTTATTTTTTCTCTCATAATTTTCCAAATGTTTATTTGTTTCATTAGAAATTCTCATCCCGAAATTCATCAAATTTCTTCCATTAATCGACGGCAAATTTGTATTTGAATGTGATGAAATGTCATCTATACTCCATGAAAGAGGTTTATGCAAAGTGTGATTGAATTTTCTATGACTCTCTGCAGTTTGATGCAATTGAAGAGAAGAATGTGATGAATCAAACTCTGTAGATCCAATTTGATTTTGATGAACCACCGGAGTACCACTCGTGAGTGAAACTTTATCATTAATCGAACTATCTGTTTGTTGTTCACGTGATTGTACATACAATGCTGCTAGAGTATCTTTAATTTCCTTTATTGGATCTTGAAATGAATACGACAATCAATTTAATATATAATATCTTTGACAATAAATAAATAAATAAATAAATAAATGATATTGTAATGTAATCGCACCTGATTCATTAAATTGTTCAAGGGGAAATGAAAAATTTTCTTCAGTTATTTTAGCACAAAGTTCATCATAACAATATATTGGAGATATGCCCCATCGTTTTATTGATTTTACTTTATTGCCAGTTGCATTCTTCAATAATTCTTCTTGATACATTGGCTTGTCATCCTTTTTACGCGAATGTATCGGAGAACTGTAATAGAATTATATATTTGTTAAAAGAAACGTTGAGAAATAATAGTTAAATAAATATAGAAATACTTTACTGCATGGCATCAGTATCCGAAGTAGTGATGGCATGATAATTGTCACTGTCATGACTACAATCAGTTTGTCTTCTCTTATATTTGTTGTCGCTTTGAACATTCTCCGTCACATTGGTACTTGTTAACTGTCGTTCCTTCCCACCATTTTTCATTCTCATGTAATCCGACATCCACTTGGATCTGTGAAAATGAAAGAGGAAAAAAAAATTAAAGAAAAGAGTGTAGAGTTTGAAATTTAATATAACTAGAAATTTCTTCCAATGTTCACTTCTTGTCATTGGAAAGCTTACTTGCTTGCGGTGTTAAAAGTGGGATTGTCTTTGATCACATTGAATGGTTGAATGTGATGATGAGATGTAGAATGAATGCCATGTTTGTCTTTTCTTTTTTCATTTTTGCACAAATTTTCCGAATTATTTCCAGAATCATCAGAGGTTATGCTATGGAATTATCAACCAACAATGTTATATTTAATTTTGATAAATTGGGAAAGATGAGAATTTTAATAATAGAAAATTCCAGCATACTTGGATGATGAATAACTTTCTTCATCACCGTTCAATAGCTTGAATACATCAGTTTGGATTTGAGCTTCATTTGTTCTATGAAGTAGACGATTTGTTACTGTTCTTCTTCGAACTGTTTTTCCCTTTGCTCCGTTTTTAAATATTCCAATAACCTGAAATAAATAAATCACAATTATTACGATAAAGAAAAATATAAATTAATTTGCATTACAATAAACCAAAATAAATCCTGTGATTAAAAGAAAGATTTACAGGCTCTGGTAAAAGCCTAGCACATATCGTTTTTCCTTTAGAATTTTTGTTGCTCTTCTTTTCGTTTAATCCTTGTGTTTTATTTTCCTAAAATAAGAAAAAAAATTGAATAAAGTTCAAAAAATTCATTATTATAAATTGGCTAAGGGAAAATAGTTTAATAAATTGAGTTGAATTACATTTTCCTGACGAACTTCAGCAAACATATTCAATGTTTTCTTCAAAGAATTCTTGGATAATTTATTATTACAATTAATTCGCGATGCCTGAAGCGATCTCCGTTTCTAAAAAAAAGAAAACATTTATACAATTAAGTAAAATTAACCTCAAATATACAACATTAATTCCAACTTAATAATAATTTCATATACAAAACATGTAAATATATACACACAAGGTTTTGTTTTGCTGCTAAAACATTAGACCGAAGTTGCTCCAGATCTTTTCTTCGTTTTTTCTTCTTCAATCGAGTTTGTGAGTCAAATAATTGACGGTTTTTTTTATTATTTGAGACATTAGTCTCGCCATTTATTGATACTCGACCCATGCCAGCCAAAATTTTACTTTATATAAATAATTCCTCAAATTCTTGATGAGATTAGGTATAACATTTAATAAACGAAAAAAAAAAAAAGGTATACTCTGATAATGTCAACACAATCCAACTAATTCATTAGGCAGTGCTACTTGTTTGCTGTCTTTTCTTCCCTGTGAAACTATGTTATATATAATATATGTACCTGTAAATTTTGGATTATTTTTATATACTATATGTAAATATTATATACAAACATATGCATATTTACAAGGCATATGATTCAACACTGAATGCACAACCAATCGACAATCACGTTAGTTTGCACTTCACAGTCAACAACTTGAATTAATTACCGCGGGAAAATTAAATTAACCTATATTCAATATTAAAAATAACCGTCATAATGTTAAAACTTTTAAGAAATAATTAATAATAATTGATGTATGAAAAAAAATACAAGTCTGAAGCTACGAGATAATAATAAATTATTTAAATATATGTAGATATTTTTTTATACTTATCAAATAATACATAACCTAAAAATTCGCATAGTTGAATAAATTCAAATTCTTTTCTTAGTCCAATGGTGTCGAATATCCGATATAAAATTAATCAAAGCTACTCAACCGCCACCAACAAAGAACTATTTATATTCTAAAAAGGTTTATAAATACTTAAAGATGAGATATCTTAAACAAAATCGCCAATGGCGACCATACATCGTCATTTATAAAATGTTATTAACAATAATAACATAGACGCATTAACAAACAATTATCAATAATATATTTATTGCAAAGTTTACCACAAATTAAATCCAGTCAACAACAACAACATAAAAGAAAGTTTCATAACCTTTCAATTAAAAAAATGTCCAAGTATAAATAAAAAAACATATATAAATTATTAATATCTTAAATGTAATGAGCATCAGTACTTTGAATTTTTATATAGCATTGTTAAATTACTTTACGCACTGCATGCATAGATAAATAAATTATAAAACCCCTGAATTTTTAATATTAATGTTGTAAGTAAGTTGACCTATATGGTTTATACATGTATGTATACGTGAAACAAATGAAGCAATATTGGTTGTCTGACTCATACCAGGCATTACTACTTGGGTATTGGCTGACCTCAGTCAAAGCACCACATATAGAACCCCATATATGTATATAATATCATAGGTAATTATTCAATATTGTTCAACAGTGCTATCATAATAACCTATCGCTACATTGAAAGACATGTTTATTGTATCAAGATCGTAACGATTCATTGTATACAACAATAATAGACATTTACACTGCATAATATATATAGATATACACATCATATGAATAACCTAAAAGTAGGAAATTTTCTTCTTGTCTGTTTTCATTTGAATATAAATTTGTTTAGATAATTTAATTGTTTATATGTTTTATAGGAACTTGGATCAATTGTTGCAGAAGAATAATTTCTCTTTCAGAAAAAAGAAAAAAAAAACTATACATGTATATATCTTGAGGTGTGATATATTTTGATGTCTTCTCAACCATTTTATAATCTTCCTGTCTCTTAACTCAAACCGTTGAATACGTAACGGTAGAAATTTTCCACACAATTTTTCCTCTTCAACGTGGCCCGTTTTTCATTTACACATGTCATAAATATACATACATGAACATGTATTTTACATATCCATTATTATGTTGATAAACATAAAAGCATTGTCAGGTTTGTTTTGTTATCTTGCATAAATAACAATTTTCATAATAATCCAACAAATCTAAAACAAAAAAAAATAATGAATAAAAACAGAAATTTCATAAATCCATAAATAATCAAATTAAACTTCTCTCAATCTTTTTTTATAAAAAAAAAAAAAAAAAACTCATTAGTATAAAACAAATACATTTCTCAAATCTACATATAATTATATAAATACAATATATAATTTGATAAATATCAGCGAATAATGGAATGAGATTTCTGTATGATATTTAAAGAATAATTATTCAATTTAATTTATATTTTTCTTTTCATTTTATTCCACAGCTCTAAATAAGTGGGGGTGCGTGCATAGAGCCACAGAAACATAACCTATATAATGTAACCGGGCTCATACCATATATAATACATAGAAAATATACATATATACATATATATCTTTGTTACATATGTATAACTCTGGCTCCTACTTTCTCATTCACCAACACAGAAACGAATTTTACAACCCCCACTCTTATATAAGATTCATGGTTCGTTCAGCTCGTTCAACCCCGGCCGGGCAACGAAAGCACGAAGCAAGCAAGCGCCAAGCACACCTAACTATCCACCAACGCGAGGAGCGAGCAACGAGCATTGCCATTGCCATTGCGGCGTCGATGACGTGACGTAAAAGCTGCGCTCACGTGTAATAATCGCGAGAAAGAGAATAAGTGATTAATATAATACATATTAAAATAAATTAATATGTACAAAGAAGATTGTAGTAGAATGAAACAGAGAAAAAAAATTAAAAGAATTATTTGAAGGTTATGTGTGATGCTAGTGAGTTTGGTGATGGAAAATAAGCACTCTCTAAATTCTAGAGCACCATCAGCAGCAACAGCAGCATCATCACTCATACTTGAAAGTTGAGAGATAGCTTGTTCTTGTTTGTGATATCTCTTTGCATGTTTTGTTGGTGAGCTTTGATACTCTCTCTCTTTCTCTTTTGGTTTGGCCGACAGCCACGGGAGAGCGTTGCTGCGCAGGACCGACCCGACCGACCCTACACATTTGCGTCGGGTTTTGCAAACCCACGACGTCGGTCTTTATATATTTTTTTTTTCCCTTTTATTATATGCACTGTGGAGTTATTGTGTACGTGCGTATGTGTATGTGTGCTTTGTATGAGCTACGCAACGCCACATTTACCGGCGTCAACAGAGGAAAATGAAATGCGTTATTAATTCAATTCGAGCGTGATAGTTCAATCTATATTTATTTCATATCACTGCAAGAAGAAAAGATATTGATAAAGAAGAAAGAAGGATTTAATTACAGTATTTATATATAAAGGACAATAAAAAATGGAAGAACAAACAGAATTTTGGTGAGGAAAATAAGTGACAACGCCTCGTTGTTTATTTCATTTTATTTAACAACTGATGATTTGTTTTATTTGTTTAGATAAAAATTTTATTTATCGTCTCTGTAGAGTCTTTGAGATTGGACATTATGACAGAACGTGTCGAGTATCATTTTGTGTCTGTGTATGAAGAAATGTGAGAGAGAGAGAGAGTGTGCGACACTCCCTCAGTGAAAGAAGAGAAGAGGGCAAAGAGGAAGAAGAAGAAGAAGAAGAACAGGGCATGGTACATACTGACAAGGGGCGTTGGAGGCGGAAAACTATAGTGGAACTTTAAATGTACGTGGATTTACCCCGTTAGCCAAGTCACCACCCACTCGGTGGAGGGTGGTGGATGATTACGTTTTGAAGGTTCCTCAAGGGATACTACCACCCGGAGGCCAGGACAAAAAGCAACATTGGATAATAAAGAGAGGGGAAATATGACACGAATTGGTTGGAATGCTTTGCATTATTACTTGAGCAAGTGGGTCCGTGCGACCTCCACGGCCCCTATCAAACATCGACCGTGTTATGCCACAAGACACGAGTGACCAAAGTGTAAGTAGCTATTTTCATCAGCATTTTAAAGTTGAAAATTGAAAGTAGAAAGAATTTTATTTATATATTTTGTTTGTATGATAAATTTATTTAGTAGATTTTATTTTATTTATATTTTATCATTTATTTTCTGTTTTATTTTCAAATAGTAGTGTATTTTCATTTCCCTTTGGCGGAAGGAAGGAAGGAAGTTTAAGCTGCACACAATATTACGATATACTATTCTGGAATAGCAATGTGATTTGATTGCATATATCATAGACATATAAAATATTTTCTCCTGGGAAATGAATTTGAATGAATGAAGCGCTATCATAATCGTAAATCAGGAAAGAAAATTGCTATAAAATGAGAAATGTGAATAGGGGAAACTTTTACATATGAGAGATTTTATGCAGATATTTTTATATACTGCTAGAAAAGAAAAAAAAATAATACAGTGTATTTATAATTTTTGATAGCTTAACCAAACATTGTTTCGATTTATAGTCCTGACGTTAACAAATTAAAATTAATTAGTTGACAATTTTGCAGGCGAGTAATGTAAATATTTAAAGTTCATCGGATAATTTGAATTTCAAATTATAAAATATCATAAAAATATTCAATTCAATAAGTTTAAATGTTTGCAGAGTTAAATTTGCCAGAGGTTAAAATAAAAAACTAAGCCGTACACGTCTGTCTATAATTTAAACATGCATGAGGACAAACGTTTATACGATCGTGGTCGCACTCTCTTTTTCTTTCTCTCTTAAAACCTTATTTTCTTTTTTATTTTTATATATATATTTTCGTTTTTCTCTTATCGTTGATATCGACCATGCGCTTCAAACCTACTCTCGACCTTTGACTTGGTCATAAATGAATTAGTATCTTCATTCCAGGACACGATATTGGAACTGAATATATTCCATTTTCCCGTCATTGATTCGTCTATCTTGTTTATCCATGTATTTATAAAGTGTATATAAGTTAGAATGTAATGAATAATTTTCATCGATTATTATTAGGCAAGGTTATTTGTGATGTTATCCATATGATAGATTTATTTTTTACTTAATTATACACTCAATGACAACATTGACACGTAATTTATGCGCACACTTTCCCATGTAAGCTAGTATTATTTTTTCATATTTTATTTCGTGCATGAATACATCAAATGCGACATACATTTTTTTCTCTAAAAGGAATTTTTTTTTTAATATTTTATATTTAATAAGATCACACGTATTTGAGCTTCACTCAATTTAATTTTATTTCGTTGAATATTCTCTCATAATAAAATTTTATTTCATGATTATATTTAAAAAATTTACTTAGTTAATAATTTTATACATTTATTTTTTCATTTTTATTTTACATTCAATTATAGTTGTTAATAATAACAGGTTAATAGTTGAGAAATTTAATTAAATTTCGTAATTTTACAGTTCATGTTGAGTTGAAAACTTGAATTAATTACTAAAGAAAAATAATTAAATTAATTTTTTTAATAATATTTATAATTAAATACATATAAAGGTGAATTGTGTAGTGTAAAATATTTAATAATGATGAATAGTTATGTATTATATAGTTATAAATTGTATTTGGCTTTGTTCGTTTAATTATTGATCGATATTTGCTTCTAAAATGGAATGAAATTTCGGATATTTCGTGTGACATCTATAATTACTATGTCATATACCCAGAAAGTGAGGGACAGCAGGATAAAATAAGTTAGCTACAAATTCTGTACGCTTCTATATTTATATATATGTATATATGTATACTCTTTATTTCAATCGAGTTTCAACAGCCGATAATTGCTCATGTGATAGATTCACTGGGTAAAATGAAAATGTTGTGCTGAGCTTGGTATCTCGATAAGCGTACGTTCATATATATTGTTTATTAAAACTGAACGATATATGATGAATTGAAAATGAAGGGGTAAATGGGATAAAATACATAGATACATATATACATACATATTTATAGCAAGTTGATTCGTGTAAATTGTTCTCCATGGAGAATTTTCGATAATTCATTTTGGACGTTTCGATTGGTTGACCTGAAAATTGGTACACCAATTATTTGCCCATTCCGTGAATTTTCATTACTTTTATCAAAATTTATAATTATAAAATTAGTTATTTTATTGTTAAAATTTGTATTATTACAAATCAATTTTATATTTCATTTTAATAACCTCAAAATGAAAGAAAAAATAATTCAACCAACTGAAACAAATCAATCTTTTATATATTTCATTTTAATAACCTCAAAATGAAAGAAAAAATAATTCAACCAACTGAAACATTTATACTCAACTAAATATTTATTTTAAACTTATACTATTCATCTGGTGCTTTAACTTTTTTTTTATTTCTGTCACGTAGTGATGAAGTAATAAAAAATGCCAATTTGCGAATTGATGACAAAGAATAAATGTATATTAACATTGTTGAATTACCATATATTGGAATGCATTAGATAGTTTGGATTTATTTTAAATTATCTTTGTTCCTTGATGGTATTCCAGCTATTCTATATACCATCACAATGTGCCCTATTCACCTCTTACCAGTCAATATCACCAATATACGATAAAGCAAGCGGTTGGCCTTGAAATAGTTGCGATTTCGTGCATTAAACATATAGCATGAATACGTTCGTGTGCTAAAGCACTTCAGTCCATGGTTCTCAGCTCATATATATATACATAAATTGCCAGTGTAGTACTTGGCAATAAATTATCGACCATCATCGCGTTACTTAGGGTTCTACTGCAAAGCTATACATACAAGTTAAAATATACAAAGAAAAATAAAATACTGTAGGACTGTAGGTATATTAGCATGTACCTAGGCGAGCAAGAAATTGCTTGATGGTAGTATCAATGATGTGAACACGACAAGCGATGTTATAATATGTACATACATATGTATACATATCTTTGTACATATAAAATTGCACGTAGAGAGGGACTAGCGTGATTCTACATCGTCGTCCTACCGACCTAACCTTAAATCTATTTGCCACGAATGAGTATGTTTTCTCTGTCTCTCATTCTCATCAGTAAACTTGTACTGGTTCCTTCTCATTCTCATGGATTATGTTACTGTGTCAAGGTTGAACCTTGGCACTACATGGCCATCTGTCCTGAATATCCAATGAGTTACTTTATTTCATTGACACTGAAATAATAATGCGAAAATATAGCAGGAAATAGGGGTATTAAATAAGTATCTAGAAATATATTTTTTATTATGAAGACAAAATTTTATTATTGTAATTAATAAGTAAATGTTTTATTTATTATTCTAATTATTTAATTAGGTAATATTGTTAATGAGAAAATTATGTGTATATATAATTTATTTAATGAAATATAGTTATGGAGTAATGAAAGAAAAAAGTTATATTGTTGAGGTTATGTTGGAAAAAAAAAGTAAAATATTAATAAATTATTAATATTGATAAATTTAATGATTTTATTTAGTGGTATCCATGTAATGTCTTATCTTCAATGGTTGATATTAAATTTCTATAATCGATTTAACATTATTCATGATGCATCTGTATGAATATATAATTTCAATAGAATGTATATATATGCTGATGATAATATCCTTATCTCATTGTGCTTTACATGAAAGATCATAGAGTAAATTAATATGTAGGATTATTTAATAGTTTTGATGTTATAATAATATTATTATTTTCTTTTCTTTTTTTTTAGGTTTGTTACGAGATGATTGAATCAACACTGATGAGGAATGGTGGTGGGCGTGAACACGTCGTTAATCAGAGACTTTGGCGAGTTACGTGCAGGAAAAGAAATTAGTCCTCCTTATTTCTGATTTATCTATTTTTTCTTCTTTTATAATTTCTCTTCTTTACAATCATTTGAATCATTTTGTTTTGTTTGCTTTTTTTTTTTTGTTTTGAGTGAACTACAACATTTAACATACGAAATAAATTCACATTGAAACACGTGAATCAGTGCAAGTTATTAATTAATGTGAAATAAATATGATGATACGATTGAAAGCAGTCCAAAGTGATGATATCACGGATAGATATTATATATTTGAGTACAAATGTACAGGAGATTAAGTGATAATGCGAGAATAATCGTGAGTGCTGGTCTTTGAAGATTGCGGTGGCATTTTGGTTAAAATGGAAAGCAGACAAAGGCAACCAATGTTGTTGGTTGATGAAATGAGGAGAAGTGTTGGTGAATGTCATTGCGGTAAGATTAATCAAGCTCATTTGAAGCATCTTCGTGGGGAGCAAAAGTGAATTTGGATTTTGATAACGGAAAAAAACCAAAATAAATGCGGGCGGAAGTAGAAACGAGGTGAAGAAGTTCTTTTATATAGAAGAAATAAATTGCGTTGATGATATCGATACCAAGGTGATTTAGTACATTAACTCAGGGCCATAATGATTTGTGTACGTGACAATTTGGACAAACGTCCATGTCCAAAACTTACGTCATACACTTACATTGTGATGCTTTGCCTGAGTATAATTATTTGCCTGGACGTAATATCTTTATGTGATGGACAGAAACCAATTAATTTGGGTGGTGTTAAACGTCGAGATGTATATATTGCTGGCTTCTTTCCCTATGGAAGACACGTGCCAGAGAGCCACGTTGGACGTGGAGTAATGCCCTCAGTGAAGCTGGCTGTTGATCACATCAATGATAATCCCACTATTCTCAGGAATTATCGCCTGCACATGTGGTGGAATGATACAGAGGTGAGGGATAAATTTTATAAAAATTATATTCAATTTTAATCAATACACAATTTTACTTTGTAAACATTTTTCTATATTGAGATAAATTCACATTGAAATTTATAACAATTCCAAAATAATATCCTACAATTTTCATTACAAATATATGTACACGATATTCAAACATTTTAATTCTCTCATATAAATACACTAATAATATTTATGTATATAATATTTATATACATAATATGTAATATTTATATGTATGTATAATTTACTTAATGAAATATAATTATGTAGTAATAATAGGGAAAAGTTATGTTGAATTGTTGAGGTTATGTTGGAAAAAAAAAAGTAAAATATTAATATTGATAAATTTAGTGATTTTATTTAGTGGTATGCATATAATTTTCAGATGAGTACATGATGTAAATATATATGTATATATATAAATAATATTTATATGTATACATAATTTACTTAATGAAATATAATTATACAGTAATAAAAGAGAAAAGTTATATTGAGTTGTTGAGGTTATGTTGGAAAAAAAAAAGTAAAATGTTAATATTAATATTAAAATTGATTGATAATGTTGATGAAATATTAATATTGATAAATTTAATGATTTTATTTAGTGGTATGCATATAATTTTCGGATGAGTACATAAAAGGAAGAGAGTGCGGTGATGTGTTGAGTATCAGTAGTTTGGATTGAGTTTCGCTCGGACATGACAAAGTGGTTGAAATGCTCTTTGGTCATTCCCTACACTATTCATACATACAAATATGTATACCTGAGTATAAAGTGTGTGTCGATCGTGTTGCTGACATATCGACTCGTAGCAATTTCTAAAAATAGAATCTCCAATGAAAAGTGACATTAGATAATTTATTTATAAATAATACAAATATATTACATACATACTTGTCTGGATGTAGGTATTTATTATGCTGGTATATACTTTCGTAATGTTTAGAAAGTAAAATATATATACAAGCACTGTGAATTTATAATACACAAAGGTATAAAGTTGTTTTGTAATTTTTTGTCTGCAAATTCAATTGTCAAGTTACTTTATTGAGAAAACAAAAAACAAAATCGCTTGAAAGCAAATAATATAATACAAAAAGGTCTAGAGTTATTTTATATATATATGTATTTATATTGTGTTAACTCATTTTTATTATGTAACAAATTGATGTAATAGATATTAATAACACTCAGAATAACAATATATCAAACCCTTAAGGGCTATTATTGTGTATATAAATATCTATTATTCCATTGAACCTTGAGATATTTTATAAGATAAATGTTTTGACATCATCAAAATTAAAGTAGGAAAAATCTCACCCTATTTTCATTGATTATCAATCAAATAACAAGCTAATAATTAATCAATAAATCAAGACTATTTTATAAATTTCCTTCTTTTAAAATACAATATTTTGAGGTTATGTGACTTATATTATTTTACTGAGTGTCTATAATAATTGGCCAAGTCCCATGAGGCACGATTCGTCAAGTACACAGCATGAAGAATAAGTGGCAGCAGAATAGCAAATGGAGAAGGCGGGATGAGCCAAGTTACAGTTGATACCCACTTAACCTGGTTCTTTTGTCTAAGTCAATGTCTCCACTGCAAAGTGGTGGAAGGAAGTAAGGGAAAACAAGAATATATGAACAGTGCATCCGCACAAATAGCATATAAATGTGTATGATGGGTGAGAAAAATGAAAAAGGAATTTATTTATATACACATATACGAATTACTGTACACTTGGGAATTGATATATAGATGCGATCTAGTTGTTTATGTATATGAAAAAAATATACGAGGCATGTGAAGCTTATCATGCCAATGGCAATTGTATACAATATTCCATAAAGCAATAACGTCACGCAATGTATAATATTTTAAAAAATGTACATAATATAAACAGATCATATACATAAAATGTATATCAACATTATAGGTTATGTGAAGTGGGTAAAAAAGAGGAAAAAAGCATTGTAAAATATATTGCGCAAGCTCAACGAGCAAGTAATATCTATATAGATACACGTGTGTGTAGATAAAAATATTATGCAGATGTTCATTAATTGTGTGGAAGAGAAAAAAAAAACAGGAGAATTTTACATATGTGTATAAATGTAGATAGCAATGCATTGCGGTGTGTTATATGTATACATATGTAATATTTTGAATGCGATAACTGGCGAATTGCCATCATTTAACTGCTGGCAGAGAGAACATGAAGAGAACATTGTCCAACTTTAAAATATAGGATTTACGTGAGGCCTTAATGACAAATGAGATGTGGAATGAAAACGCTTTCACATCTATTCGGGAAGGTAGTTGCGGCAGATTTGCGCTTTGAACAAAGTCCGTCCAACTCCTTTCCGTCTTGATATGTTGGCTAATCACTGTGACTTTCTGCTGAATAAATATTTTATATATTAGTATAAGTATATATTGAAGAAAATATTTTTTTAGTGTAGATATAAATATAGATTACATACATATATGAATGCGATAGATAAGTAATGAGTCAATTTAATGTATATATACATTTATTTATACGTAGAGAAATGTGAAGTGAAGTAAATAGATAGAGTAGCATCAGTAAATTATTCCAACCTTAATTCTTTAGTCATGTACTTTAAAAGCCGGATAAAACCAAGGGCTAAAAATTCTAGTCTTTTTCTTCAGGGTTTTATTTTATTTTCTGCCCTTTTTTTCATCAATATTATAAATTAAACATTGATGTAGTTTGAAGATAAAATTCACAGACAATTGTTATCTAGAATTTTTAAATCTCTGAATGTATTATTTTTCGTGATAATTTTTAGTAATTTTAAAAATTAACTAGTTTTATAATATTCATGTTTATATATTTATCTATATTTGTGTAGATATATGTAATAAAATTTCTATTATTGATTTCTTTTTGAAAAACGGTCATTTTTCATATGGTTAGAACTTTTTTTAATTTATTCTTAATTTTTTGTTAATAATAGTCACTTGTAACCGCCATTTTGTCAACGGATTTCTGTCGCTGATTTTGAGGTTATGTTGTAATAGGCGTTTTGTGTGTTTCAAGTTTTCCTGAAAAATCAAAAAGAAATAAAAAACAAATTTATCTACATAAAGAATAATAAAAGTTCACAATTTCACTTTCCTTCACTTACAACACTTGAATTTTTTTTTTATCTCACTTCTATAATTTTTTTATTTCTTTCCTCAATAACAATCGTATATATGTATATACCTGTCTGAATAAATCCACTGATGTGAGATGATCTGGCAGACTTCCAAGCATTTCATGTTAGTTTAATATATAGCACAACTTCAATTTGTTTTGTTCATCGAGTCGAGCAAACGTTGCTGAAATTTATTTTTTCATTCTTACATTTATACGATTAACTTTGAGAAGCATTTTAAAAATACGCGCCGTTTGCGAACAACAATAATTCCTTCCAAGTAGGTAGCAAATACTTATAATTGTTCAACACTTGTTATTAATGCGTTTTCGTATCATTTGTACAAAACATAACCTATTTAATTTATACTCGCTAATTTTATATTCATTCATTTCATTTTAAAAACATTATTTCTAAAGAGTGGAAAAAATTCATCTCTTCAATTTGCTCCAGTATTTTTTATCGCGTTATATATTAGGGGAGAGAGTGTGTTAAATCGTTCTGAAAGTCGATTTTAGGGGTAAACCAATATCTTTCTTTTCCCTCAGGGGATGAAAAATAAAAAAAATAATGATACTTTCAATAATCTATATGAAAGGTGGTATAGTAATATTGGGTTTTGTGTGCTGGTACATATTAGGTGCACATGAAAGAGAATAAAAAAAAAAAAAAACTAGCAGAAAAAAGCTCATAATTTGTTACCACAAATGAGATAAATGAAAAGAGAGGAAAGCCAAGTACCATTGTGTACGTCACATAATTCTTTTGCTTTGTGAATAAATCTATTTGACCATTAAATTAACATTTTTTAATTATAGCCTTAAAATATAAAAGACCACAGGTATGATATAATATTATGTGGATGATATTATTAATGAAATTCGAGCGTGTAATTAAATTCCTCTCTTTCATTTATAGCAAGTCTTCCCCTATTTTGCACACATTAAACGATGAAGAAGATTCAACTACATGGGGAGCGAAATATCATTAATATATTGTATACTGGTATACCAAACAAAATTTCAAAAGTATATTGTATATTAATATTCAGAAAATTGAGTTATAAAAATTTATCTTTGATAAATTTGTAGGTTAAGTTTACATCTACATATTAGTAGATATATTTATACAGTAAAATCTGTATTGGTTATTTTTCAAATATTCAAAACTTTTTATTCATTTATAACTTGATTATAATAATGACTATTTTTCAAACTAATTTATGTGACCACTATTTTGAGGTTATACCTTATATTCATATGACGATAGTTTAACCTCTAATGACACATATATTCGTTGAATTGACAATTGAAATTGGCACTTGAAGTTGCTTTATACATCTATGATGAGTATAATATATATTATACATATGTACTATTTATTATAAGGTTGAATTTTTCTTTAAGATATATTTTTGTTTGACACATATTCATTCGGGAATTTTTTTTTTTCTAGCCAAACACTGATATACTTGCGCCCTCAATTTCAACAAACTCACTCGTCGTTCTAGCGACGATTTCTCTTGATAAAACTCGGTCATCTGTTTAATGTTTATGCAACAAAAAATGAAGAAAGAAAGGAAAAAAAATAAGAGGAAACCGTTTACCTCTTGTGTTACATCTTATGAACAAAACATACATTTTGTCAACGTCAATATATTTATTACCTACTATTTAAAATAATTTATAAAATTCACGAATAAAATATTCACATGTTTTATTCATTTTGCTCACACATTATTGAATATTTATTAATTCAAATGTTCAATTTTTCATTCAAATCAATATTACTTCTAGATAAATGAACTCGAAATTTATTTTCAATCTTTCGCTTCTCGAATTACCTCACAATAAATTTATTTTTCTATTGTACTAATGAAAATTATACATAAATTCAAATATACTTAATTATCATCAAATAAATTTAACAATATATAAATTAATTTCAGTCATTTTTCATATTCTCTTAAGCAATAATAATTTATTTTTATAAAATATAACGTATGTTTACTTTTAGTGCAATGCTGCAGTTGGAGTTAAAGCTTTCTTTGATATGATGCACAGTGGACCACACAAAGTCATGTTGTTTGGTGCAGCTTGCA
This sequence comes from Microctonus aethiopoides, assembly GCA_030347275.1. Taxonomy (NCBI): domain Eukaryota; kingdom Metazoa; phylum Arthropoda; class Insecta; order Hymenoptera; family Braconidae; genus Microctonus; species Microctonus aethiopoides. Next base: position 14,871,380 of record JAQQBS010001422.1, read on the forward strand.
CTGGTGTCACGGATCCAATTGCAAAAGCGTCCAAGCATTGGCGTCTAACTCAGGTAAATCAACTCAAAAACATTTCATCAATATGTTTATTTATAAATACCTAATGCAAGTAATATTTATTCAAATAACAGAGTCTGTATGGCTGATTGACAAATGTATAAAGGAGTTACAGGTTGATCATGTGCAGTTTGTGGACAGGATATATAGAGTTACACAATCACATAGACGCATTACCTTCATCAATTATAACTGACGTACGAATTTACATATAAATGAAATGTAAATACATTGTGCGTGGTATTAGGCGACGATGTGCAAATAACCCGCATTTAATTTATACATTCACTGTATATTATCGCTGAATATATCAATGCATTGATGAATAGCTATATTTGATTATAATTAAACATGAATGTACATATATACTAGAGTGCTTCGTTTGAGAGGATTATTTTTTTTTTTCGTGGCGTTGACGAAATATAAGTCTAAACATTCAAAAAAAAAATTCTCACTAAAGATGAGCTCTTAATTTTAATATTAAGAAGTTCTACAATTAATTTGAAATTTTCTCATTTAATTAACATGTAAATGTCAATTTTTTTTTTCATTTATGCATAGCTTCGCGGTATTTTATGATATTCAATTGGATTTTAGCAGAAATTGTACAGGAATATTGAATCTTTAAAAGTTCTTATTACTAAATTATTTTTTTTGAACTGTCCTATTGATAAAAAATGTTGAAGTCGATTTTTCCTCGAAATTTATCAACTTTACAGTAAAAGTTAATGAGACCTTTTTTGTAGGAAATTAAATTTTCTACAAAATAGTTTTCTTAACTAAAAACCGTAGAGTTGATAGTTTTTGAGAAAAATCCAATTAAATCATGCAATTCATAGAGAACCAATTCAGGGTATAAAATAGTTCAAATTTCCATATGTTTAATTGACTTTTTCTCGAAAACTATCAATTCTACGGTTTTAAGTTAAGAAGACTATTTTGTAGAAAATTTAATTTCCTACAAAAAAGATCTCATTAACTTTTACTATAAAATTGATAGTTTTCGAGAAAAATTGAAAAAGCTCGGCTTTAATATTTTTTACCAGTGAAGCAGTTCATAGAAAATAATTTAGTGATAGGCCCTTTTTAAAGATTATATATTTCTGTACAATTTCTGCTGAAAACCAATTAAATATCATAAAATGCTACGATTATGGGAGTCTTCAATATTAAAATTGAGAGCTCATCTTTGATGGTAATTTTTTTATTGAATGTTCAGAGTAATATTTCATCAACGCTGCGAAAAAAACAAATAGTCCCTTCAAACAAAGCACCCTAAATTATATACCCTTGTGACTTTGTTTATAAAACAAAATCATAATAATTAATATGATATAAAATCGTAGATTTTATCATAATAGAAATGATTCATCAAAGAATAAAAAGTTTATGATGAACACTAATGAAAATGGATTTTTATAATATCAATAAATGTTCTTTTTAGTTCAGAATATTTAGCCAAAAAGAAATATTCCCGGGTTTTATCACAATATCTTACTTAGACAGCATCCCACTGTTGCTTAAGAACTTGGTGATTGTAAAGGACAAACCGCGCCGGTCCCCTTTGATTTCTCTCAATCAATTGGTATATTATAGCGATTTATCGGTAAATGGCTGCCCCATGAGGATCAACTCATATTTCTTTCTTTCTTTCTTTCTCTTCTCTCTTGAGTGACTTCTTCATCTCAAACAAGTGGTATCATTCAGAATTTATATTCGTGAAAATGTTTTATTGATCCATTCATATTATAAGAATAAAAATTCAAAAGAATAAAGAACACAGAGACATAAAAGCATTATATATTATTGGACATGAAAAGGTAGTTGAAGAATCCTGTCTCAAAGCAATTCTTTTTATATTATAACTCAATTTTTACAATCAACCAATCACATTAACAGACATTGAGAGCATAGAATGAATTTTATAAATTTATGTACATAAAAATATATTTATAAGTAAAGAATAAATTTAATAATTTTATTATATCATTCAGCTATTTTTTCATTGATTATTTATCTGATATTATTTTATTGCAGTTGAGCTATGCAGATACTCATCCAATGTTCACCAATGACAACTTTCCAAACTTCTTCAGGATTGTGCCGTCGGAAAATGCATTCAATGCACCAAGAGTCGCACTGTTGAATCATTTTAACTGGACCAGAGTTGGGACAATTTATCAAAACGAGCCACGATACGCTCTCGTGAGTAAATACATACATGTACAGCTGTATGAATATGTAATTACAATATATGCACATCAACACTGTTCAATGTTCGTCGACAAATACAAATGATTAATAAACCACAATAATTTATAATATTACTCACGTTCATTTTTCATAAACACGAATGGATATTAGCTTGATTATATATTACTATTAGTTGTTTTACATTACTGACAACAACTGTGCGAGTTTATATAGTGATAATACAATTTATTTATCAAAAGAGAGAAAACCAGAGAGTATCTGTTAATTCAACAGTTAATATAATTTTTTAATAAATAAATACAATTTTGTTTTCTCTTTGAAAATGTTACTTTATAATTAATTCTATCACAAAACAGTAGTTTGCTTTTCAGCAATATATAATTCTGTGTAGTTAATTAATAATTATTAATATCATGTATTATTCATCTGATAAATATTGAACTTGTTTGTGCTTTTATTTAGGCGCACAATAGACTTGTCGCTGATCTTGATGACAACAAAATGGAAGTTGTAGAAACTCAAAGTTTTGCTACGGAAGTAAGTTCTGCATTGGAGAAGCTGAAAACAAAAGACGTTAGGATTATTTTAGGAAATTTTAATGAAGTCTGGGCACGACGAATATTTTGTGAAGCATACAGGTGAAGAAAAATCATAATTTAATAAATAATCTTTAAATATATTGAGAATTTTATTGAAATAATGCAGGAAATAGAGATATCAACAACTGCACATGTCTATTCTTTATGTCAATGACAATGTCTGTATATGTGTTTGTACATTCGTTTCCTGCAGTCTTCATATGTGTTGGCATTTATATATTGTATGATAAATGTCCGGACTAGGTTTCGCATGTTTGGGCGGAAATATCAATGGGTAATAATGGGCACCTACGCTGAGGAATGGTGGTTACGACCTGACGGTGGTTGCGCACCCTCTGAGCTTGTTGAAGCTCTGCAAGGCGCCATTTTAACTGACCTACTTCCACTTTCAACTGAACGGCAAATCACCATTTCTGGAATTGTAAGTGTATTTGTGTGGGTGTGCGTGCATGTGTATATGTAATAATTATTTCACATGACTATTGTGAGCATTCCATTAGTATAATAAGTTATTTATGAAAATGTAATAATTTAATGTTGAAATTAATTAGTATATGCAATTATAATGAGAGAAGGTGGCTTCCGTCGGCAATTAAAATTTGAGTAATACATCATATAATAGCATTTAATGTACAGTTGAATAATAAATATTTAGTTTTAATGATGCAATGTGAAACGCACAATTAATTTTTTTTTTTTATTTGATCTTGATATTCAAATGTGGCTTTTGAATGTCTGGCGTTGAAATATATAGGGAATATTGATAGATATCTGGATTTAGAATAAGCATGTATGTATGAGCGGATGAACGATATTTTCTGTGTGAAGTAGAGGATAATTAAAAATTTTTTTTGATACCATATTTCACGGAAATTTTACATTTTCATGAAATATTGAGGAATCAATTTTTTCGCACTGATGAGTCAGCGTCTACTTTTATCGTTGCTGTACAGCTGTTATCCAAATTGATTTTCAAATATTCTTTTATATATTTGAAAAATAAAACGACACGGTATTATTTTTATTTTAATATGTGAACGAAAATGGCGACTTCTGCGCGGTGGCAATATGACCGTTATTCTATTAATATAAAAACTGACGTTGTATCTGACTTCCGGTAAAAAATAACATGACATCGAATGAAAGATATGAAATCGACTAATCAAACAATGTGAATTTTTCATCTTTACCCGCGTTTTATTTCTTTTATAAATCAAACGGAAGACATAACCTCAATCTTTTACTGGTAGAATAACTGCTATATTATCACTGCAAATGACATGAAAAAAATTGCTGTTTTTAGTAGAAATATTGGATGAATTATTATTTTTTATTATATTTTTAGACTCCGGATGAATATCAAGTGGAATATGATTCAAGAAGAGGCAATGAATATTCGAGATTTCATGGTTATACATATGATGGTATATGGGCAGTTGCATTAGCTATACAACATGTTGCCAGAAGAATACGTCATTTCCGTAGAAATCAAACAGTCGCTGATTTTAAATATAGAGATCCAATTTGGGAAAAATTATTTCTTGAAGCACTGAAGAATACAAGTTTCGAAGGAGTTACTGTAAGTTATTAATTAAGATATTTATCGTGTCAAACTTCTTATTATACATAATATATTTTCATGAATTTTATTAATGCCGAGTGGCAATAAGAAGAAAAAAAAAGTTGTCTTTTCCTCTTATCTATAAAACTTATTTTTCCTTTTACATATTTATCGCACAATCTATATAACAATTTCGTTTCCTTCCTCTCTACTTCCTATTAACCTCACTTTCAATATCTTCAATTGACTGTACACATTTACATATTTATTCCAAAAGAATATTTTTGTTTGATTAATTAAAATTTCCATTATTATTATAATAATACACATAAAACTAATTGTAAATATTTTCACAGGGTCCAGTGAGATTTTATGATAATGAAAGAAAGGCCTACATATTGCTAAAACAATTTCAGAGTAAGTGAAATAAAAAAAAAAGTAAAAATAAATGAAATATTAACCTCCAATGTGATAAATATTAAAAGCATATATTGGTAAATAAAACTGTGACGCTTTTTATTAGGTGGTGGTGAGGTAAAAGTTGGAGAGTATGATGGTGTAACTGATACGTTGGACCTTACAAGAGGTCAACCGTTGATCTGGCGCGGTCGATTGCCCCCAAAGGACCGAACTGTTCGCGTCATCGAGCACTCAACTGTCAACATCACTATTTATTCGATAATAGCTTCGGCAGCGAGTGTCGGTATTGTCATGGCTGCGGTATTTCTCGCCATCAACATCAAATATAGAAATCAAAGGTGTATTTCATTTGTGTTACCGCAATGCATGAATATTTTTACACATGTATTTATACATCGAATTTATTTCTTTTTTATCCAACACATTTTCCGATAAAATGTTTACACTGACTAAATACACTGGGGATGATATTCATATCTGTAAACATCAATCAACATTGAATATATATTTTTTACTTCACTGTTTCGTTATTTCTCTAATTTTAAATTAACAATTATCTTTTACATTTATTCGTTGAAACGAAATGATATTTAACTAACTGCACAAATAAATGTTAGGTTAGAATTTTATTTCAATCAATTTCTTTTATTATTTAAACATAAACTTTTTTATTCATTGCTAAAGTATGTCGCATATACTGTGGATCTTTGTTGCTGCCCTTATAATTTATCTTTAGATTAAATAAAAAAATTATAGAAGCATAAAAATTTATTCACACACTAATTAAAATTCACAATTAAATTGAAAGATGAATATGTGTACGTATTAATAACTAATATCAAGAATAAAATGATGAAGGATGAAAGAGAGAAAAGAGTTTAATTGCTTTGTCCAGTTGCATGAAAGAGAAAAAAGAAAAGAAAAATTGTATAATGATGAAGATGCTCGAGTGCAAATGAATCACGATTGTGAATGGGCTTTCAGATATATAAAAATGTCGTCGCCTCATCTGAACAACCTCATTATCGTTGGTTGTATGCTAACATATAGCAGTGTGATTTTTCTCGGGTTGGATTCAACACTTTCAAGTGTACAGGCATTCCCTTACATTTGTACTGCAAGAGCTTGGCTTTTAATGGCTGGATTTTCTCTAGCATTTGGAGCAATGTTCTCAAAAACATGGCGAGTTCATTCTATATTTACAGATGTAAAACTCAATAAACGAGTGAGTATAATAAAAAAAAACAAAAAACTATTACAAGATAAATAAAATTTTGTATATAATGTTGAATAATTATGAGTATAAAAATATTATTTTTTTTTTAATATTTCAGGTAATAAAGGACTATCAACTTTTTATGGTTGTGGGTGTCCTTCTTGTTATTGATCTAGCGATAATGACTACGTGGCAGGTGGCGGATCCATTTTACCGCGAGACTAAACAAATGGAACCTTATGTAAATAATTCCTCATTAATTATATCAATATTGTCATTGTATTCATTTTAATTTTGTATTCATCAAATTTACAGACTCATCCGTCGAGTGATGATATTGTAATGATACCAGAAAACGAATACTGCCAAAGTAATAGAATGACTATATATCTTGGGAGTATTTATGCATATAAAGGCCTCCTAATGGTAATAAAATATTTAACATAATTTTTGTAATGATATTTAATATGAAGAAAAATATATTTAGTAAATTTATATAAATTTGAGAGATATTTCTTTTTATTTTACAGATATTTGGAGCATTTCTCGCTTGGGAAACACGTCACGTAAGCATACCAGCGTTAAATGACAGCAAATATGTTGGTATGAGCGTGTACAATGTCGTAATAATGTGTATCACCGGAGCTGCCATTAGCTTTGTACTTGCCGATAAACAGGACACCATGTTCATAATGTTGTCAGTATTTATTATATTTTGCAGTACAGGTACCTTGTGCCTTGTGTTTGTGCCAAAAGTACGTACTTTAATATAATTATTTATTGTATTATTAATATTTAAACACATTAATTTTTATCGTATTTATTTATTTATTTATTTTATTTTTTTTCAAGCTGATTGAATTACGAAGAGATCCCCAAGGGGCAATTGATAAAAGAATACGAGCAACATTGCGTCCTACATCAAAAACTCGAAGAGATTCATCAGTGAGTGAACTTGAAGAGCGTCTAAAAGATGTCACGACTATTAATCAAAAATTCCGTAAACAATTGCTAGAAAAAGAATCTGAATTTCAGGTAAAATTTATTATTTTTTTCTATTAACGATAAAGAAATTAATTATAAAATATCATTTGATTTTTTTTTTTTTTTATTTTGTTTTAATCTACAGATGTTTCTCAGAAGATTAGGCAATGATAGTCTTACGCCAGATACGAAAGAATCCTTGAGCAAATCGTCTGTGCCTAAAAATGAAGTGTTCATAAAAAAAGAAGGTAATTATGTTTTAATTTTTTTAATCACACTTGAATATTTTTTTTATTCTTTAGATATAAATACATATAAAATTCCCAAGTGTTCCAACTGTTTCATTCTCACTAATTATTTATATTTTCCTCTCTGTTACACTGTCTGCTCTTGTTTTTTTTCTGACCTTATCTCTTGTTTATTGATTCTTTACCAATCTATATGTATATTAGAGCCCACTGTCTACCAGCGGTACGCTGCAAAAAATCAAAGAGGTCAGTTGACATGAAATATAAACATGTTATAATTAGTATAGTAAAAAATACGAATTATTTTAAAGTTCTATATTTTTTTTTATCCCATTTTCCTCTACGTTGGCATGAAAGAAAAATTAATTATAACGAATTTAGTATAAAATAATTAAAACAAATTATTATTTATCATATATAGAAATAATACGAAAAGTTTGAAAATAAATAAATATAAAATATTATTTATTAATATGTATATTTTATTTAATATTTTTGATGTTTTAGGTGTGTCAGTTGTTACTGAAACGACAGATATATCGATGTCAATGTGCAGCCTCAATTCCACAACTTGTTCTCAACCTGAGAGTGAATACGTTAATGTGATGTCAATAAATGATCAACAATCAGGCGCAAAGTGAGAATTAATTTTCTCTTACATAAAATAATACTTAAATACTAAAATTAATTTAATTATAATTTATTATTTTATTACATAACTTAGATATCTCTAAAGTAATTTAACTTTTCAGAAAACGTGCGTCCTTCGGAAAAATTTTAACTGAAACAGACCGAGATAGAATGGCTGTGAAACAGGATGTAGACTCGCCTGTCAATGATGAAAAGGCATTGTATGTAAATGAAAGACACGAAAGTGAGCCACTAATTGAAAAAGATTATGAAATAGTGGTTCCGCCCCTGGACACTAGAGCTAAAACGATTGTAAATTATGTGACGCAATCAGTGGAACACTCTGATAATCCAATTGCAATTGAAGATAATGGATTATTGTCACGCGATGATGGGACATTAACAAAAGGGAAAGAAATTTATTCAGAGAATAGAGCACGACTTCCGACTCCACCACCACCAACAAAAAATGTGTCATTCAGTGAATTGAATGAGCAAAGTTATTTAGATCAGACGATACTTTCACCACCAGCACGATTTGTACCAAAAAATCGACACACTGGTATAAATATAATGAATTAATGTTTTGTTATTATGAATTTAATTTAAATGTGTGATTATCCTTTTTTATTTTATTTTTTTTTTTTTAAGGTCATCATCAGCATCATTCGCACACAAAGCGAAGATCATCGGTGAAAAATAATGGTCTAGCTCACTCTCATCATGAGCTGTTTGAAAAACGTCGCACTAGTGTGCCTGCAAATACAATTGGTTATATATCAGCGGAAAATATTTCAGGGGTTGATGCAATAGAGGATTCATTAGATGTATTTGGGCCTAAGTATGTTATTGGTGAATGTGGACATAGGAGAGCTGTGGCACTTGGTGCAACTGGTTATAGATGTGAGAAACATGGTGGTAGTCGTATTATTCATGGACATTCTATTGCGAATGGATCGACAGATGTATCAAGTTCTAAAAAACATCGTGATCCAAGTTACTCTGACACTGGTTTGTAAAAATTTTATATGTAAATTAGGATGTGCTATTTTTAGGCAACTTTTTTTTTTTTTATCAAAACAACAGGCTGAACATTTACTGGACGGTGAAAAAATAACCCTGTTTAAAGTGGAGCTCTTAATTTTAATATTTAGAGGTTGTTCTTTGTAATTTTCGTTTTTCTATTTAAATAAGATGGAACAAAAATTTTTTTTCTTTGGATTTTTGTAGCTCGGCATTTGCTCATTATAGAAATAAGCTCATAGGGTATTTTTGTAGGGAATCAAACGCTCTACAAAAAAGGTCTCTTACACTTTTTTCATAGAGACAGCCATTTTAAAGATATTCAAACCCAAAGTTTTAAATGTATAAAATTTTGACTTTTTTGTTATTAAATCGATACTAATCACTTTATTATTGTCTTCAAAATTATTTTTAATCGGGAAACTGGTTTTAGTGTGCTAATGTTTTCGTAAAGCTAAAAAAAAAATACTCACGTGTCAGATATTTTTTTTTCTTTATTTTATTTACTATAAAAAAATTGTTTATAACTTATGTTGAATGCATTTTATTATTATTTCAAAACAATAGAAATTATGCTGTCTAAACAAAATTAAGCAATGTAACTACGATTATTGAAGTGTTTTTTTATTACAAAAATAAAGTGATTAGTATCGATTTAATAACAAAAAAGTCAAAATTTCATACATTTTTAACTTTGGGTTTGAATATCTTTAGAATGACTGTCTCTATGAAAAAAGTGTAAGAGACCTTTTTTATAGAGCGTTCGATTCCCTACAAGAATATACTATGAGCTTATCTCTCTAATGTGCAAATGCCAAGCTACAAAAATCCAAAGAAAAAAAATATTTTCCCATTTTATTTAAATAAAAAAACAAAAATTACAAAGAACAACCTCTAAATATTAAAATTAAGAGCTTCGCTTTAATCAGGCTTCTTCTATCACCGTCCAGTAAGTTTTTAGCTCAACTTTTTGATGAAAAAAAAAAAGTTGCTTAAAAATATCACATCCTAATATAAATATTTAAAAAAAACATACATGGGATTAAAATTTTTTATTTCATTTGATTTATAGAAAAATATGATGATACAGCAATGATAATTCATCGATCAGTTTCGGAAAAATCACGAGAAAAATGTACACGATCTCGCATTAATTCTGGCAATATAATTGTCGAATGTCGTCATCGTACACCTTCGAGAAAACATCGTGAGTGTCGGCATACAGAGTCAAAACTTCGACAACAAGCTCGTCTTGAATATGTACAAAGTAATCCAAATGTTGCAACTACTATTAATAATAAATTTACTCCTAGTGTAAATCCGCGAGGTGATAGTGATAGTGGCAGTGGTGCTGGTTGCAATAATATTATCGCGGGTGGTAGTAAAATTGATGGTGGACATCAAGCTAATGAAAGTGAAGCTACTAAAAATAACAGTTTTACTGCAATACCAATCGATAGTCGAGCAAATGATGGAGCAAGTAGTTCTACGGCTGATATGTCAAAGATGTGTAGTGCTGTGTCCGATGGAGAATTATTAGACCTTGAAATATTACCAATTTTTCAAAAATTACTTTGCGAAAGGGAAAAAAATGCAAATCGTACAGGTTATGGTGGAAATATTGCTAGTTGTCCGAATATTTCAATAAAATGCGATATAGTTGAGTATTTGTAACAATTTAATAAAGTGAAATAAATATAAAAATCAGAAAGACAAATATAAATATATAAAAAATATGACAACTTTCGTTGTTTGTCATTAGCACGATAAATGTATATTAAAATTGTCAATTATGTATATTATTGACTCTCTTTTGATGGCTGTTGAAATGCCTGTAATAAGTTTGGGTGAAGAAATTATCTCTAAACATATTGCCAATGAATTATTTCTCATATTGACATAAATATCCGTTGATTATGCTCAATAATTCGTACGAATTCATTTATAATTTCTCACTTCTTATTTCATTTCTCATATACACAGACACACATTCAAGCTCTTCCCATTACTATTTTCCCCATTTCTATCTTTCTACTCATAAAAGCCAAACAAAATGAGCGAGTATAAAAAATAATATAACGAATTAAGTGAGAGAATAAATCGTGTCGTACAATCTCTAATCACTTGCCATCAATTGTTGGTTAAGGTTAGATTAGGTAGATAATTTATAATATATATTATAAAAAAAAATAGATAAAAAGAAAATTATGAAAATTAATAATGAAAAGATTAAAATACAGGTACGAATTATATTATAGTTGGTGATAAATTGAATGTTGAAAGAATTCCAATAATAATATTTATAACCTCAAAATCATGGACACATGTATGATATATGGTACAATGAATGAGATAATTATTTATCATTGTATTGTAGTGAAAGTTGGATATATGTAAAATTTATTGATCAAGAGTGGAATCAATTGTTAAAATCATTAAATAGATGTATACAGAAAGCGTTTTTGAATATTGCGAATATATGCATGCACTGAAAATGAAAAAAGAAATTATAAATAAATTAATAATTTATCTAGTGAAGAAATTCGAATGAATGTTAGTGCTCATTTAATTTATAAGATCACAAAAAAAAAAAATCGAATTGCTGCTGATAAATCATTTCAGTATAGAGTGTAGAAATGGGTTTCGTGGCTCAATAATGAGTGTAGGTGTTATATAATATATAAATATTTACATATACATGTGTGCAATTATTAAAATAATGTTTTAAAAAATTTAAAAATATTATATCTTATTGAAAAAAAAAAATAAATAAATATTTTCATGACAACACCTCATTACTGAGTCACGATTCGCCATCAATTTCACATATAATTTTTTGTACATTTCAATAATATTGTTAATGACGATTAATCCTCATTCGTTAATTTTTTTCTACTCTGAAATTATATTTAAAATGATAGGATTTCGAGTCAGTTACGTTTTTATATAATGGTTATCTCGACCTAAGCTCAGGTTAGCAAATTAATTGCCCGCCTTTGTCATCACCACTATTCATTTTTAAATTAAAAATAGATTTTTAATTAATTTCATCAACGAATAATTCTAATAAATATACTGTAATATTTATTCAATTTTCACTCGATTCACTGAAACACAAATGAAAAATATTGGAACCTAATAAAAAAAAAATACACAGGTGCTATACGATACAGAAATTAATTATAAATTAAAATACAAAACATTAAAAAATTCCAAAGACCCAATGTTCTTGTGATACTGTTAAGTTGATTATATAAAAGTACTTATTGCATTGTTATCATGATCATGTCACAATACATAAATGTTTATATAATGATGTATAATTTAAAAGAGAGAAATGCCAGGTGGGATAAAATAATATATAATATGGTTAAAAATTATTAATATGATTTAAATTTAATTATAATTATTTCATTTTCCATTATCTCCAGTTTCCTAATTTAAAAATTTTTTTATTTATCCAAACTTATTTATATCGATTTAATTTCAAGACTACATTGATGATAAAAATCTAATCAGATGATAATCAAGCTACGTGCCATGTCTCACATGTATTGCTACATAATAAATTAAAGATAATAGAATGTAAATATGTATAATTAATTTAATTATATTCAATTGTTTTATTTCTATAATTTTCAGTTCCAGACCGACATTGTCGAGAGCAATCAATAATTATGTCGAAAATATTATATAGTTTAGAAGAAATTAAGCTATATAATGGTGTTAACCAAGCGAAAACTTGGATAATAATTGGAGAATCAATTTACGATGTCACAGATTACATGAATAAGGTAACGAGGAGTGGTAATATAATGTCACAGTGCGATGACTCTGGTAGTTAATTGATAATTAATTTAATTATGGTGTATTACTTTACAGCATCCGGGTGGTCGCGAATTAATTATGGAGTATGCAGGCAACGACGCAACCGTCGCATTCAATAATTTTGGCCATTCATTTAATGCAAAGAATATAATGAAATTATATAAAATTGGCAAAGTTCTTAAGGTAATGTTATTTAAAATTAATTTAATTTGAATATAACCTATAAAATATTGTATGTTTCAATTACATATTTGAAGGAGAGAAATTTAATGAATGACAAGAATAATATTAAAGATAATATCACGAAACGACGATACTTGTCATTATTATTTTCATGGTTTTGCAAATGTGATTGCTGATGAACGCTGCAATGAAAAAAAAAAAGGCTTCTTCTGTGTAACTGAAAATATTGAAAATTTTATTTAGATTTTAAAATTTATTACTACATCAATATATGATAATGACAATTATAATTTTCTTCAATATTAAAATCATCTTGAACATTATTAATTTCAATAACACTAATGTCGTTATTTATTACTGTGGCAATAGGTTTGTAGTAACTAAAATACGATAGGTGAACGTCGGAAGTAACATGATTTACATATCTTGAAAATATCCCATCAATGGATGTACCATGTCTAATCGTCCTCAACGCCTTACCATAAACAAAATCCAAATTCAGTTCCTTTTTTAAAAATTGTACACAGCGCAATCCTTCATCAGTATCAAATTGAATGTTAAAATCACCGCCAAGTAAGAGCGGAAGTTCATGATATCGTTTTCTCAACAGTTTTGAACCTCTTTCCGTATACGCTAATAATGCCTCATGAAGAAAATTTATTACATCTTCAACTTTCTTATTAACAGAAATATACACTGTGACTGCTTCGCGCTGAATAATTGTAGGAACTGCATCAAGACTTGATTGTGTCAACTTTGCTTGCATTTTTTTCTTTAACCTGTATTGACGATAATAGTTAGCTTTAGATACTTTGATTGGCTTATCACCATTATCATTTTGTAATTTTTGTAGTTTTTTACGAAGTCTGTACTCGCGCTGCCGCTCTGCATTAGTTTTTGGAGGTGGTTTTGATGACGGGTTAATTACATCACTGCAAATAGATAAATTCAGACATTTTTAAATTCAGGAGTACAATTATCGAATCAAATTAAGCTAAATGATGTGTATATTTATTATAAATTCAATGCATAAAAATCATTAGTGTTTATATGTACACTTTATATCATATAAACAAATGAATTATAACTTACCTGGTAGTTGTTGGTAATTTTGTGCTCTTAATAACTGCTTCGTGCTGTATAATTTTAGGACCTGAATCAGGACTTAAATATGTCAATTGTGCTGTGGGTACAGGTGTTGGATATTTAAAAGGTTCTACTTCTTGCTTCAGAACTATTTTAGCTAAATCAGAGTTCAACTTTGCTTGTATTTTTTTCTTTAACCTGTATTTACGATAATATTTAGCTTTAGATACTTTGATTGGCTTAACACCAATATTATTTTTTAATTTTTGTAGTTTTTTACGAAGTCTGTACTCGCGCTGCCGCTGTGCATTTGTTTTTGGAGGTGGTTTTGATGACGGCCTAATTACATCACTGCAAATAGACAAATTCAAACATTTTTAAATTCAAAAGTACAATTATTGAATCAAATCAAGCTAAATGATATATATTGTCCACTTTTTGCGTTAACCTCGTAACCATTTGTAATAAAAATTTTTCAAACAATTTATTATAACTATTGATTTTAAATAATCACTATGTATTCAAATTTATTATGAATATTCATGTGAATTGAGTAAAAACAAACAGTTTTATTAATTTCTTTGTGATTGCCTTACTGCAGTTACTTACGTGTTCAATTTATATCATATAACTATGGATAACATAACCTATACCTGGTAACCGCATCCATGTGTTTTTTAGGTTGGTTTTCATTACCACTTGATTTTTTTTCCATAATTCATTATACGTAATTAATTTTACTCACTTTACTATTTATAATGAAAATAAATATCAATATTTATAGGAATAAATGAAACAAATAAAATTTTATAAATGCACAAAACTGTATAATGCATGTATACGAATACAGTATAGGTGTATTTGTATACATATCCCTTCCCTTTCCCCATGCGTTCAGTATAAGATGGGTGGGGAGAGCATAAGGAGTTGTGTAACACATTTCGTCCCGTTATGCTTTTAGTTTGCGTTTTTCTTCCACTCAATTTCACTCCCTATATTTTTATTCATACCTCGGGCCTTATATCGATTCTTAAGGAGTAAACTCCAATAACTTTTATTAAAGTTAAATTACAATTTTGAAGTATTTACAATCCATATATACGTTTATAATTTTCTTTTTTCAAACTAATGAATCTTTAATTAAATCAATATTTAAGATATAATTTTTTTTATAATGAATTAATGATAATTTGATACAGTTGATTAAAGCCATCCGCCGACTATTCGACCAGTTGCTATCGATTTACCTCGAGCTTTTGTTTCACCTATATCATTTACATTTGGCGCAGCCGGTTTGGATTTATTTTCTTCATTTTTATTATTATCTGAGGTTGCAGCTGGAGTTTTAATTTTCTCCTCATCCACTTTCTTCGAGTCCTCCACTTTTTTTCCATTAATTCCTTCCTTTACTTCTGCCATTGTCTCATTTGATTTCTCCTGCTTATCATCTCCTTTAACATTTACATCTTTCTTATCGTTTCTTTCATCCGGTGCCTTTGAATTATTTTCTTCTTTAATAACACTTGAAGATTTTGCGGACGTTGTAGAAATGGCTTTGGCCTCGTCAGTCTCTTCACCTTGCGGATCTTCTGGAATTGGCGATGGAATCGGTCTGTAATCACCGTCAGATTTATCTTGGCTCTTCATCGAAAGTGAAGACTTTAAAGAACTCTTTCTAGGAACAGCTGTCGCAGTTGCAGTTGAAGCTGATGATGAAGATGATGGAGGTGGTGACGGTGATTGAGATTTTGTTCGCATTGATCCACTTGATACCATCACCTTCAAACTAGATCGTGGGGTTTTTGTCGAGGTCTCTTCATTTGTCGGTTTTCCTATAAAAATTAAAAGTAAAATACAAAATTGAAACATAATTTAAGCGACAATGCATTGATAAAAAAAATATAATGTATTTAATATATTACCTTGTTCTGTTGGATCATTTGGCAATTCATTTTTATTTATTTTTCCCATAATAAATTTAGCATAAGCCACGCGCGTTAAAGGCGATACCTCAGCCAAATTTGGATTGTAATCAACTAAACGATTAGGATCAAGTGATGCTAAATCGGATTGAGGATCAACTTGTTGGATACGTCGAAGACTACGTCGTGTTTGACGAATATAAACTTCACTTCTGCTACCAATAGGATCACGTGCAAGAGTATTTTTCCTTACAACAGCATTCCAATCCTTCTTTGTACTTCCACTTCCACGTCGGCCAATAGCTCGTGCTAATTGACTGAAAACATCTTTTGGCTCTTTCTCACTCTGAATTACAGAATTAACAATTCCCTCGACAATACCAATTTGGAAATCTTTCTGTAAACGACGCTCCATAACGCGTCCCTTCTTGCCAGATACTAAAATTTAATGAGATTATAATATTAAAGTGAATAATAATATTAATAAATAATATAGTAGGTAAATAAATTAATGAAAAATTAAATTTATGGAAAATTCAAAATGATATGAATTAAATTTATACTTGAGGCTTCGTGTTGTTCAAGTGATGGTGTTTGCATTCCATTTTGCCGTAATATATCAACTAATTCAAATCGCAATGTTGAAATGTCTTGACGGATTTCCATTACATCGTCTTCTGTAATTCCAAAATCATCGCGTTTACGTTGTTCTGCAGTGACATAACGACGAACGAGCAATCTTATCACTGTGTCGTGTCGCTCCAATGCCTTTTCACGTGATTTTTTCTGTTTATAATAAGTTAATTGATAATAAAATGGATGTATGTGATCATTTGTTAATTTAATAAGTAATTTTCATGATAACTAACAATGACGGATTTTGTTTGACGTCCTGTTTTACCGCATGTTATAAATTTATTAAATGATTTGGCCGTTGGTATCATATTAAATGGCGGTGGTACAGTATCACCATCTTCAAAATAACTCATCCACAAATGACTCCTTGCAAATTTCCATTCAGTGTCTGAACGTTCCTGAATTTAATAAAAATTAACATTTATATATAATTATTAAAATCATCACATTATTGTGAAATTGAATTAGTAAATAAATTTAATATTGATTTATTATTATTACCGATATTATTTGATAAGAATTAGACATCATAGCTATAAGCATATTGAGTAATACAATAACATTGATCACTGAATATGATCCAAACATTAAAAGTGCCCAAAATCTCGTGAAGCTCTTTATCCCAGTTAAATCAAATGACATTAAATCAATCATACCAAAACTCGCCCAAAATAATGATTGTGATGTTTCAAATAAATTTGCAAATCTTCTCCATATTGAGCAAGCTTTTTCCTGATTATCAAAATCTGGTAAATCAATAAATTGATGATAACACTTGGCTTTTTCTAAATCAGCATAATACCACATTAATTGATTCATTCCACAACCAAATGCAAATAATACTAAAGTATAAATGAAGAAAAATTTAATAATATCGATAATCATTCGTCCCAATGAGATTTGCAATGGTCCCAAGTGTGGATTAACACTGAATATGTGTACAAGTTTTAAGAAACTGAATATCATTCCAGCTGCAAAGGCACCTTCAGACAGCAACATTGGATCATAAGCATCCCATTGATCTCTAGGATACCAAGGATCATCTCCATTCCAATATTCTCTCTAACATTAAAAATGGAAAAAAAGGAAAATTTCAATAATAAATAATTATATTGGTAAAGTTTACAGTTAAAAGAATAATTATTAATTATATTTGTCCAATATGTGCACGATAATGGCGATTTTTCTTAAATTTTCAGTGGTAATATGATAGTTATTCTACCAGCAGAAAAATTGAGGTTATGTCTGATCTCTAATATAAAATAATTTCAGAGAGAAGATATGGAATAAAGTAATTAGAGAATGCAGATTTCTTATCTTTATTCGTATTTCTTTAATTTTTTAAATCAGACAGCAGCCATAACCTCAATTCTCTGCCGGCAGAAAATGATCATTTTTGTATAAATATTGAGAAATATATTATCAATTAAAATACTTACTTGCACTACAAACCACGCAGTTAGTCTCAGGCTCATCCATATAACATAAAATGTATTCTGAATAAAATCTACAATATTCCACAGATCCGATATATATTCTAGTAATCCATCGGACCATAGCGATCGAATTTCACCAGTAACTAGACCTGATTAAATTAAATTACATAATAATTAAACATACTCAAAGATGTTGATTAAATACAATAGCTATTAATAACTACAAATAATTAATTAATAACAATTAATAATAATAATTAATAACTAATATTCAAAATAAAAAGTAATAAATTTATATTCAAAAAAAATTTTGTTGAATAGTATGGATGACAAATTGAATTATTACTCACTTATCACATAAATAATCACTCCACATTCAACAAATCCAGGAATACTTCCTCTTTCACGACGTTTCCATCCCGCAAGTATTTCTCGCATCCAAGCATTACCAAATAATTCAATTGCCAAGTATTCCACGCGTTGCGACGCCATTCCCAGAAGCACTGGTGCAGTATATAATTCATTATAAATAATTGAATAATTGGTTAATTAATTTTATAATGTAACCGTTTCATGGATTCAGTAGGAGTACAAAATATTTGTTATGTGTTGGATTTATATTTACTGAGAAAAAATGCGTATGATGATGAGTGACAAATAAATTTCACAAATGGTTTCTTCATAAATTGTCCCATTTTTGATTGCGGTGCAATCATATAAATAGTGCTATAAATTGGAAACATTGATCCAAGCTTTCCTACTTCAATAAGTTGACCAATCATACTGAGACGACGAAAACCAGGAAGACCATCGTACCATATTGCAGCCAATAATTGTTGAACATTTGGATGTGCGACAAACTATTAGCAATTAAAATAATTAAAAAAAAATTGTATTAATTATCAATATCAATTTTATTTATTAATATATTATGATGTAATTAAATATTGTAATGTGAAATATGTTTACGTGTTTTTGTTTATATTTAATGGCAAGTTTTAATCTATCTAGAGTTTGTCGTTCGCCAGGTTCCCAATTTTCGCCTGTTGGATTGTAATTTAGCATCACTTCAAGCTCATGTGAAGTACGAACATGATCCAAAACTGATGTAGCAAATGTTTGACATTGTTCTCGTAGTTCCTAAAATTGATAATTAAATTAATTTATTTGTATTATTTAATAATAATTAGAATGAGGATTAATATATTCATATTGATTACGTGCATTATAATCTGTTCGAAATTCTTGCTCCATGCGGCTCAGCTTACGTAATTCCCATGAGAGCTCAAATGCAGTAAGTAATGGATCACGCGATGAGAGAGCAATAAGCGATGGAGATGTAAGTGCACGATACGCATTTATTCGCGAACGTGAATGACGAAGAGAATCTTGTTCGCTTGATGTTACACACTCATCGCAACCACAGCTTTATCAATTTATTCATATTGTAATAAATAATTAAATTATTCATTATTATAATATGTATATATCTATTTTTTAATACGAAATGGCGACTTTTCTCGGGTCATTTGCCGTGGTAAAATAACCGTTACTCTATACGAGCATAAAATTTGAGGTTATGTCTCATGTCCGGCAAAAAATAATATAATTATAGAGGAGAAATATGAAATCGAGTAATTGGATAATGTGAATTTCTCATCTTTATCAGTATTTTTTATTCTTTTTAAATCGGAGGGTAGACATAACCTTAATTTTTTTTTTCAATGCAAGTGACACGAAAAAAGTTGTCATTTTTTGTTGTGAATTATTTCATAGATGGATTTTTACCGGGAATCATGTGGAGTTGGTAATGTAGCGCCACGATCCAGTAATATTTTAAGTATCTCATAATTATTTTTATGAGCAGCAAGAATCAGTGGTGTAATATCTGGAGTGAAATTATAATCACTTCCATCTAACACTTCCCAACTCTGATAAATATTAATAATACATTATTATATTTAATTATCTAGATTTATTATATTTAATTTATATTTAATTTAATATTCATATACTGACATAAGGTTTACCAGGTGTGTGAATTTTTTCCTCCCAATCTAATAACATTTCCACAGCCTCAACATATTCCTCTTTAATTGCATGCAATAAAGCATCCTTAACCTCAATTCCCCAATCCAAAAGTGTATTCATTAAATCAAAATTTTCATTTTCAATAGCAGCAATTAACGCTGATCGATTTAATGGATCAACACAATTAATATTTAATATTTCAGGATGTTCTTTATTTTCTTCCAATAATCTACATGGTCAATTGAATAATTAACATTATATCATAATTATTAATCTCTTGGCAATTGAAAATGAATAAGAACAAAATACCTTTTGACTGTTGCAATATCACCTCTTTCTGCACTCAATAAAAAGTGCTTTTCAACTGGACCAAGTATATATTCAGTTGGTGGTGATAATGATTGTACTGAAGGTGCTTTTGCTTCATTAGCTAATAAATCTTCACGCGACTCTGATGTATTCATTTTTACAATGGTAAGATTTTTATTTATTTATTTTTCTCTTCAATTCAAACAATTAAATCTCATCACAATTAATTTCACTGTACAATTAATAATCATTTAAATATTTTATTCTTTTAGCTTTTACTTTCGTTTATCAAACAGCTATTGACGAAAGACTGTATCTGAAATAAAAAAAACTGACCATCACCAGTATTGGCTCGAGTGAATCCTTACAAGTTAAAAGTAGGGGTTAGAACTGGATTAGGGACAATAATGTAAAAAGTTTGTTCTCGTTTTTTTTTTTTTTTCTATTGTAGGTCTCGTTTTTATAGATTGTATTTGAATCTACACTAAATATGACACACAGTCAAGAGTAGCAGAGACATTTAATTAAATTTGACATTGAATTTCATAGAATATTTGTATTATTATTATAGGTTATATTTTTATATACAGATTAATACGTTTGTAGATATTGGTGATGCTAGCTCCATGGCTTTTCCCATTTCTCTTCATTACAATCCACCATAATATGACCCGAATTCACTTATTCTCCCTTCTATTATATATCTGCAACCTTTTGTAACTCAGCTATTTCATTTGTTAGATATCACGCATGTCTCTCACGTTTTTATTTATTATTATTCATTCGTTTTTCTTTTTCTTTTATTTATATAACCTATAAATCAATCTGGGAAAAATCATCTCGCCCACAAGCAATGATAATAAGTATTTTATTTATATAAATCTAGCAAAATAATCAAAGTCTTAGCAATTGTATTAATTGAATATAATTTCTGAATGTTTTGAAAAGTTTATTAATTTTTCTGCGAAATATTTTTAATACACTGGTATTTTTTATTGATGATAATAAAACGCTGTGAATATATTTAATTAATCTTCAGGATTATTCTGTGCATATTATTTATTGAAAATAAAATTTTTATGTATTTTATAACTGAAGCATTTAATCCATGTATATAAGTTAATTTGTAATTATGAATGAGAATATTGTTTTCTTGTAAGATTTATAACAAAGCAGAGTTATTTAATTATTATAGCAATAATAAATTATTTAAATTGCACAATTAGAACGCATTAATGCCGGTTAATTATTATTTATTCATTCATTGTATTTTCGCATCTTCGACTTTGAGAAATATATATATATCTCAATTTTTATACGAATAACGAAAATATTAAATGATTTATTTATATAGTATATATCTATTTTATTTCATAATTGTTCTTATCGAACAATTGAGCATTGTATACGTTTTTGTGATTAAATAATGCACTAACAAGTTTAATCTTAAGAAATATATATATTCATGAGGTGGATGCACTTGTACATAACCTCACAATGTAAAACATGACAATTAAATATTGATCAGATGTACAGAATTTTCAATGACATAGAATAATCCATTGTGTTGTTATATATTTTTATACTCTTTTCATATTAATATAAACAATACAAATATAAATATAATAAAATTGAATATAATTAATTTACTAAAATACATCAGTATAACCTAAAAATATCAATAAGTCAAATGTTTAATAATCATTTATATTATATATATTTATATATTTTATAATTAATAAAGAAAATAAATAAATAAATAAATATATATATTAAAAAATAATGTATCATCGTTGAATTATTACTGACATTTATTTCTCATTTTTTTCACTATCATTTAATCCAGCAGTTAAAGATGAACAAAGACGTGCTAAATCGTTATCGGCTGCGCCAACATTTGATGCAAGAACATCAGGACATGCAAGATAAAGTTGTTCCAATGCCACTGGTAATAATTTCAATGTTTTACTATGTTGTCCAATGAAATCAAATTTTGGTCGCATTGCACGACCAAATCTGATAATTACATCAGATCTACCACGTGGAATTCTCGAAGCTGTTGCTTCATCTTCAATATCATTGAAATTATTATTGATCATTGGATACTCAAGATTTTCTTGATTATCATCAAATCGACTGCGTCCAAATCTTATGAATGATGATCCCATTTGGCTTCGACGCTCTTTTGAATCTGGACTTTCATCAACATTTTGTACAGCATTGCTTCGCTTCAAAATATAATCCAATTCATTACGAAGACCAGTTTTATAAAGATGTAGTGATGATGGATCAACTTTCAGTGGTGTTAAAATAGTTGCTGATAATAATATACAATTATATCCAATTATTATTAATCCATAAATGATACCGTGTCCAATCTGTAATTAAAATTTTAATAATAATATTAATTATCATACATAATTGATTAATTATTTAGTAAATTCAATGAATATAATGTTACGAGTGTACGTAGATAGGATTATATATTATATTGCCAAAGGTATGGTATCAACTTTCGCGTGATTTTTCACAAGAGCGGTATCATTAGTACAAGGTCTTATGATAGGGTGTAATTAACACCGCCAGCTGAGATCCACAGAATAGCAAGTGAGTAAAAGAGAGAAGTGGAGATAAGGTGATAAAAGCTCCGCTATAAAGAGTTTCGTATATTTATGACCTAAACAAAAGTCACGACCAACAAAATAAAGATGATGAGTTTAAAAGAAGAAACAAAAAAAAATTCATCTACCAACCATAATTAAACCATTTCATTTACATTAGTAAATAATATCTTATAATTAATAAATACACTTTTAATAAATGAATTAATATTCTCTTTCAATAAACAAAATATATATTCATTATTAAATTTACTTATTTCTATAAATTTATATCTTAACACAATAATTACATTTCAGCAATTGAATTTTTTTTAAATTTTACACAACACTAAATTCCACTTATTGAAATATTATAAATATTTATTTACAAATTCAAAACTCGTCGCACTTTCTCTTTACACACTCACATAAATGAGGACTAAAAATAAATAAAAATAAAAAAATAAAAATTCAATTAAAATTGATGAATTTATTTATAAATATGTTTAATAAAAATTATTAATATTAATCACTCACCATTTTCATTGTATATGGATTTGAGAATTGATCCACGTGAAATCTGGAAATGTCGAGTTAGATTTATAATTTAATTTGAAATATAAATTTTTTTTTTTTTTTAAATGAATGAAAATAATTGTTGAAGATTCGCGTAAGTTTACCGTTGATGGTGTGAACTACAAGTGTTTGGAGATACAGAGATCACTCCTTTTTATATACACGCAATCCTTGCGCAGCATCCGTATCGTTGTCAGGATAACCACACCTGAATTATGATTGGCCGCGCGTTCAACACGATACCTCTACATTATTTTGATTCAATTATACCATAGTCACCAACCTACGTATTCACCCTACATTATTTATGGCCCTCAATATATATAATAATCATAGATAAATTTAGATGCGTTACAAATCTGTATAGTAGGATGATAGATTGATGAGATGCACAAAATAATACACCTGAAATCAAATATAAATATAAGAAAATAAATAAATATATACATGTCACGTTTATATTTTCAATATATGAAATAAAAAAAAAATTGTGATATTTAAATTTATATTCATGTGTTCAATAATTGAAAACAATCATCATGTGTTGTTTTATTTACCCGGTTTAATGTGTTTTGAATAATATTTATTTGTTTTTTATTTCCGACAACAAACACCGATGATGAATATTTATTTAGCCAAGAAAATATTTTTTAATGGAAATATATTGTTGCTGTTGATCAATTTTGTATGTTGTGTCATAAAGAAAGAATGCCAGTGTTGAATATAATATTTTTTTGATCATTTTTCCGATTTGACGAGTTTTTGCAGCGTCATTTGCGATGATGATATGACAATTGTTTGGCTGGTCGAAAAATTGAGGTTATGTCTTCCCTCCGATTGAAAAAAAAAAAACATTAATGCGAATAAATACAAGAAATTCGTGTTTGCTGATTGATCGATTTTATATCGTCAGGTCAGACATAACCTCACTTTATATACTAGTAGAATAACGGTCATATTACCATTGCAAATGATATAAGAATATAAGAAAAGTCGTCATTTTCTTGCAGGCTCTAAAAAAAAAAATTATTTATTACAAACAATAGTCTCATGAATTGTTTATTATTTAATTTTATATAAAACTAATAAATTAAAAGATGATTAAAAAATTAAATGTATTTTTTATTACATATATCATAAATGCAATTTATAAAATAATTATTTACAAAAATATTTTTGTAATTTATATATTTTTTTTCCTTATTCTTTTAATACAAAATTTACCATTGGTAAAATAATGGATTGGAAAGGATCAAGGTTGACAAGCTGATCCAACTAATTCTCTCTCGAATAATCATTAAAACTCTCACCAATAAGTTTTTATGTCATATGAGAATGTAGGTGTGAATACACCGGAACAATAGTTGACTCCTGATCTTGAAAAATGCCCACCCATCTCAGTCAGCTTTTGCCATTGTGTACCTAGATAGTATATAAAATTATATATATATATATATATACATATATACTAAGCCAAGAAATTGAATTGCACGTCTTGGGTGGGTGGCTATTTTCCTCCTATAAGTAGACACTTATATTTCACCGCGAAAATATATTTCATCTAACAGTAACAGGTGATATTCTACAACTGCAAAATAAAAAACAAAAAAAATTTAATAACGAAACATATTCACTAATTAATTATATTGCAATGTTTTAATTTGTGTTGTTAAATATTAAATAAATCTATTTTATTTATATTTAATTTATTTGCATACATTTGTGTGAATATATTATGTTTATATTAAATGTCTTAACAAATTTTTTCCAATTTTATTGAATGCCATTTTTTATACTTATAATTGGATATTATTATTAATCGACTTTGAAGCTTTTTAATTGTAAAATAATTTAGTGTTTTAATTATTCCTAGTTGAACATGTAATGAATTAATTTTTGTATTGTGATTACTATACATTAAATCATAATATTTATTGATTTTATTTATTCATACACGCAAATATTAGGTTAGAATTTTATATTGAGATTTGTAAATAAATAATAAATAATAAATAATAAATTGAAGCCTATATGAACTTTTTGAAATTAATCGAACATGATTTTATATTATTATATTCTTTGAAAAATATTTTTCTTTATGTTTTATTTAAAAAATACTTATTATTTTCATTTAAAATTGCTATTAATAAATATCTCTCATTTCTCATATATTCATGCAATTATTGTCACACCATAATAATACACAAAATACGTAAATATTACATTGAACTATTTATTTATTTGAAAGCCGTCATGAATATTATTTGTAACCTTCAATTAACTATAAGTGTGTCACAATAATCAATAGCACATTTAATTATGGCAATAGATAAATAATCAACAAATAACACATCCATTTCCATGATGCTTTGATTTGCTATTTTTTGACATTGTAAATCCAGGACAGCATTGATCTTGTCTAATTAATAATTGTGAATTACTGAGAGATTCACTTCGTTCCATTGCTGGACAAAATGTATTCATCAACATTGAATCAATATCAGTAATATCATTAAATGATGAAGCATATTGTTTATTAGTTTCTGATAATCCAGCAGAGGTTGTGGCTCTATCAATTGTCGATATTGGTACACCGTGAATCATATCTGACATTCCATGGACACCAGCAGATTCACAATCACGAGATGATTTACTATTATCTCGATGGATCCGAAAATGCTGTTCAGTTTCGTTGAGAAGAGAACTGAAGGCAAAGTCCTGTTTATCACAAATCAACGTAGGAATTTGTTCCACTGGATTTGAACGCGAATCTGTTTGAATATATCAATAAAAAATATATAAATAATCAATATTTAAATTTATTTTGCGATTTTTAAATAGTTTAGATAGTTATTTACTTATAAAATGAATTATAAATGACTAAAATTAATTATAACCTCTAATATCTGAACTGTTTGTCGGTGAATTAGCGACAGAACGACGTGCAACATCTTGAAATGTAATTGGTGAATAAATTCGTCTTTCTTCAGATATTAATCCAGATGAACCAAATGGATTTGGTGATGATATTCTTGAGACAGATGATTGCTTGGTCATTTCAGTATATGTATTAACGTCAGCTAATTTATATTGTGATATTGATGACATTGAATTGCTATGACTAATATTAGTACCGAAAGATATTCTTTTTTCGTTTGTACGACTCATCCATTGCAGCGGCTTTTGAATAGTTATATTTTTCGTTACGATAGATCTTGCGGGACGTTTCTCAAGCCAATAAGTCTTCATTGAACCTTCAACAATAGATTATAAACAAAATAGTTTATTATATAACAAAAGAGATTAATTCATGTATTGAAAAAATATTATAAATGAAAAATAAAAATTGTAATAATAAATAATACCTTTGCCTTTAACCTGTATTTCCCCACGTTCTTTCACTTTATACGAGGGAGATAATAATTCTTTGGTAGAGTGCGATATATGAATTTGCATTGTTTCACTAGTAGCCTCCATTCTTGATGCTGTATTTACTGAATCGCCAAAGAGACAATAACGTGGCATTTTAAGTCCGACAATGCCGGCAACTACTGCACCACTGTGAATTCCCACACGAATTTGCAGATGTTCACCTTTATAATAAAATTTATAAACATAAGTAAAGATAAATTGATGTTATTAATGTTTTTAATTAATATTAGAAATATTACCAGTTGATCGATCTTTCAGGTCGGTTATTGCTTCAACCATATCCAGCGCCATATCACAAACCCGATCGGCATGATCCATTTCTTTTGATGGAGCACCAGACACCACCATGTATGCATCACCAATTGTCTCAACCTGAAAATTTTTAGTATCATTAAGAAGAATTTGATGTAAATAATATATTTGAGCATTTGGGTGGGTTATTTTTTAATCGACTATTTTTTTTAACTTGTCGCACTGGAAAATTGGTTCTTAGACACCTTTAAAAAATGGTCTCCAAAGATGAGTTCTTAGTTTTGATAAGAAGGTTCTTCTTATCTCAGTTTTCTATTTTTTCTTCAGTCTCATATGGAAAAATCCATATCTCGTTATTACTTGATCGTACAGAAAAGTTCTATTTACATTTTTTATAGAAAATTAAACGCTCTACAAAAAAGGTATCTTACAATTTTTTCATAATTTTTACTGTTTAGAAGATATCAGAGGTCAAAGTTTGAAAAATTTAACAAAAATTTATTTATTTCAAAATTTTATAACTTGTAGATAAATAAATATTATAAAATGCGCATCATATATTTTTGTAGGAAATTAAGCGCTCTATAAAAAAGGTCTCTTGTGGTTAATCGATTACTCTAACCATTTAAAAGATATTCGCATTCATAACTTGAATGGATAAATTAAAAATATTTATTAAAAAACTATTAAAATCAGTACGCATTAGAATTCTAATGCAAATATCTCCTAAACGTTTAGAGTAATCGATTAATCACAAGAGACCTTTTTTGTAGAGCGTTCAATTTCCTACAAAAAATGTCAATAGAACTTTTCTGTACGATCAAGTAATAGCGAGATATGAAACATGACCATCCTATTAAAATTAAAAGCTCATCTTTGGAGAGCATTTTTTAAAGATGTCTAAAAACCAATTTCCTAATGCGATTTTTTTGACCCACTCTATTGTGCATATAATATCCACCTTATAAACACGATTTCGCTCTGTTAATGTATCAAATATTGAATACATGGCATTGAGCATTGAAACAACTTCCATTGGTGTTAGTCGACTGCATATCTCCGTGAATGTGACGACGTCCGAAAAAAGAATTGACACACTGTCAAACATCTACACAAAGTTATAACAAATTTTAGAGTTTGATAATAAAATAAAAAGCTGAGTAGATGATTTAATTCATAAAGATTAAAGTTCATCACCTCACAAGTATCAATTGGATTCTCGCCATTTCGTAAACGATCCGCCACTTGCTTTGGTATCATCTGATAAAGTAGTTCATCAGTACGTCGCATTTCTTCATCTAATTTCCTCATGGATTCCTCAAGTTTTTTACTCTTCAATTGCTCTTGATCCAAAGCAAGCTTTAGCTCCACTGATTGTTGAGTACCCGCTAACATGAGATCCCTAGTGAATGTCATTTAATCTCAAACCATCAACTAACTTTTACTTTTGAATTAATGTTGAATGTTGATATAGTGCTTATTAATTTACCTGCTAAAATCGTGCATTGAAAGATCATTTATGTAGAGCCCTGTAGCAATTAAGGCATTCAAGTCTGGCATTACTGGAGTACCAAGATACATCATCATTCTCCAATTATCCATGTAAATCATTTGACCTTTTAATCTTAAAATTTTTTCCTGTGTTGAATTATTCATGTTATCATTATTTAATATTATCGCATTTCTCTTTGCATCTTCTGGTCGTTCTGTCAATACAGTCTCAACTGACACGAGTTCAAATATATTATTTGTTCTGTTTAATATCTGTAATAATCATTCATTTATTTATCTATTTGAACAGATATTGTGATTTAATTAACTGTTTGCTTCATTATTCTGCAGTTATTATTGTCTTTTTTTATTTTTTTTGCTAATAATCCTTTGGAATTAATTTACTTACTGATTGAAATTTGAAAGCAATTAACGGACGAACAAGATCAAACCAATGTGTTATTTTTTTTCCTACTAAATCAGGAAGTATTACCATGAGTGAATTTCCAATGCTTCTAACAACCATGTCCGATCTACGAATGAATATAAATATAAATATTAATTATACAATTTTATATTTATATGTAAATAATTATTCGTAGGATGATTGAGTAAACTTACCCGAAAACAATGCAGAATGGAAATATTTCAAACAAAACCGAGGCGCCAATTGGCAAATGTTTTTCCTCACGAGTCATAGCAAGAGATGCAAATGTAAATGCACGATTGTCGAATGTTAATTGAAATGTGACGTGAACTGTGTCGAATAATACTTCCTCTCTTACTAATTCAATTTGTAACTCCTTGTGGTAAAAATGTCTTGCAACCTCACGTATTTGTCCCATTGTATAATAAACAAAACCGCGACGTTTACTTCTGTAGTGGAGTGTGAGTCCTATAAATATCCACAATAATTTTATATCATTAAATTTCAAATGTTAATTTATGTGTATAATAAATAAATAAATTTACTATGGTGTATAATTTGTATTGTTTTCATTATTGAATATAAATATTGAATTTAGCGCACCTTGACGAGTTTCATTTTCGCAAATAAATGATGGTGCACGCATTCTAGGATATGAAAATTTAAGATATTCGTGTAAATTATCAAGTCCATTGAGAAAATCTCGAACATGACGACCCAATACAGATAATACTCGGTCATATCCATATTGACCGACAAATCCTACAAAGTGCACACCCATTTGGTCAAAAAATTCATTTTCCGTCACACCAAGTACCTGTTGATAAAATTATTTATTATATTAGGGTGTGCCATTTTTAGGGCACTTTTTTTTTCATCAAAAAATCAGGCTGAAAATTTACTGGACGGTGAAAAAAAAAGCCTGTTTAAAGCGGAGCGCTTAATTTTAATATTTAGAGGTTGTTCTTTGTAATTTTTGTTTTTTTATTTAAATAAAATGGGGAAAAATTTTTTTTTCTTTGGAATTTTGTAGCTCGGCATTCACGCATTATGAAAATGAGCTCATAGCATATTCTTGTAGGGAATCGAACGCTTTACAAAAAAGGTCTTTTACACTTTTTTCATACAGACAGCCATTCTAAAGATATTCAAACCCAAAGTTAAAAATGTATGAAATTTTGACCTTTTTGCTACTAAATTAATACTAATCACTTTATTTTTGTAATAAAAAACACTTCAATAATTGTAATTACATTGCTTAATTTTGTTTAGACAGCATAATTTCTATTACTTTGAAATAATAATAAAATTCATTTAACATAAGTTATAAATAATTTTTTTTATAGTAAATAAAATAAAGAAAAAAAAATATCTGACACGTGAGTATTTTTTTTTTAGCTCTACGAAATTATTAGCACACTACAACCAGTTTTCCGATTAAAAATAATTTTTAAGACAATAATAAAGTGATTAGTATCGATTTAATAACAAAAAAATCAAAATTTCATACTTTGGTAACTTTGGGTTTGAATATCTTTAAAATGGCTGTCTCTATGAAAAAAGTGTAAGAGCCCTTTTTTGTAGAGCGTTCGATTCCCTACAAGAATACCCTATGAGCTTATTTCTATAATGATCAAATGCCCATCTACAAAAAATCCAAAGAAAAAAAATTTTGTTCCCATCTTATTTAAATAGAAAAACAAAAATTACAAAGAACAACCTCTAATTATTAAAATTAAGAGCTCCACTTCAAACAGGCTTCTTTTTTCTCCGTTCAATATGTTCTCAGCCTGTTGTTTGAATGAAAAAAAAAAACTTGCCTAAAAATAGCACACCCTATTATTTATATATTATCAAACACAATATAAATTAATTGCTGTATAAAAATAATTCATATCATCATTTATTACTTACATGAATTGCCTTTTTAGCCAGTCGTGGAATTAAATTCTCCGGATAAACTTGATGAACGCTAAAACTTGGCTGATCAACACACGCTTGACGTCTGATCTCTTCCCATTTTTCATCACCATAAACTTGTCGTATATATTCCGATAAATTTTCCAATATTAAACCGTACATTATTAAATTGAGTATTAATTATTTCTTCTTTTTCTTTAACAAATTTATCCAAACATAAAATGTTTGAATTATATATGTATGTGTGTTTTTCTTTATTTTTCACCAACTTCACTGCTTTATTGCAGTTGATTATTGTATGAAAAGCGGTAGATTACGCCATTTAAAATAATAGTTTTGCGTTTCCACCGAACAACAACAATATATGATTATATACTTGATGCGTTTATATAGCCAGTGCAGTGTGCATGATAATGTTTTTTGGATATTATGTTTCGTCGCATTCCCAATGACAAATTGTCAATGACATGAAGATATTCTTATAACCATTCGTCACAACCTTGAAGAAAAAATAAAAATTAATCATATTATATATTAAAGTTAAAACGAAACAAAAAAAAAAAAAATGAAAAACGAATAATAAACTATCTTTATTTGAATTAAAATTATCCTGCCATATAGATAAATAAAAAAATAAACTTGTGCTATTATTAGATCATTCATAAGTTTAGTCACGTTTCTTCACTTTGTCGCGAATACGTTTTACATATACAATTTAAAAACTTATTAAATCAACGTTGTATGTATGGATAAATAAATTCACGAAGTTATTTCTCATGTGGACAATCATAAACTGCCAAATATTCATTTATAAATTTTATAATTCACTTTATAACTAATTTCAAATGTGTAAATTGACTATCAATATTTATAATACCCTATGAATTTTATAATAAATAAATATTGATATAAATGTATTTCTAACAATTGTAATGACAATTTAACGAGTGTCATCGTCGTTATTGGCACAATGTACTCAACAATAATCCTTTAAAATTCATTTAATATTGATATCGTTTGGGACAACTGTAACAAAGTGTAAAAAAGTAAATTAATAATTGTTTTAATATAATGATTCAATAGCACGCAAGTTTACTTTCGGTAATTTTCAAATACAAATATCACTTTGAATCACGCACGAAATAAACTCTCATGCACGCACATCGCACTCAGACAAAATTGTAATTTTTGAATAATAAAAATATTTATAGGTTAATGTATAAATTAATAATGTCAATTCATTTTTATGTACATAGTATATTAATATATTTTATTAAATTATAATTGAGAGTTAATGTTAAAAGCGCGTGCACACAGTAACTTTTGTATAAATCTCATTCGTTTTTCTATTAATATAAAGTGCTGCACTTGTGATGACGATGAGGAGTCACTAAAAAAATATACGCGAATAAATATTTTTGAATAATAAAAATATATCACGTTTATTTTATGGTTATGTGAGAAAATATATTTAATTATTACTCGTCAGTTTTAATATACCGAATTTATATTAGATTAAATAATAAAATTTTTATAAAACATTTAGAGAACAAAATAAATAAAGATAAAACAAAAATTCGACTACTGAATTGAAATTAATATTCAAAATTCGAACATTTTGATAAATATAAAATTGCAAGAATACAAATAATAATTTGTGAATAAATAAAAATTTAATTACATACACAAATGAATAACCTCATTCATAAAATTGTCATTACTTTTATAAACAATGGCCTCTCTAGTAATCATAAATACTGAAGGCCAGTGTAATTTTTTTTTTTTTTTCTATTTCAACAAATCTTCAGACAATTAAATGCGTATACGTTTCTGCATCACAGATTTACACATCAAGGTCGGGGCCATTCATGTATACCACTTACAATTTTATGTATCTTAAATTATGCATGTAAAAAAAAAATATATATATATACATTACAAGATTAATTTAAATAGAAGTGAAATTTTGGGTCGTAGAATAAAATAAATTAAATTTATTCAAAAAATATTTTTCATTCAATTTAACATACCTGTAATAAATGATGATATCAATTAATATTTGAACAAATTTCCTCAATGAATTGTGATGTGCATCAAAGCACAATTTTTCCCCATTATCAAAATCCATTCTCAATAATTAAAAATAATTTATTATTTAATTTCTTCTGTTTTCGGTATATTATATTAATATTCTGTAATCCATAGTTCACACGCTGAGTTGATAATTCAATTCGAATTAAAGTATCCCTGCAACATGAATGTATATTAATAAATAAATATCACGCCAAATTATTTATATAATATTAATTAAGATAATTATATATTTTATTTCTACTTTTAACTCCTGCCAATAATAATATCAAATAATATCAATTAATTCATGTGCAGTGTGACTAATTGTAATTAATTTCATATTAATTATCATTATGCAAGAAATAATATTAATATATTTTACAATTCAAATTCAATTATACTTTTCATTAATTGAAAAGGTTTATTGATGTCTTGCACGCATCATATAATTAATTAATCATGTCAATAATACAATAAAGTATATTGAACTTGTATTATCAATTTCCAGTAATT
This sequence comes from Microctonus aethiopoides, assembly GCA_030347275.1. Taxonomy (NCBI): domain Eukaryota; kingdom Metazoa; phylum Arthropoda; class Insecta; order Hymenoptera; family Braconidae; genus Microctonus; species Microctonus aethiopoides. The sequence continues at coordinate 14,905,047 of JAQQBS010001422.1, forward strand.
AAATTTGATTTAACAATATAAATTAATTCATCAACATTCCAAATCACTGTAAAAAAAAAAAATCCATTGCAATTATTTTTATATAAATAATATAAATTGTAATAATAAATATTAGTAGAAATAAAGTATTATTATCATTAATATTATTAAATTAATAAATATTATTATTGTAAATTGAAATTAATGGATTTATTTTTAAGTGTAATGTATATTAAATAAAAGATGCAACAAGTAATGAATATATAGAGCACATTTGAATAAAGTCAAAGTATGAAAATGCATGGATGTATTTAATTAATTATTAATTAATATTAAATGTGTGAATTAAGTATTGTATATATACATACCTCATTTTATTATGTATTTGTAAATTTATGAAAATTATTTTCTTCGTTGATTAAAATATAAAAATTAATTGGAGATATGAAATTGAAGACAGGAGAATTCATGTTGACTTTGCATGATATAAAGAGCGGTATTTTGGAGGTAAACTCAAGCAACACGTTTGTTCCCTACTACTCTAATCGCTCGATGACGAATAAAAAAGAAGACAATGCGCGAGCAAAAACATCATAGCGCAAGTCATGTCAATCCTCCATATTTTTCTTTCTTTTTTTTTTCTCCTTTAGCTTGTCGTAATTTTTCCCCTAAAAATAACGTTCATATACAGACATCGATCGAAAATTTTTCACTCTTATATTATATATGATTTTCTGTTATTATATATATGAGTATATATGTATGTGTTTTTCTTTTTTCTTTTCTTGAGTTCACAGAATATTTTTACCTGTAAGGAATTGATATATGTAATTTAATTCAATTGCATACATGAAGTTTAATTATGTTTAAATTTTATACTCCCTGATGATAATTTGTTGGTGACAAATAGATTAATGATGATATGAAGATGTGTATCAAGCATTTGATTGGATGATAATTAGATAGATCAAAAATTTGTATCTCAATTAATAAACAAATTATGTTTAGATAAAAATTTAAAACCGATTTTTTAGGTTATGTTATTATTAGATTTGATGAAAGAGAAGAAAATTGGAAAATGTTATATGATCATGAATTAATGAAGAAACTAATTTCCTAGATAATTATATATTCAAAATTATAGCATAAGTTATATCCTTTAGAAATGTTTATATGTGTATATGTATACATGTGACCTTGAATTTTTTGTATCTATATATAAAGTAGAAAATTTGCAATATATAATTAACCGTCATAAAAATTTATTTTTGAATTAATATTTATAAACAGAATGTGCTGGAATAGATGATGAAGACATGAACTAGGTTTTGCTATGTATTACATATTTAGAATTATGTAAAAAAAATTTCTAGTTTTATTGGGTATTTGAAAAATGGCGGGAAATAATTCAGCCAATATTTACACACAACTTTTGAGAAAGTGTGGGTTTTGCCACGCATCAAAAAGGAAATAAAAAAAAAACACTTTGGTACAGTCGATTAACTATTAATATAGTACAATATATATGTATATATTATTCATTTGTATTTGAAAAAATGATTGTCAACGAATAGAGGTTATGATAACGTGGCTTTGTTCTTACAAACGAAATGTCCACTTTCAATTTTTACGTCACATGCAATTACAAGTCACGAGTCTTAATGATTTATTAGTCTATATATACATATATTTATATTATAATATTTGTATATGTTGTCGTGCTGCAGCGTTTGAAAATTTTTGAGGTTAGAATATTTTATTCTTAAGTTCAGTTTATGTACAATGCCGAATTTCGCCAGGAATTTATTGAATATGTCATATACAAGTATTATTGGTTTCGTGATTTTATTTTACAATGTAATAAGTTTGGTATCATCAGAACAGCTTCCCATAGATATTGGAAAAGCTGAGATGATTGCCACATCAATGGTAAGATTTTGTTTGCCTTATTTGATAATTTTATTTTATCCAAAATACTGTGATTGATTAATTGTAATTTATTTTTTGTTTTTCAATAAAGAGAAATGAACAATCATCACAAAACAATGCAAATGATGGAAATTTGGGCTTTCTTCATGCATTTGTAGCATCACTATCAGTAATTGTCGTATCAGAACTTGGAGATAAGACTTTTTTCATTGCGGCAATTATGGCTATGAGACATCCAAGATTGACAGTTTTCATCGGTGCAATTGGAGCATTGGCACTCATGACTATTCTTTCAGGTTGTTAATTAATTGTCAAGATTACTTTAATAATTTATTAGCTAAAACAATTGTTTTTTTAATGTCTACGAATAATTGCAGTTATATTCGGATATGCTGCGACAATTATACCTAGAGCATATACTTACTATATTTCCACGGCATTGTTTGCTCTTTTTGGACTGAAAATGTTGAAGGATGGTTATTACATGTCGCCAAATGAAGGCCAGGAGGAATTAGAAGAAGTTCAAATCACTTTAAGAAAACGAGAAGATGAAGTAAATTAATTTTTATTTTTACTCACAATGAAATATCATCATCAATAATTTATTGTACATTTTAATAATAATTTAAATATATTTTCAGTTTGAGAAAGAAACATCAACTGCAGTTGTTCAAGATCCAGAAACTGGAGTGATTAAAAAGACTTCTAAAACCAGTCCACTTATGATGCTGTCTAGGATTTTTTTGCAAGCATTTACGCTGACTTTTTTGGCTGAATGGGGAGACAGATCACAGCTTACAACAATTATCCTCGCTGCTAGAGAGGTAATAGAATTATTTGTTTAGTATATGATTGTTTTGATATTAACAAATGAACTTTTAGGATGTTTATGGTGTGATCGTTGGTGGAATACTTGGTCATTCATTTTGTACTGGATTGGCAGTTTTAGGAGGACGTATGATAGCACAAAAGATATCAGTACGAACAGGTAAATTATCAAACAATTTTAAATTAAAAAAATATATTTATTTGTTGATAAATTAATGGTCATTTCAAATTCTTTTTAATTACAGTTACAATTATTGGTGGAATAGTGTTTTTAATATTTGCCCTGACTGCGTTATTCATCAATCCATCGGAAAGTGATTAAACTTTTAGGTTATTTGTTAATTGATCAAACAGTATTTTGCCAACTGTTGAACATTCATGTCGCTTAATTAATTGAATACCACAATACTGTGATTAGATAATATTGTATCATTGTACAGTATGATGCTATTCGATAGTATTATGTAATCTTTATTATTATTGAGATTGATTTTTTAGTTGTGTATATTTTTTTTTTGTATACATTCTAATAATTTTCATACAATTTTATCTATTTTTCAAAAATATTATTTACTTTTACTGAATAATGATTAATACTATTTTCATATGATAAATAATTGAATTTTTATGTACTGTAAGAGATTAATATGTGATGTGTGGATGATCTCACAGGGACATTCTCATTTATCAATATTGCAAATACTTATTAACATCATAAAAGTACCTGACTAACAAACAATTTTCATGAATAAAAAAAAATCATGTGTCAGTTAGGTTATGTTCTGTTGCCGTAAATTAGTTATTTTATTAATATTAATCAAATTCTTAAATGATTGTGTTACATTCGGGGACTTGAATAGAAATATAATTAAAAATCAATATATGAATTAAAGTTAGGTTAGGAAAAAGATGATAAAGAAGTGGGAATTATTTTAGGATTGAAATGAATTTGGTTGGAAAGTGATGAATTATCAAACAATTGTAATCCAGTTGTTTCCTATCTATTTGTACATAGTTTTGTGGAATATTTAATATTATTTAAAATTAAATGTTCCGAAATTGTCCATGTGATTAACTAGAAATTTATAAAATAAATTCTATATTTTAATTCTTTACATGAGTTGTTTAAAAATTGTTTGTAAAAACAGAATTTATATTAAAAGAGCTTTTATTGGTTGATTATTTTGGAAATATTCTCAACAAGGTAGTTCATTCGTAAAACGGCTTTTCTTAAGAATTAAATAAAATTGAAGTATAACGTTAATGAAAGTGTCTTTTACGTAATTAAAAAAAAATGAAATTTTTTTACGTTTTGTAAAGATGATATAGATGTTTAAAATAAAAATATTTTTTAAACAGTCGACGCGTATCGGGGAACAACGATTACAACTTGGCAACATTGCAATCGCGATACTTAACGCGCGGTAATTCAAATGTCTGTTATACAAATATATTTGCGTAATGTAAGGTTAGGAAATTATATTATCCAAATACATTATTACCCAATTTCATTAATAGTTTAAATTAGAATAACAAAGAAAATAGGAACATTTTTCATTAATTGCAATATCTCAGTGACGGCGTTTTACAATGCACTCGAACACTAAAAAATTAATATGGGGAAGTTATAAAAATAAGTACAAATAAAATAGTAATGATTTTCTATAGTACTTTTATTTCTAATCAATAACGAAATTATTAAAATGTATATTTATTTATTAACATAGCTGCAAACAAACATTAAAATTTTAATAACAAACATGTTAAATTCTTTTCATAATTAACCTTTCAATAAATTTCATCAAAAGTAAAACAAATTTAGAAAAAGAAAATGTTAAGGTCTTAATAAAGTAAAGTGAGGTTATAACTTAAAAATACAACCATTTCATTTTTATTTCACTCATTGTATTTTATTGTTTACAAAAAATTTTTGTCAATCAATGTGACATAAACAAGTTATAATAAAAATTATTTCACTAAGGACATGAATGCAAAAATTTGTATAATTCAATCTATTCAAGTAAATAGATTGAAGCTGATAGAAAAATAAATTTAATTTAGGGGAAAAAATTTAAAACTAAGAAACAAATTTCGCAAAATATCATTATATTAAATCAAACAGAAATCTTTTTGAATTATTCCATTTTTCTTGACTCAAATAAATTGTACTTGGGTCAAGAAATTGTTTGCTTGCTTCATGATAATGAAATTTTGCTAAATTATTTTCTAAGCTCTCAATTTTTTCTCTCACATTCATCTAACTTATCAACAATAAGATGACGTTCTTCTTCTGCACTACGTCTGCAACTTTCTTTTGCAACTTCTATTATTGCTGGACCGATTTCTCGTTCATATCTCTTATATAAACTCCATGATATCGGAGGAATATTCATGACAGCAAGAAATTTATTTAAAGCAGTATGACCAAACCCTGAATGGATAGCACCTTCAAATAAAAATTTATTAATAATAGAGGGACTCTAATTTAACCTAATCCCATAATGAAATACATATAATTTAAACTTTGTAATAAAAAATATTTATAATAAATAATATGAGCTCTCATTTTAAGAGTTCCTTGCATGAAGAATATGTTTAATTAATTAATAATTAAAGAAAAAAATACAAATATTTATATACAATTGAAATTTCTCTAAATAAAATTGTAAAATAATTTTACTAATATTTATACATGGATATTATTTGGAATATATATTTATTAATAATTAATTAATGCAAAACATGTGTCGGAAACAGTTTATAATTTATTTTGTCAAATAAAGAAGGGTGTATACATTTTTAAGACTGCTAAATTTTATGTTCATATTAAGATATTTATATTTATTTAATGACATTAACATCAACACTATTTTCTGTTTTCTAATAAAATAATCTATAATTATTCGCAAAACTCTAAACAAATAACTTATCCTTCAAAAGATTAAATAGCAGAAAAGTTTCAATTATTAAAAAAAAAAAAAGTACTATCAACTGAATATAAAAACAAACGACAAATAATCAGTCTAAAAACCAATTTGAATTTTTTAATCATATAAACTTCCTATATTAAGCATAAATATGGCTTATTGTTATAACTCAAGAGAATGTTATATTGTCACTTACGGCAACTATACAGATAGCTATAAATTTTTGCTATTATTCATAATTCATATTAATTATCGTGCATAAAGACTGTGAATAACTATGAAATTCATTATTAAATATATAGTTTTTGTTTCTAACCTCATTGAATTATTTTTATTACTCACTAAATTTAATAATTGAAACATAATTACATAGAAAAAATATGAAAAATAAATGAATTGTTTAAAATTATATTCTCATAAATAGAGCACTGCTCTCGTATTACTTAAAAGTTATTTAATTTTTGATTTAATTATATATCAAAATGCCAATGAATAATAATTGGTTATTTTTTATTTTTTTATCATATTCATTGTGAGATGTATAAATTGAGAGAGCTATGCACTGGATAATAATATTAACAATAATCTAATTTGCGAACTGCGAAAATAATTTTACTTATAAATATTTTATTCACGTGGGATTGGACTGACTTGGGGCATTGGCACGATATTGCGCTTCAAGTGCACGCAATTTTTCTAACCTCTGAATTGGATCCATTGTGCCTTTATCATCTTGATTAATAGTCATTGTTGATTGCATTGGAACTTGTGATGTAATAGTATAATGACTATTCTGTTGTGGTATATTATTTTGATGACTTTTACGAGCTTGATCAATATCTTTTAAACCCTGTTCAATAAATTCTTGAAAAAATTGATGAGATTTTATAAGAAATGGTTGAATATCTGCTTCAGGATATTGAATTTTAAAATCATATAACTGTGCTAATCCTTCTTGTGTTTGATGTTTAGAGCCAATTTTTTTGAATATTTCTGTTAGTTCTGTGTGTGGAATTTTTGACAAATGCCTTTGTTTTGTTGATCTAGTTGTAGTTGTTATTTCACCTGGATTAACAGTCTCAACAAGACGATTGAGATACGATCGTAATTCTGATTCTTGTGTATTAATTTTTGTCAAATGACCAAGTATCGCACTACCTTTTACTTTAGTCATACTATGAAGAACTGTCTTAACAGTTCGGACTGGCATATCTGAATGTCGTTTTTTCCACCACGACGAAGGATGATCTTTAAAGAATTGATGCACCTCAAATAAAATTGCATCATAATCAAGAACATTAGCCCAATTTGATATTGTTTTAACAATTTTCCACAAACATTTCATAACTAATTCTTCATACTTAGGCGCAACTTTCATTTCTGCACATTCATGTAATAATTTAATCAACACACATATTATTGTTGTGTGATTTGAATGATCAATCATTTTAACGACAATTATATTTACTACACGAACATAAATATCAGCTTGATTTAAACGTTCCAATTTATTTTCAGCTAATAGTATAAGCATTTGATGAACTAATTCTTTAAGCTGATTGCCAGGAACATTTTTTCCAAGTAAACCTGATTCATAAAATGCCAGGGTTACCATAAATGTCGTTCGAAATGCTTTTGCTACTTCAGCATTGTCCGAGGTTAAAGGATAAGATTGTAAAAGTTTTAATTGCATATTAATAGCATCGATGAATTTGTCCTCCTTGGATTGAAGCATTGACACTTGAGATGATTTTAATATTTTATCCATATTAATTAGTGCTTGTAATGCTGTTGATAAATCAGGACTTGCCATTGCAAGTATACTTCGTTCTAAAGTATCCTCTTTGTTTATTGACGTGCTCAATGGTGAAACGCGAGCTGATTTTGTAATTAATTCAGTTGGTGTCATTTGTATAACATTATTTGATGGTATATTCATTGTGTTAACAGTTTCATTAGGATCCCAATTTATGTCTATTAATTCAGGTATTTTCCATCGTGCTGGAGCATTTTCTTCCAATTTCTTTAAGAAATCCATGTCTAAACCAAATGGACCAGGAGTTTTTGTTCTTGCAGGTGGCGTTGAATATCTGTAATCAAATTAATATTTTAATTATTATATATTTTTAATTAATTATTCAAAATAACAATACACAGTTGGATAAATGAGAATATGAAAATGAATATTGACAGTTTATAAAAGTCAGAAAGATAATCATGCACTTTTAATTCAATGAAATATATATTCTTTTTTCGTAGAGTTTTATGTATGAATAATGAATAAATGATTGATCAGAAATATAACACAATAGCAACAGGAAAAATAAATAATCGTAGATAGCAGCACCACTCTAACCCATCAAACCCGAACACACACACAAAAAGAACACAAAAATAAATTTGTTTCTAAATATCACAAACGTTTTGCCCCCATTATGATTTATATTTTTATGAACGTCTTGTGAATTTGGTAATTGATGTTGGAATTCATCGTCAATTCTTGCTGCTTTTTCATCAAAATCAGTGTCATTATCCTTCACCGATGATTGCTGATACGATTCAATTCTGTAAAATGTTCAGCAGATGCGCGTAGAAAAATTAAATAAACTACATTATACCACTGATCCATTGCAATGTGAATAAAAATTATAATAAAAAGCAATATACAAATGATAAATTAATAATAAAATAAATAAATTAAAGCTCACCGTTCAACTGGTATATCAATTGGTTCATCAATAATTTCCTCTTCATTACCATTATCAAAATCAGCCTCAACATCATCAGCATTAATTAATGCTGCTGCAGTAGAAGGTGGTACAGCTGATGACATTCGTGTAGTAGATGCAGATTTAATGGGTCGATTTTTGCTAGCACGTTTAATACGCTCTTCCAAAAGTGATTGATCCTTTTCGGATATATTACCAATAAGTTTATTAACACGATCGCCCTCAAGGAAATATACTTGAACGATACAATTTAACGCTGCGTTTCGAACAGAATTATCACGATCTGCTATTTGTTTAGCCACTTCACGTAATGCAGCTGATGGTGATGGTTGACAGACACTCACTCCATAATTACCAATGAGTGATCCCAATTGTTCAAGACATTCAGTTCGTTGACGTGCATTTTTTGATTTCAAACCTTCCATAACATATGAGAAAAGTTTGCTTACTGGATAAACCAAAGCTATTTGTTTGAATAATGCACGAACGCCATTTCTAACTGAATCCTTTGGATCTCCAATTTTGATAATCAAATAAGGTATAAATGACGCAGCTTCATTCTCTAACATATGATATTGATCGCCAATTAAGATATTAAATACTGTTTGTAAATAATCTAATCCTTTAAGTAACACTGAAGGATTAGTATCAAAGAAACGTAATGTCAACCATTTTAATATTAAATCTAAATTCGACACAAGAGCTTTACTATTGTCTTGTAAATCATCTGTCAATGCTTCAATTGCTTTCAAATGATATCGAAAATCTGCATGAAACATATTTGATATTAGTGTCTTATTAACACCAGCTGTACTCATTAATTCCTTTAATAAATCAACAAATTCTTCTCGGGGTGTTGTGAAATTCCATTTTAATACTTTGAGTTTTTGTTCATCAATGACACGTTGATGTTTCAAATTATTTACAGCAAGCAAAGGACCGTTATCAACATCATCCTCTTTTTTACGTGCACTACTGGGTCTGGAAGACGCTACCACATTTTTGCCTGGTTTTACCGTTGATTTTGCAACTTTCATTGCACCTCCACTTTTAATTGATTTTGGTTGAGCGACTTCGTTGCTTGGTTTTTTTGTTGGTAATGGTTTGACAGGAAGATTTGGACGAGTTTTTTCCAAGCACGCTAAAACAACAGCTTTTGAACCAGGTTTTAATTTTTCTGTTTGTCTTAACATTGTCTCATACGACAAGTGAATCATATATCCAAGAACAGCCTCTTGAGCATTTTTTCTTACATCTGCAATGCGATCCTCTAAATTACTATACAAATGAGGTAAACATATCATTAATTCATCTTTAGGAATTTGTTTAACAGGAATAAGTGGCAATTTTTGTGCCAACCAATTCCACAATTCAGTTCGAAGTACAGGAGAACCCGATTTTAATGCATCACCGATCATTTCACCGTCGAAAAATTCTTTATATCCACATTGATCACCCCATGTGTTAATACACGATATTGCCGCTGATCGAATCCAACTTTTAGAATCACCTAAGCATTGAATAAAGCCAGGAAATAGCGTACGAACGTGTGGTTTAGCACGTATACCCATAGCAATCGCTAACGTTTCACAAATACTCAGTGTAGATTGAGCCAATTTACTATTGCTATCTACTAATCGTAATGACAATGCTCTTGGCAAATCACCAATGGTACCTTTTATAAATTTCGCTTCACTGAGTATGTTATTAATTTTTTGTAAACCTTCATTGCGAACTTTCCAATTTTTATCTGCCAATTCAGCAAGTAGAGCTTCAGTAATCTGTGGTCCTATGTCAATTCTCGGTAATAAATCGTTTATTTCATTTGCTTGATTATCGACATTTTCATCATCATTATCACCGTAATCATCAATCATATCTGACTTTCCACCAGTTGATTTAATTTTTGGCCCACGTTTTGGCTCAGGTGGCACTTCACCACTGTGCTTATCACACTCTTGTTCAATTTGTTGTTTCAACAGTGGCTTTTCATTTTCAAAAAACATAAGCAAAGACCTGCCTAAATATAAATACATTGTTCCAACTAAAGCAATTGCTGATGTACGAACAGCCGGATTTATCGCTGACACAGCTTTCTTAACATGTTCAATCATGCTCTTAATATTCATAGCACAACCAAATTCAAGTAATGCATTCGATATCCAATTCAATGCTTCTTGCTGGACTTTTGGATTTTTTTGATTAAATGCAAATGTAATAACTTCATTTGCTACATGCTCAATATTTGTCGCTTCAGCGATTGCCATCAGAGTATCAGAAGCTATAGCGCTATTTTTAACATCACTTAATTTTTCAGTAATATCAATAATACAATAATTTGATGTTGTTATTGAGAATGGATAATTTTCTGCGAGCATTTTCACCGCTTCAAGACGTAATTTTAATACTTGGAAATTGGTATCTTTGAATCCTGGTTTTTTCCCGAGCACACGGACAATAACTTGTGTCGAAACATCAGCTGTATCCATTTGTTTAACGACATCGCACAATTGTTCAACCGCTACAAGACGTGTTTTCCAATTGGTATCAACTAAACCAATTAATACATCATTTGGTAGACATTCAGCGGCTAATTCATCCACTGATTCACTACTCAAATCTCGTTCAATCTGTACTTTTGTCGCTGATACTTTTTTTGACGATACTGCGTTTGTTGATCCAGATGATCCTGAAGTAGATTTCTTTATTGTTGCTTTTTTCGCTACTGCTGTGCTTGGTTTTTTCGTTGTTTTTCCACTGGTACTGTTACTACTGCCGCCAGAAGCGCTATTAGCTTTTCCTGAATTTACATTTGATGTCGGCGCTGCAGTGGTACGTTCAGGTTTTCGTGGTCCCGTTGACTTGACTAATATAACTGCTTTTTCAGCGCTTTCTTGAATTTTTCCCATTTTTAAACTGTCTAAATCTGTTAAAAATGGCATCATTACCTTTTCACCTACCAATTTCATTGCAGTACCAAGCGCTTCAGCTGACTGATCTCTTACTGTTAAATCAGACTCGTTAAGTGTCTTTAATAATGCTCCAGTATATGCTTTCAAAAGTTTTTTATTCAAACTTGATGCGGGAGTAATGGCAAAACATCGCGCGAGAAACGCAGCAGTTTCTGCTTTAACTGATGGATTTTTATTCTCTAAAGCAGCCAAACAATCTTCGAGAATAACATCGATGGTAATACTAAGAAATATGGCGTCTGCTGCTTCACGAAGTACCGTCACAACTGTTGGTTTTTTCTCACGGAATTTTTCTAAAACAGCTGGTAAACATGCTAATGCGTAAGGATGAAATCGTTTTTTCAAACCTGCGGCCAATCCTGCCATACATTTTCCTGCAATTGTTACAACAACAACATTCGCATCTTTGCATATAATTTTTTTTAATACACGAACAATATCGCCATAGTCACCACTCTCTAATTTTGGATTTTTGGTAAGACTTTCTAATACTTCTAAGGCTTCTTTGCGCTCTTGCCATTTTTTTGCTTCGACTTTTTCATAAAAATCTTTAGGTAATTTCGACAATATATCCACAGGATCAATGAGTTCATATGGATCAATTTCAGCACCATCAGCATCCACATCATCGTCTTCATTCATTGCACCATCTACTTCACCACCTGATGCTGATTCTGCTGCGCAAGTATTTTTAACTTTCTGTGATCTTAAAAATCGCGATGGATAAGCTTTTGCGTCGGTTAGTTTAGCAAATTCCACTTCTAATTCACCCAGTTGTACGGGTTTTAGTGTATTCAATTGTTGCTTAAGTGGCGCACCGATCCATCGATAAATTTCTATTGCCATTAATTTACCCTCTTCACGTACTGTTTTGTCGCGATCTTCTAAAAGTGCTGGAAGCCTTTTTAACAGTGGTTTAATATTAATAACTTTAGATCCAAATTCTTTAAGAGCCAGTGTCAAAGTATTGATGCAAGCAGCTGCTATTTTTGGATTCTTTGCTTCGGTACCTTTCAATAATTCTTCTTGAACAATTTCATGTTTTTCAATTTCAATATACATTAATGATATTTGAACAGCTAAATCTTTTGTTCTTACTTTTGGCGCTGCCACACATTTATTAACAATACCACTCATTACTTCCCCCGCAGTTCTGTAAATTTTAAATTAAACATTTTAGTTAAATTGACAAATAAATTCAACAAACTCATTAAATTCATTGAAATTAATTTATTCAAAAAATATTTTCAATCTTTACTTACTTTCCAGCACACGCAGCATTTTCAATGAATGTCAATGCAGCTTCTAATCCCTTTTCTTGGGCTGGTGCATTACTGTCAATTACAAATTTTTTAATTAACCCTAAAAATTTATTCCACTCTGGTGACTTTTCATCATCGATGCATCCAAATTTTTTTCTACATTCTTCGTATCCATGAACTCTGGCTTTCCATGCCTGATGAATAAAAGAACACGCATTAAATAAATAAATAAATAATAATACAACAATTAAAATTAATTAAACAGAAAAATTCAATAGTGAATTAATATAACCTTGTGAACACATCTATCTTCAAGTGGTAATTTTGTAAACTCTGTTTCCTCCTCCATTGTATTATTTTCCTGGAATGATTCAACCAAATAAACAAAAATTTGTGGTTAATAATCATCAATAATAAAATATATTTTCATACTTCATAATAATTCAGAGTAATATAGAAAATGGCGAATGATAATGAATTAAATTGTGAATTTCTACAAAAGTTTTCAATGACCTTATAGTTATACTTATATTGTATTTATTTCAGTGTTGTCTTTTTTTTTTTTTCAATCAATTACCTTATTCGACATAACCCTGTGAGAGAATGTAGATTAAAATATATATGTATATAAAAATATGAGTCAATTACAAAATTTTTCCCAATAAAGACATGAAATATAAATAATTCAAAATTGTGTATAAATGACATTAAAAATAAAAATAATAAAAAATTATCTCCTTATATGATTAATTTTGTGTAGGAGACATTGCAAAATGTACATTTTCATCCTGCTTGCATTTTTTTTTTCTCCTTCGATTTATTCATTTTACCTTTGCAATTGTCTTGCATTCATACAAATACTTGCCTCAATGTATCGAGTGTTGCAAATGAAATATTCGTTTGATATTTAGCCAACTTTTCGGAGACAATTCTTCAACACGCAGTTACACGAATGTCGTTGATTTTACTTGAATTCCAAAATAATATACAGCGCACGTCAATAACGAAGTTTTAGCGGCCATTAAATTCTCTATTCTGGATTTTCAAATATTACATCTCACTTACTCTCGTCCAATTTTTTCTTTTCTTCCTTCTTTCTTTAATTTCTACTTTCTTCCTTTTTTTTTCTTTACTTTTTCATCCAATAACTGTCAAACCCAAAGTTAGCAGTGATAATAGAGAGGAATATGAAAATTAAATCGATTGCATCAACTATTATATTCATGCCATTGATACTCTATATTAGTTCATTATATTGCCGTCATATGCTCTCTCTCTCTGTTTTTTTATCAATAAATTATGTTAAATTAACTAAAATGCTTTCTAATTAATTTATAACATTATAAAATAATATTTTTAGTCGATCTTGAATAAAGATTTAACAATAAAAACATAAATTTTCTCTTATGCCAAAATTTATTTATTTATTTTTCGTTCTAAAAATGACCGTCAATGGCGCTACATTATACTTTTTTATTTTACATATGTACATAAAATATACATATGTATATACATTTATGTACATGTAATATACATATTCGGCGTAAAATTAATAATAATCCTATATTTTCTGGTATAATTCACTGCAGTATAAAATTTAAAGTTGACATCAAGAAAGGTATATATTAATAAAGCTATAACCTAAAAATTACAAACAATAAAAATTTCGACCCGGTACAATAAAATTATCAAAATAAATACGTAATAATTATGTTTTAGGATAATAAAACAATGAGTCCATTAAATCGAGGACCACTGATGGGTCCAAGAATGCCACCAGCAGGTATGAGACCACCGCCACCACGTTTTGGTCGTCTTCCAATGCCAGGTATGCCACCAAGAATGCCACCGCCGCCACCACCACCACCACCACCACCGCATTCGATGGGTGCAATGTTTGGTCCAATGCGTCCACGAATGCCACCACCACGTCCAGGTGGTATAATGCGTCCTGGTGGACCACCACCGCTTTTTGGTGGACGAAATCGTGGCCCACCACCGTTAATGCTACCAATGATGGGACCTAGAGGAATGGGACCACGAGGTCCATTGATGAGACCCGGCCCACGAGGAATTTTACCACCTCAAGTTTTACCACACATGAGGCCACGATTTCCACCCAATAATCCTAACATTAAAGCTAAAGTTATGAATAATTCCAAAAAAGTTAGCAAATTAGAGGTAAGCATTTGAATACACTTTAAATTTTTATTTTATTATGTATGAAGAATGTTTTTAGTTAATATGTTATATTTAAATATTAATATGTATTTATTTATTTATTTATTTATTTATTTTGTGGGAATTGCAGGAACTTGATTTGAAGAAGCCCTGGATGACTGATGAAATACGAAGTGAAATACAAAAGAAAAATAAACTTTATGCAAAAGCTAAAAAAAATAAAGATGCCAAGGAATGGGAGGAATTTAAAGATTTGAGAAATAAAGTTACGAGAATGATTAGAGATGCAAAGAATGAATATCTTGCCAAAAATCCAGAATCGGTATGTATTATTTAATTATATATTGCTTTAATTAACAATAACATTATTATTTTTTCTATTATTTATTTCAAATCATGTGTCAGAGACCCAAAAGCAGATGGATAAGTATTTTGTTTCATATAGATAAATTATTCAAGCGAAATTTAAACAGTATTTATATATTCAATGAAATAACTTGATATTTTTTTGCACAATTACAACATAACCTAATTACGATTTTCCAACAGCGTTTTGATATTTTTTTAAATAATTCATTATACATTTTTTTTCATTGGGATTTAATTTATTGTTCTTTTCCGTTTATTGAAAAAGAAATTGATAGATAAATAAAACAGAAAGAAATAAACTTCAGTTGATGAGCTACTTTCATTACAGGGTGGTCAAAAATCAAGTGATAAAAATGCAATAAAATCCGAGACTATTCAGGAAATTGATAAAACTGAAAATCTACCTGAACCCGTGAAAGTGGAGATAAAGGAGGAGAAACAGCCTACCAGCGAACAGGCTCAGTCTTAAAGCTTCGGGCTACTCCTCCGCGTCTGAATATAAAAAAATAAAACATAAGAAAATAAATTCTAAACAAACAAAAATAATAAATTGATAATACTAACATCAATTTATCATTCAAGTGAATTATGCATTTCAATTTGTGTGAAAGCATAAAAAATCATTGCTAAACTTATATTTATGTTTTTATAAATGAAATTCATTCGCGTTACTCCTTAATATTCATGTAAAAATAAAAAAGCAAATAGATATGCTAAGATGGGTTGGTTTGAATCGATGGTAAAGTCATATAAATAATTTAAAAAAATTTATAACTGATGCATTATATGTTAAGTATAATTTAACATTCATGCTTTTTTTTTTTTTTTTTTCATAATTGTTTGCGTGATGATTTAAAAGTAAAAAACAAATACGTTTTACTGCGCTATGAAACAAAACTCATCCAATTTCTGTTATTTAGATTTACTCAATTCTTTAGTAAATGAACATATGATTATAATAAATTTGTATAATTCATTTCATATTCAATTGCTATTGTTTAAACGATATGTAAGTTGAACGTGTGATGATTATATAGGTTTGCATTAAATTATAATTTAATAACTGACATAACCTAAAATTTCACTTTCACTTCATCAACTTATTCGTAATTTTGTTTTCATTTTTCTTCACTATTATATACAATGTACCTTACTTATATTCACGCCATGATGGCAATGTACAAATGTGCGATTTATCAGTATCTTATTGAATTAATAATTGAAATATTTGAATAAGAGGAAGAAAAATTTGTATTTAATATTCTTAATGTATAAGAATAAACATTATTTCTACAAGTTCTAAATATGTGGCCAATTTTTCATAAAACTACCGTTTAAATTTATCATTTTATTTATTACATTAAAAGAAAAATAATTATTGATTTGCATTGATATTAATAATTAAAAATATTGTTGAAGTATTTAACAAATTTTTTTGCAAATTCACAAAAGTTTAAATTATAAGTATTCATTTTTTATTTTTACTTGTTATTTATCAGAAATTTTTCTTTGTGCCCTATAAATATTTTGGTTTTATGTGCACAAATTTGTTTATGTCTCTATAGAAATTGCAATTAACAAAATGAAGAAAAAAAGAAATCATTGTCAGTTATGAAATATTGATATTATAATTGTTTAGAAATTAATTAACAAGCAATATTCTAAGTGAACATTTTTAGGAAGCCTTATACCAAGATGAACCAGAATATTTTGATGAAAGAGATGAAAATAATGTAACATCAGAGGATGAGGAAACAAATTATTACTGTGAAATGTGCGATCGAGAATTTTTCTCTGAACAATTACTCAAAGATCACAATGAAACTCACAAAGTTTGTGGCATTGATGGATGCACATTTACTGCACATCCAAAGTTAATTGAAAAACATGTTAGTATGCAACATCGCACTGGACTTTATCATAAAATAAAAAATTTATCAACTCCAGAAGATATTGCCAATTGGATAAATGAACGTAAACGGTAAAATAATTTTCAATTCTTATTCATATTAATATTGAATATAAAAATACTTAATTGATTTTATTTATCGTAGAAAGTACCCGACGAAAACTTGTATTGAATTGAAAAAAGCAGAGAAATTAGAGCAACAGGAACGCGGTGAAGTTATTAAAATAAACAAATCAAATAATACATCGCGACAAAATAAAAATCAAACACAAGTTAAAAATCGTAGAAATAAACGATCGCGTTTATCTAAAGAGAAAAAAATTGAGGAGCAAGATGTAGTGAAAATGTACAGGGGTGTACGTCCATTTTTGGGAACAAGTAAGTAAACTGATTGATAATTATTATTTATTTTCGTGTAACTAAATTACAATAATGAAATGTTTATAATTCAGAGAGTTTAGATGAAAAAAGTGACAGTGATGAAGCTACAAATGTTGATCCTGCTAGTGATAATGAAATAGTTATTGATACAAATAAAATTTCGGACGATGAAGAAGAAACTTCATCATCGATAGCTAATCCTGTTGTGTCTATAAAATCATTAGGGAGTTTAGTAGCAGATTATAGCAGTGATATGGATGATGGTGAGTTTTCATATAATTAATTATAGTTGAAGTGATAAAATTTTATATATTTTTTTTTATTTTAATAGAAATGCCTGAAGAGATTCCAGCTAAAAAAATAAAAATTGATATGGAACATGAATGCGATTCAGCTTTAAATCAAGATACGTGTGCAGTATCTAATGATAATGAAGAAAATGATGGGAAAATAAAGAAAATAGAAAAAGATTTAAGCACAGAGAATAAAAATGAATTGACAAAAAGTTCATGTAATCCAAAAATGAATGCTCGATCATCAATAAAGTCTAATGGAGTGCCAGAAAAAAAAAATAGATTTCCCAAAAGGCAAATGCTACTGCAGCGATTACTTTCACGGTCAATTACTCATGAACGAAATTTCATTTGTCAATGTATCAAATATATTGAAGACAATAATTATTTTTTATCTACTGCAAAATCTGATTTGTAGAATTTGTTTGAGGGAAAATAATATATATAAGCATCGGATGTATATATTTTTGTACATATTTTTTATTTGTTATAATAATTTTGATCATGGATAATGAAATATATACAGTCAATTGTATTTATTAACTTTGGAAATCATTTTATTTTTTTCTTTTTATTGTGTGAGGTATTTGTAAATTAGAAACATCAGAATTTATTCGCTTTTTATTATCTTTTATAGACGATGATTTTTGTTTTAATTTTAATTTCTGTTTACTCTGGAGTTTTTTTTCAATGGCCAACATTTTGAGGTTATTCACTAACTTTTTCTTATTATCAACGATATTTGTTTGATTATTTACAACGTTCATTACATTATTTACAGGCTCTGTATTATTATTGAATTCTTCTGTAATACTATTGAAATATTGAACAGATTTTCGTATAATTCGATTGAACAAACCAAGTAATTGTGATCCTGACAAACTCAATTCCTCAGCTATTTTATCCACAGTCTTATGTTGAAAACCCAAACCAAGTAAAATAGACGCTTGAACTGGCGAAAAATGAACATTCTTCATAAAATTTAAAAAATACAATTTCGCTAATGACGGCAATAAATCCATAATCAAATGATAATCCACCACATTATTACCATACATTTCCATTCGCTTGAGATCACAAGATGTAAAATAAACGTCCCATATTTCTTTACTAATAGTATTATAAGAAATATTGAAAGTATTATTTGTTAATATACTAAGAGCTAACGAAGGTGAATATGTAGTGAATGAATATGACAACAACATGACAAATCGACGACGAAAGTCTTTCCAATATGTCTCTAACCAATTCGCATCTTTATCAACACCGATTTTTGATAACATTATACAAGAATGTTCACCGGTAATTTCATTAGTTGTTTGTCTCAAATATACCATAACGAAATTGGATCGTTTCCAAAATTTCAAAAGCGATTCCGTCAGTCCAAACGACACGCCAAGATAATCCAGTCGTTCAGGTCGTCGTTCATTCAATCTCGACAAAAGTGGTGGTAAAGATAATCGTGGTTTTATCATCTCATTCAACAATGAATCAACATTTTCATTAGCATCACTAGAATTTTTTTCATTCTTAATCAATGTCATTGCATAGCTATCATTTTCACATGGTATTTTCCTTTCGTAATATTGTTTTAGAAGCTGTAACGCTTGACTGCCATAACCCATGCTATGATAATCAGGATGTGTCGCAATTCGTACAATCCGAGCGCCAGCCAAACGTGCAAAACTATTATCCTGATATTGTTGGGCAATTGTCCATGGAATTAAATCACCAGCGGCACGTTGTCCTCGTCCCAAACCATTTGCAATTGTGTCTTCTTTTAATTCACCCTCCAAGCACACTTGAATGACAACCAAAATCTCTGGCAGTGATTTACCATCAGGATTAACAGGGCCCAATAAACAAAATAAATGATGTGCAGGCGCATCGGACATCATTTGTAAATCATTTGGACTATTTTTATAATGTGACGCAACATAAAGAGCAACAAGACGTTGTAAAAATAATTCTGATGCTTTGTGATATGAAAATAATGTATCACGATTGATGTAATACAGTTGGCATGCGTTTGACGGTGGACACCATGATAAAATTGGTGTATGAGTTATGCTATCAAGACAAAGAATATTAGTGAGCCATTCTTCAACTTCATCACCTGGTTTATAACGAATTGATTCGGTTAAATTGAGCTCATACAATTGTCGATGTATTTCCACTTTTTCTTCACTGGATTTATCTTTATTTTCGTTATTATTAAATGTATTCATTGGTTTTATTTGTACTCTCAATTGTTGTAATAATTTTAATGACAATGAACGACCAGTACCCTCATAGCCATTTATTGTTGACGATAAGAAAATGAGATAAGGTCCAAGCATGGCTTTTACATAAGGAAAAGGTATTGCAGCTGCTTCGTCAATTACTAACAATTCAGCTTGACTTAATTTTGAATTGTCACTTGGATCAATGTATTGTATTGTTTGACGATGATTACGAAATATATTTACTCGTACAATAGCCTCGTTCAATAGTGGATCAGTTGTTTTTACAATATCGTAATCACAATGTTCTTTATAATCAAGTGCATCGAATCCATTGAATATAAATTCAAATAATGTATTTATATTTTCTGGACTTGGACTTGATATATAAATGTTTGAATAACCAAATGCTACTGCTCCAGCGATAGCTAAGCCTAATGTTGCAGACTTTCCACGTCCTCTAGCTGCTGTTAATGACACAGTTGAATTTAATTTTTTCTCTGAAATTGTTTCGATGAATTTTTGTAATGCTTTGGCTTGATCAATTGTCTTGCAGCAATTTATTAAATCCGATATTAATTTAATATCTTGACAATTTTCTTTAAAAATATTTAAATCTGTATTTTCCACAGTTGATGAATTAATTGTTACTGGCTTGACGTGTAAATTTTGCAAGGTAATTGGCAGTACTTGTAAATTATCATTTACTATCAAACATTTTTTACAAGATGCTAGTGATAAGAAAAATCGTTCATTAAATCTGCATACGACATTTTGATGTCCTTCAGTGCGAAATCGTTGATGAACGTCCATGTTCATTGTATATAATTGCTTTAATGAATTTACAGATTGTAATAATATTACAATTATACCACCACCTTCAACAGTTTCAATAGTTCGTGCTAATATATTTGGTGTCAATGCTTGAAAATCTTCAAGAATACACATTCCATATGTATTCCCCAAAACTTTATGACTTTCGTTGTAATAACAATAACGAATATTATTTGATACAATAAATAATTCAAATGGATCATCATTGTTGACATCAAATTTGCCTGCTTTAATTTTGTTCTTTATTAATTTTATACGTTTTCTATTGCGATGATTATTAAATCCAGTTTCTTTTTTACTACACCATAATATTGTTGAAGATTTTTTTTTAATTTCATTAGCAGTAGCCTTTGATAACATATGATGAAGCAATACTACCTGTAAATAATAAAAATTAATGTTAATTTTGTGAATAGATATTTCTTTTTTATATTCATTCATGTCTTACTTGGTCTTTGGCTTTTTCACCAATTACAATAAACATTGTTCTATGTTTTTGAACAACTCCATTTTCAATTAAAATTCGTATGCGATCGTCAATTTTTTTGCGAACCATTTTGACAATTTTATAAGATTAGAAATATTACTCAGGCAAAAACAATTTCTACACGTTTCTACAAGTAGAAATATACATATGAATGAGAAGTAATTGTTATCAATGTAATCTTTATCTAGGAATTTATATTTGTTAGCACAATTTTGGGGTTATAGTTGATGTTTTAGACATTCTGAACTTTTATTTAAATTATTACAACAGCTATGAAGTATTTTCGATGCGTCTCGCCGGGTAACTTTAGTCTTTTATTTAGCCACGTGCTGAAAAACAATATTTACTCCCCATATTGTAGGTTATGTTAGTAGTATTGGAAATATATCAATAGCTTTTTTTGCATACTCGACTTCATTGGATGAATTCATTACAGAAAGCCATAGCAAGAAAAATAAGCTCGAATATAAATAAAATTGGTCGTCTTACAGAGATAAAGATAAATCAAACAATTGGTAAAATTATTTTAACTTTCTTTTCATGACAAAATCACATAACCAAGTCATATTGTAAACAAATAAACAAATGAAAATGGACAGGGAAGAATGGATAAAAAACGGAGAAAAAAAAATTAATATAATGCAAAATTATTTATTATTAAAGACCTGTTTTATTTAATTGGTTATAATTAATACTGTTCCAATTATCAAACATAAATTTAATAATAAATCTTGACAATATCAATGAAATGTTTATCTGGTTCAGTTAATTTCAGCGGTTCTTTGACCAGCAACAACACGATGATTCTTTGATAACCAATCAGCATATTCTTGATATGGTGCCTCCAAGAGTGGCATATCCTTCCACAAATCCGGTGTCAAATAAGCATAAGTCTTGGCAATAGCAGCAAAAGTTGCTTTTGCAAAATTACCAAGAGTACAAGTTGATCCAGTTGTTGATGTATAACAATCTTCAATACCAGCCATTTGCAAAAGCTTTTTCGGTACTGGAGCTGATACAATACCAGTTCCTCTAGGTGCTGGTATCAATCGTACCTGAACGGAACCACATTTGCCAGTTACTTTGCATGGCACAGTATGGGGTTTACCAATTTTATTTCCCCAGTATCCTAGTCTTACTGGAATAACTGATAATTTAGCTAAAATAATTGCTCCGCGAATGGCAGTGGCAACTTCTTTTGAGCATTTAACACCCAATCCAATGTGACCATTACTGTCACCAATAGCAACAAATGCCTGCAAAATACATATTACAAATAAGTAAATCATTTCATTTAGTTTAATAATATAAATGAACAATTGAATTATGAATACCTTGAAACGGGTACGTTGACCAGCACGAGTTTGCTTCTGAACTGGCATAATTTTCAAAACTTCATCCTTTAGAGATGGCCCAATGAAATGATCGATGATTTCAAACTCTTTGATGGGCAAAGAAAATAGATAAATATCTTCTAGACTACGGATTTTTCCATCTTTTACAAGCCGGCCTAGTTTAGTCACAGGAAGCCATTCTTTTTGGTCTTCCTTGCCACGACCGCGACCACGTCCTCTACCACGACCTCCACGTCCACCTCGTCCACCACGACCACCACGATCACCAGCACCACCTCGAGAACCAAAACCTCCTCGGAATCCACCACGTGAGACTAAAGCTGTGTCCGCCATTCTGAAATAATTATGACGCGCACGTGGCAATGTGAAACAAATATAATAATTATTGAAAATATATTCTGTTTGTAGGTTAGGTTGTAGATAGTTTCGTCTAAATTATTTATTTATGAAAAATTAATTTAATTAGTGTACGTTTTGAGATTATATGCTTACATCACATGCCTTATTTAGTAGAACAGCTACAATAGAAAGACTGAGCTCACTGAGGTTGGATTTTGAAATGATCGAGCTCAAGCATAGTCATTGGTCAGCAGCAGCAAAGAGTATATTATAGAGGGGAAGCCGGAAGGTTCCCATTAGAAGAGAGTATACGATTTTCAGCGCCTCTAGTGGTTCCGAACAGTGTTAAAAATGAAAAACGCGGTAAAAATCCTTCCATTTAATTTCAATTATTATTCGTAATTATGAACAAACAACAAAAACGCACAAAAACATAATTAAAAATTAGAAAAAAAATTCTTATTATAATAATCAGCTATAATATATATCATTTTCAATTGTACATAAAATGCCATGAGAAATATTATAAAAAGTAAATTAACAGAAGATAAAAACTTTTCATTACCTTACTATACTTAATATTCAATGTACCTTATTAATAATCAGTTAAGAATTCTTTTAACACAAAATATAAGTCAGTTAAATAAATTTTATATGAAGTTAACAACAAAAATACTCCTCTTAATGAGAAGAATGAAGAATGAAAACGTGTACACTATTATTAATTTGTCTTGCAACTATTTGGCTCATTTTCAATTTAATTATTAAACCGATGAATCGCGCTTCAGAACTTATATAAAAATATGAAGATATTAAATGTAATGCAATGTAGTGCAATATCTTTTACCTTATCAGTGTAACGTTTGGCATATTTATTTTTTACTGACAAGCGCAATTGCGATGCGAATAAACTTAATGCTTCTTTTCCTAAAAATTTTGCTGATGCATTTATTATAGTTTCAACATCTTACTTCATTTTCATCCGCACTGCAAATTTTTTCTCTCGTCTGTATCGATTAATTTGGCTTCGCAATCTCGCGATCGTCCTTGATTTGTTGTGTAGCCTTAAAGACTTCGATATAAGTTGGATATTTCTCAGTTTATCACATGCTGTATTCTTCGTAGATGTAATTGTACGATTGGGTGTATATCGCTCGCTGAAAGATCCAGCTTCCGTGAAAGCATATATTTTCTCCTCGATGTACTACAAGATGTTTCTGCTCCCAAATTTTGCGCGTCAGGTGATTTCTCAACTTCTCGCTCATCTTAAAAGAAACAAATCATTTAAAACTAAAAATACTTACAGAACATGAACATTTCAAAATGTAAAAGCTGATAAATAATCAATACCTAATCATAAATTTGAAGACGTAATATTTATTTGAGTAAAAATATTTACATAAACAAAAATAAAAATAATTTCGAGCCGTTGAAAATGAAAAAAAACTCCTTTTAAAAAAACAATTTCGATCTCAATAT
>JAQQBS010001422.1:14956426-14967009 GCA_030347275.1 Microctonus aethiopoides
TTATATTTAGAAAAAATAATTGATATAAAATTATAAACATAAATCAATAGTTTATATTAATATTTAAAAAAAAAAATTCATGTAATATTATAAACATAAATCATTAATTTATATTTATATCAATTTTTTTTTTATTATACTCTTTTTAGTATTATACACATAAATCAAAAATTTATATTAACATCTTAAAAAAATAATTGATTTTAAATTATAAATATGAATCAATAATTTATATTTATATTTAGAAAAAATAATTGATATAAAATTATAAACATAAATCAGTATTATACACATAAATCAAAAATTTATATTAATATCTAAAAGAAATAATTGATATAAAATTATAAAAATACTCACCGAGTTTATTTTTTAAATAAATGCATTGAGATATGTGCGGGAATTGGAGTATTTTGCGCCATTTTTTACTCTTTCCCTTGTTACTGTCACCCCCGCCTAAAACAAATATCATCAAATATGTGTTTGATATGAATTTAATGTAATAAATAATACAATTAACATGCAGTGGCATATATCACCATAAAACGTAACAAAATAAATTGAAATTGATGTAAAATCATTGAAAATAAATTGGACCTTCTCGTGCTTTGAGATACACAGTGTTCGCCACAATATTCTCCAACTCCATCAATTCCAGCTTGATTGAGTTTTAGCTGCTTATTAATATTAATCAGAGATAATACTCTATTAAACGTGTATAAGTTTGTGCGTTGATTTAATTTCCTTGATAAATATTTATATGAATTTTTTAATAGCCCAACTTGTGGTTTTACCACCACCCAGTTGGATATTGGCAGGCTAGTTCCCATCTGTGCCCACTATACCGGGGCACACGTGTAAACCTTACAATATATAATAATAAACTTAATTGTTTCGTTGAAAATTATGCGAGGCGCTTTTGCGGCGTACAAACGCCGCGCGCCTATTTTACTATTTTCCACGTTCTCAACAGCTTTGGTATTAATATTTTCCTCCTATCTTCATTAATATTAATCGCAATATTATTTTATAAATTATTAATTGCGATTAAATATTGCACTTTTCTATACGTCAATTTATCAATTCCAAATTAAACTTTATTCATATGATTCCTAATACCATTCAACTATGAATAAATATTCCCAATCGGATGTATCACTGTAAAAAGAAAATACAAAAAATTAATCATCAATTATTTCAAATCAATTTTTTAAATAAAGCAAAATTATTTTATATTCTTTTCTAACTTAATGTTAATGCAATAAATAAATAAAGTATGTATATATAAGTATATATAACAAGGAAGTACATATGTAATGGGCGTAAACGGATTGAGAGATGAA
Organism: Microctonus aethiopoides; assembly: GCA_030347275.1. Taxonomy (NCBI): domain Eukaryota; kingdom Metazoa; phylum Arthropoda; class Insecta; order Hymenoptera; family Braconidae; genus Microctonus; species Microctonus aethiopoides. The sequence continues at coordinate 14,957,767 of JAQQBS010001422.1, forward strand.
AGAGAGAGGAAACAATGTAGTTTTGCCATCATACCAAAAATACTTTTTCTTTTTTTTTTTTTTTCTTTCACTTAAAACTTTATAAAGTTCTGTGTGATTGTATAAGTTTATCATACATCATAAACAAAACAAAATATAGCAAATCATCTACATTGAAAGCTGGTTTTGAATTAAATTCAAAACATAATTACATCAGAAACACATTTGGAAAATTTTGTGGTGCCTGAGAAACGATTTGAAGCAATGGCCGACGATTGCGTTAGTAAAGTTGGTGATGAGGATACAAGCAAAAGCAATACATGCGGCACTAGTATTAGTATTAGTACAAGTAATAATAATATATACATATATATACATACATTACATGTAATAACATAAAAATGAGAAGAGCAAAGACATAAAAAAAAAAAGAAATAAACCATTTGATGAGACAAAATTTATGCAAAGAAAAATTATAAAATTCCTTTATAATAGAAACAAATAAATGCTCAGATAATTATTAAATTAATTCCCTTGTATGTATATATATATGCATGTGTATGTGTAAATAAAAGCATACAAAAATTATAAATAATAACACTTGCCTTTTTTTGTTTTAATAATATTAAAAAAACGAATTTGTGCATTCCAATAAAAAGAAAATTCGTACCGACAAAATATGAATAAAAATTGCAACTAAATACATAAAATTATCTACACAAATGCAAATATAAATTAATAATACAATATATGTGCAAATATATATATATAGATATATGTAAATAATTTACAAATTGCTCCTATACATGTATATGTATATATTCACACATATGTACAAAATATTAATGAAATAAGTGTCGGCAAGTGTTTTATCCGAAATACAATTCGATTTTTATGATATATATATATATTTATAAGTATATGTATGTATGTATATATGAATTCATAACACAAGTTAAATAATTACACTGACAATAATCTACCGACGCTTCACAGTTAGGTTAAATAATAATATTGATATATATGTGAATATTAATTATTTGCATTATTTTTTATGGTATACAATAATTGTAATGGGGCATACACAAGTGCACCACCACCATTGACCGCCAGTCACTCAAATTTACACACCATGAACCACCGTGAAGTCGGAGAAGATCGGTGAAATAATGGCGGCTGCTTGGCACTCTTGGCAGCCCTGGCATCACGGTCGTAGTACACAGCAATATATGAGAGACATAAAACCCGAAAACGACACGGCGGGATATATAGAATGGACTGTTGCGGTATATGAGAGGAAAAGGGGGAAAATTTTGTGTATATATATATACCTTTATATAGTAAATATATGAGAAAGTATATATGGCTATGTGTATTTTGAGGTTAGTGCGCGCAAGCGTAGGTTGAGAGGTTAGGAAGACTCACAATTATGGATGTGTGTTTTTAGCGGGACAGTTTGAATGTTATGATGGGTTAAATTATGGTTTTCAATTATTTTTTTAGGTTTTGTATTGAAAGAATGAACAAATTTTCAATCATTCGCCGTTTTTAGAAAAATATAAAAAAAATCAGTTAGGTAGAACGATAATTACTTTTATAAAGATTATAATGAACTTGAATTTTTTTGTTTAAAATGAATAATACAAAAGTTATTTTTCAACGAATTCTTTTCCTTTTTTTTTTGTAATGATTTCAGTCATTAATTTACTATCAATTTCAAAATATTTCATGTAAATGCGTGAGATCAATAACATTGTATGAAATACTGACAATTTTAATGCAATGTTGCATGTTAATTCCTTTAAAATTCAATTATTAATATGTGAAAGTAACATTATCACTACTGATAATCATGATGTTAATGATTAACGCAATATAATCAAATATTATGATAAAATATACTTTATACTTAAAATAAATAATGTAAATGATATTTTAATATGCCAACGTGATATTTATTTTTTCATGTTAAATTAAAAAAAAAAAACATTATACATAAAGAAAAATTCACGTGGATTATTTAATTATTACACTATACAAATAAACATAATAGAAATAAAATGTAATTTACGTGAAATTTATATTTCTATTTGTAATAATAGATATAAAAATACATATATGTTGCGCAACGACGTAGTTACAAATTGTTTAAAAATTAATTGACGTTTTTATTTCAATATTGTATTAACAATTAATACGCGAGAAAATTCACCTTTCTTATTTTATATTCGAATATTAAGAATAAAATATTCAAATAAAATTTCGTATATCATTTGTCGATAAAAAAAGATATATAAATAAATAAAAATCATTTTGACATTGTGACAACTTCTAAAAATCAGTTTTTCATTCCAATGAAGTTCACTATACGCGAAAATAATTTTTGATTCATTTAAATATTCCGACCTCGTCGCGAAAATGTAATTATATAATTTTGTTACATTGATAAGTATCAAAAATAATAATTGTTGAATTTAATTGAATGTAATAGCAGTGTAAATTATGGCGATTTCCATACTGAATAATTAAATAATTATTATTTTGTCATGTTATAAAAAATTGAAATATTACGTATCACTGTTATGCAATGAATTAACGAATCATTATAAAATTCATTTTCATAACAATTGACATTCAACGAATAATGAATAAACAAACATTCATCATAATAAATCTCATACTTATCATTCGATTTGACAATAATATTAATTTGATTGATAACTAATTAACATTTAGATTATAATAAAGATTAATTATTAATAATACGTCTATATTTTCTATTCGGTGGGAAGACCTCTTCATCTTCTTCTCCTTCAGCTGTTAAAAATGGATCGTCATAAGCGAAATGTGGCGCCCATTTAAGTAACAATTTTTCAAAAAATTCTTCAAGATTTCTTGCGTGTTGATAAACTTGAGAGTCAACTGGATTATATGTAAATGCATTTTTAAACATCAATCTAATATCCGCCAAAGCTTCTTTGAGGTCATTGTAGTGATCAGGATTATCTGGCTTCAATTTATCACGAATAATATCCAAAGCCATAGGTTTTTTTATAATCCGATGATACTCCACAATCTAATTATAAAATAAAAATCATGAAAATAATTTAATAATTCAATTCGTCAGTTAAATTAATAAATTAAATAATTTATCGTGTGTATATAATAAAAATAAAAATATTATATACCTCAGGTGAAACAACTTCTCGAAATGGTAAACTTTGTTCATATTGGCAATAAAGTTCCAATACAATTCTTTGTGCTATTCGTAATTCTTTTGGATTCATACCATGCGATCGCTTCTCTATTGGTGGATCTTCTGAACAATCTAACACATTTGTACACAGCATACACTGCCAAGTTTCACTTTCACTAAAACAAATAAACCAATATTTAATATTTAATATTTAAATTAAAATACAAAATCAAACTTACTCAGGAAATGATTTCAAACTTGGTATGTGACAATATAAATGAAATACTTTAGGACATTTATCGCAACAAAGAACAGCGTCACCACCGTCCATACATACAGCACACCAATCCTCATTTGGATCGTCTTTACTCAACGACACCGTTGTACTCTTTGTATTATCTAACAATCAAATATAAATATCAAATATTTAACCAATCAACAATCAAATAAAATAATTCAACCTACCCAGTATACTGTCATTGAGTGCACTGGAACCTTCATCAGTAGAGCTATCAACTTGCGATGAATCTAATTGATTTTTTTGCGCTTCAGGTATAACAACAATTCCATTTGAATCCAATTTAGCAATTGTAAGCATCAAATCATTTAACGATTTTTGACAAAATTTATCCAGACTCTTTTCAGATTCGTCTGTTTTACTAGTCGGTATTGGACTCGGAGTTTTTGGTACAGACGATGTAACAGTTTGGCCGCCAATGTTTGTTGGTACAAGATTTTGAGGTTGAAGCAATTGTTCATTGCCAACATTTGAAATAATCTTCTGAATGTTATTACTACTATTTCCACCGCCACTGCTATTATTATTACTGATACTAATATTATTGTTGTTAATATTACTACTACTATTGTTGTTGTTGTTGTTGTTGTTACTAATATTCAGATTATTATTGAGTTGTTGATTTTTTAGTATGATTTTATATGCATCGTTTGGTACTGTAACAGGTACCGCAGTGTGTAATGGCATTGCAGATGATCGTGGTTGATAAAAAGGCAATGAAGCATTTGCTGCTTGTGGTATGTGCCAGCGTGCTGCTGTTTGTTGTTGATGAAGTGGAAAATTAATGGACTGATTTAAAGTTGATGTTGAATTCATTTGTTGAACACGACCGCCAGAGACTAAAGCTGGATTTGTCGGTTGATATGTGTGCGATGTCATTGTTCGCGGTGATTGTTGAGCAATATTACCGGAATATCTGTCACGCATATAATTAAGTGGTAATCGATAAGTGACATGATTTGATACTGATCTAATTGGTGGTGGATTGTGAGCTAATAGTCCACGTAAACTTGCATTCTGGCCCATTTGTTCAAGTTGAATTTGTTGCTGTGGATGAGTTGACGATGTAACTTGCTGTTGATTTACCATTCCTGGACGTTGTGAAATTAGAAATTGAGGTCGAATGTTGCTGTTGTTGAAGGTCATAGTGTAAGGCATACGAATTTGATGTTGGGATATTTGCGGTGATGTACGTGGTGGCATTGTGTATTGTGAATAATTTGGAAGATAATTTTGTGATTGTAATGATTGCGATTGTTGGATTGGAATTATTTGTGATTGATTCAATTGAATAGGAGTTATTTGAGTTTGTTGTTGTTGCTGCTGCTGCTGCTGCTGTTGCTGTTGCGATGGATGTTGCTGTTGGGAATAAGATATTGTGGTTGGAGAAAATGAATTTTGTTGATTTATCGGGGATTGTTGAATTATTGGTATTACAGGTGATGATGCAATGTCAATTGATGTTGTAAATGGTGTTGATTGCTTAGGATCTGAATGAGAATCACTGGACGGTGTTGTTGGTGTACTAGTGCCTGATAATGGTGATGTAGATGGATAAACGCGTCCATCAACAACAATTGATCCGATAGATGAAACAACTTTTACTAAATCCGTGACTTTTTCTAATGCCAAATGAATACGAACTGGTATTTCAGGATTAGGTATATCTGCTCGACGATTTTTGATTCTTTGTAAATGTCCAGTTACAGATTTTTTTCCATAAAGTAATTCCATATCGGAGCCTTTATCCAATGCATATGTAACAAATTGAATGCAATGATCAGTGAGCTTTGATAATTGATCCAATGCAATTTTTTTTTCATTTAATGTACTTTGTTTTTGATCACAAACTTCATTTAATCGCATTATTAATTGTTTTCCACGTGCATTTATAGCATGAGTAAGTTGCACTACCATTTGTGTTATTTCTTGAACTAAATTTTTTTTTTTCTCAACAATTAAAACTTGACGATCCTCAATAACTTTCATTGCACTTTTCAATAATACTCGTTTATAAGACACTTCTTTAAGAAGTGTTGCAACAGTCGTACGAGTTTCAGCTGCAATTTCATGGATAAATTTATATTTATGATCTCTATGATGACTTAATTGACAATCTCTACAAGTTAATTGATCGCATGTTTGACAAAATAATGACAATTGTTCATAATTATGAACTGAACATATTAAATGATTTGGTATTTTTTTTTCATTTTTCTTTATACTTTCTGTTTCATTTGATACTTGACCTTTTGGTTTTATTGTATGATCTTTAGTTATCTTCAATCTTTGATGTGCCATTACACAATTTTGACATATAAATTCTTCACAGTCAACGCACCAACTGGTAGCAGTGGCATCATCATGACAACTTGTACATTTTTTTTCCTCTTCATCAGTTTCTTTACCATCATCATCTCCACTTTGACCACAATTATCATCAATAAATTTAGCATAAAATTGATTCTCAATTAAATTCTCCGTTTGACTTGCAACATTGCAAATCTGACAAACAACAACATTACCATCTAATACAATATCAGAGTCAGCGTATACATTATGTTCACTTAATTTATTATTAATACATGAGGCACAAGCTGCATGTAGGCACTCCAATAATTTTGGATTATCATTAAATGTGAAAATTTTACAACAAAATACACATTTAGATAAAAAAGTTCGAGCTTCATTCTCTTGACTTTCTGGTGTGCAAACAATTGATCTCTGATCCAATTCATCATCATTAGGTATTTCATGAATTTGGCATTGTTGTATATCATGATTTCCCGCGTCAATTGGCTCCTCCTTAACAGCCACTAATGGCATTATTGCTGATACATCTTCAGTTCGATTCTCCATTATTTATATATATAATATCAATAATTAATTTACTCTTTTGATTGATATGGTCATGTGGAAAAAGTTTTTCTTGCGTTTTGTCATATTTTTAAAACAAAAACTTTCACAATTGCATTAGTGGCCATTGCAATAATTCCTGTTCATGCAATATTTGGAAGCATAGATCATTCCAGTAATATTACAGCATTTTGTTGTAAAATAATGAATATAAGTATTATTTACAAGCCTTTGATATATGTAGAATAATAATAATTGATGAATTTAACTCTTGTTTTCCTGTAACACAATAATTTTTTATAAAATTATCAATAAAATAAATTTTGATTTTGTCAATTAACAAACATTACATTTATTACGGAGTAACATTATATACATACATGTACATGTGTGTGTGTATATATATATATATTAGAAACTGGCTTTGCTTTCTATTTGCTGTATTCGGGAATTTCCATGTAATAACGAACGTTTTCCTTGTACTCCATTACTCAATATTACGGTGGGTTTTCATGCTGGTCCTCTGCGCAGCTCAGTTTGAGCATCAATCAGGTCACGTGATTTGAAAATTTAAAATGTATGTGGAAAAACTGAAAGAAATAATTATAAATAAATAAATATATTTGTTTAATTATTGATTTGTTTTATTATTAACGATTTCACTTTGTATTATGATGGATATATTTTGCCATTTATTCCTATCAATGTATGTATAACCTAAAAATTATACCTCAACATGGCCGTCAATTTTAATTATACAAATGTTAATTTATTGTATATTATGTTATATGGACAAGATTAATGAATTTGTAGAGTAATTTATAAATAAATGAATTGATTTTTAAACGCTGTTTAATTATTTATCGCCTTTTCTTCAATCATTGTGGATTACTTTTTTTGAAATGTTCTTTTCTTTGTTATAAGCGACGACAGTATTTTGATTTAAATTCGCGAAAAAATATTTGAATTTATTTTTTTTATAACTTTAAAAGTCACGTGATTATAAAAAAAACTTTTACAATGCGTTTTGTCACATATAAAGTGAACAATAGCGAGATATGATTTCACTTTCAGATTTACAATTTGACGAAATCGCCAAGACATCAACATTCAACAATGCCATTGGAAATCAGCCTTAATTCTTATCATTATTGCGGATAAATGATAATAATAATAAGATATATTTATAAATAAACAGCTAGATAACAATATCTTTATATTTGATCACACAAAGAAAGAATTTTTTACTTATTTATCATTTGTTTTTCTTTTAATTTAGTACATAACCTCCAAATAAATCAACTAGATAAACAAATATTCACTAATAAAAAATCATGAATAGAGAAATAAATTTGAAAGTTATAACTTTAAATTGTTGGTAAGTTATTTATACAAAGATAAACAATATTCAGAAATATTCAATAATAAATAAATTCAATAAATTTAGTGATTAATCAGGTATTCATTAATATAAATTGCCTAAAGAGTCTTTGTCTGTTTTAATAAGCTAAAAATATCAAATAACAATTATTAATTAATCTATTGTTTATTGTACAACAGGGGCATTCCATACGTATCAAAGAATAGATCAGAACGGATGTATGCTATTGCTGAAGAACTTTCTTCAAATGATTTTGATGTCGTGTGTCTGCAAGAAGTTTGGTCTACTGATGATTTTAATTATATAAAAAAAACATGCCAGGAAAATTTGCCACATTCGCATTATTTTCATAGGTACAATAATCAATTAATTTATTGTTTAATTATAAAGAAAAAAAATAAATATCCCTCTGATAATTTTCGTATTAAATATTTAAGATAAAAAAATTTTATTTATTTTTTTCAGTGGTGTTCTCGGATCCGGTTTATGTTTACTTTCAAAGTATCCCATTCAAGATGTCATGTTTCATAAATGGTCACTCAATGGATATGTACATAAAATCCACCATGGAGATTGGTTTGGTGGCAAAGGTGTTGGCTTGTGTAAACTCAAAGTTTACAGTATGAATATTAATGTTTACGTAGCTCATGTAAGGACACATTAATTATTTACCAAAAAAAATTATATTCAAATTCAATATAAAATATTGAATATTTGATAGAATTAATAACAATTTTATATTGAAATATTTGATAATATTTTTTAGTTACATGCTGAATATAATTGTGAGCATGATGAGTACTCGGCACATCGTGTGCTTCAAGCATTTGATATGGCTCAATTTATTAGAATGACTGAACAAGGTGCAGACGCTGTTGTTCTTGGTGGTGATCTTAATACAGGTCCTGGTGATTTAGCATACAACATTATCAGAGGCGTAGCTTGTTTAAATGACTCTTGCTCAACTGTTAATAATGATTTAGGAACAAGTGAATGTGCCAATAATAGTTATACATCAGAAAAAATTGCCAGAAAATTTCCACTAGGAAAACGAATCGATCATATTTTATATTTAGGTTCAAAAAATATAAAGGTAAATAAGGGGCATTCCATGCCAACTCATCCTACCAATGAACTTTGCATCTCCGATTTCGCTGAAACTTGGGCATTTTTTTCTACCCATCGAAATAGGGTGAGGTGATTTTTTTCAAATTTTTTTATCGAGCCGTTCAAAAGATAAATTTTTGAAAATTTTTGGGGTTTTTAATGTTCAAATGGCCATAACTTGGCCACGAATTGTCCGATTTGAGTCTTTTTTTTTTCAAAATTTTTGTTTTTTAATGAACTTTCTGGAAAATTTATGCGAAAAATTATCAATGATGAATTTGATTTTTTTTTTTTAATTTTAAAATTAAAATGTGGATTTTGAGACTGTTTGTATCTCTCGATTTTTCGCAAAAAATTCTCAAAAATACTACTCCCTAAAATACAAATTTTAAGCCTAGTTTCGTAATGGGATAATGATGGGTTATA
>JAQQBS010001422.1:14967490-14988085 GCA_030347275.1 Microctonus aethiopoides
TCATTATCTCATTACGAAACTAGGCTTAAAATTTGTATTTTAGGGAGTAGTATTTTTGAGAATTTTTTGAGAAAAATCAAAAAACACAAACAGTCTCAAAATCCACATTTTAACTTTAAAATTAAAAAAAAAATCAAATTCATCATTGATAATTTTTTGCATAAATTTTCCAGAAAGTTCATTAAAAAACAAAAATTTTGAGAAAAAAACGACTCAAATCAGACAATTCGTGGCCAAGTTATGGCCATTTGAACATTAAAAACCCCAAAAATTTTCAAAAATTTATCTTTTGAACGGCTCGATAAAAAAATTTGAAAAAAATCACCTCACCCTATTTCGATGGGTAGAAAAAAAATGCCCAAGTTTCAGCGAAATCGGAGATGCAAAGTTCATTGGTAGGATGAGTTGGCATGGAATGCCCCATAAATAAATATTCTTTTATATCCTCAATATTTTATTGATTTGATAAATATTTTGAATATGTTTAATCAGATGGATGTACTTAGTTATCGTCAACCATTTCCAAAACGTGTTCCAAATATGGATTTCAGTTTTTCTGATCATGAAGCAGTCATGGCGGAATTCCAATTGACTGAAGGTAACGACATGAATATTGTATTTAATTTTATTACGGTTTATTTTATTTATATTGTTTTTAATTCAGGTGAATATTCAGTGGTGGATGTAGATCCAAGAGGATCATTGAAAGATGCATTAAATATATGTAAAAATTCCCTCCAAGATATAAAACGACAACGATTATGGTATTTAGTAGCGAGTCTATTATTAATTTTACCTCTTACATTTTCTATAGGACTTGATCCTATAATTGGTTCATTAACTGCTGTTATTAGTCTGAATATATTCCGATTATTTGTCACCGCGATTCTTTGTTACACACTATTTATGAGTTCAATATGGAATAGTGTTGAACGCAATGCTTTGAAAGCTGGATTGTTAGAAATGGAAATTCATCTGCAACAATTAAATAATAATGGCTCAAAAAAACAATCATGAATAAATAAATATATTATTTTAATTGATTTCACTTTATATTTTCTACATATCATTTTATTTTATCATCGTACAGGGCAAAATAAAACAAAATGATAATTATTTTTGATATATTTTATATTTTTGGATATTTTTAAGATATAAAGATTTATAATATAAAATAGAAAAGTAAATACATAACACAGTATTCTGATATTAAATTATGTAAAATTATATTAGACCATTTTTTTTTTTCTATTTAATTATTTAATAACATTTAATATTCCATTACTGTATAGAGATGTGATAACTATTGCCAATGTTATTGCTTTCGGACGGTATTTATTATCAAACACGAAATTGATCCAATTTGAACTCACTTATATTTGACAATAAATAAAACAAAAGTGTATATAAATTGTCAGAATTGTTGAAGTAAGAGAAAGCAAAACATTTACAATAATATTCAATAACTCTATTTTATATTCTGTATATTATCTCTAGTGAATTTAAAATAAAATTATGTACAAGCCTCAAATTAATACGTGCAATATATATTATATCGATGTATAATATGAATACTTTCGACAAAAAAATCGGTTGAGCTGTATATATATTATAATATACGTGTGTTTATGACACTGATTAAGATTGTTCAATTGTTTATATGTAATATATTATTTCGTCACAAGCAATAAGCTGATTAACTGCAACGTTTATAGTTTTATTATCCATAGATTATAAAACATTAACCTCAAATATTCTCACATTTCATAATTCAAGTTTTGTACTTAAAAATTAATATCAAATTTGATATGTAAGCTTATACGCAATGAAGATAAATTTTTGCTTGATAATAATTCGATTATAAATAAAGAGCAATAATTTATTTATATATCTAAAGTTAATTATATAATTATTATGACGAAAAAAAAAAAAAAAAATAAAACCATTTTATAAATGTTATGTATTTTAAAATGGCATTCAATTATTTTTAATGCAATTGTATCACTCATTGAATAATTGCAGAATAAATTGTTGTACATTATCAAAATAAATTATAAATATTATATAATTCAATGAATACATATTTTAAATTCGTTTAATATTGAGGAAATTGATGTTTTTTTTTTTTTCATTTCAACATATTTTTGTAAACGGATTTATATACAAAACGTATATATATATATATTCTTTGGACAAACTAACTTTTTAATAAATAAAAAGATCAACAAAAATAGCTCAGTATATTTACTATCTAATCGTGATTATAAACTAAATTAATTACCTGAAAATTATTAAAAACTATGTATTCAATTTATGCATAATAGTAAAAACAATTTTTTGTATTGTGCATGAAAAAATCGTTCCATGGAATGTGTACGTAGCATTTTCTAAGGTGTATATCATTACTTAATTAATTAATTAATTAATTAATTAATTGTCATCTTTGGTACATTCGTTTTCTTTTCTAAGGTAATTGTTCCACGTAATTTTTCGGTACTAGACCAGTTTTACCATTTAATGTACCTTCTAACCATCCGGGTTCAAGCGACGGTTTAACTGCAAACAAATAATTAATTATTATCTTTACTATTCACAGTAATTAATTTATAATTTTTATATTTGTAAATAATAATGTATGATAAGTAATTAACCATTTGTGATAATTTGATTGGGTTCAAATGACAGTTCTCCATCATTTTCTGCCAAACAGGCGTACAATGTACGAACTCTCCAAATTCCTGGAGTTTGACTTGGACTCGATCGACCACTGGTAGGTGAAGTATTGGAACTGAAAAAATAATAAATAAATTTAAATATTAAAAATAAATTACTCCAATTTAAAAAAATTATTAAAACTTGTTATATTTTCTATCAGAATCTACAACAGAGAATAATCTTAATAAAAGGTACTTATTACAACAGCTATTTTCCTAAACAAATTTCAGTGGCAGCTACTTGAAGATTTTCTATGAACTGCTCCACTGATAAAAAATGATAAAGCCGATTTATACTCGAATTTCATAGTTTTTTCGATTTTTCTCGAAAACTATCAACTTTACAGCAAAAGTTAATGAGACTTTTTTTGTAGGAAATTAAATTTTCTATAGAATAGTCTTCTTGACAAAAAACCGTAGAGTTAATAGTTTTTGAGAAAAATCCAATTAAAATAATATCATGCAATTCATAGTTTAAATTTCCATATGTTTAATTGGATTTTTCTCAAAAACTATTAACTCTACGGTTTTTGGTCAAGAAGACTATTCTATAGAAAATTTAATTTCCTACAAAAAAGGTCTCATTAACTTTTGCTGTAAAGTTGATAGTTTTCAAGAAAAATTGAAAAAACTATGAAATTCGAGCATAAAATTTTTTTTTCATCACTTTTTATCTCTGGGACAATTCACAGAAAATAATTTACTGATAGGCACTGTTAAAGATTGAATATTTCTGTACAATTTCTACCGAGAATCAATCAAATAGCATAAAATGCCGCGAAGTTATTCATAAATGAAAAAAAAACATTAAAATTCACGTGTTAATTAAATAAAAAAATTCAAATTAATTGTGAAAGTACTCAATATTAAAATTAAGAGCTCACCTTTAGTGGGAATTTTTTTTTTTAAATATTCAGAGTAATATTTCGTCAATCCCACGAAAAAAAAAAAATATTCCCCTCAAACGAAGCACTATACAATTAATATCAGAATATTAAATATACTAAAACTCACATTGATATTGGCGGAATGGCACGTTGTGAATATCCAGATGGATAATGCATACCCATAGTAGGTCCACGTTTATGTTTAATTGGCAATATATCCGAAGTGAAAAGTTGCGAGTCAGATGCAACAGATTCACTTGAACTACTGGTATTGCCACTACCTAAAACTGAATAAATAAAAATAAAAATAAAAAAATGATTTAAATTCTATATATTTCATTCCCAATAAATATTTACCTTTATCAGCAGAGTGATACATAAAATTAGCATTAACCAATTTTGCACGATTGGCTCGACAATCTGTGTATAATGGCAACCGCGAAATTCCATATTCAATATTCTCAAATTCACCATTATTTCTATCGTCATTAGACGACAGTGGCTTTGTACTGATAGGCAACGGTCCATCATAGTACGATCTAGTAACAAGCTATTAAACATATTCATAGTTAATAATAATAATAAATTCTAAAGATACATTAGATAAACAAATGTATAATAAACATAAATGATTTTTAAGTTGAAATTAATTTTATGTTTCACACTAACATGCGAATGTGATACAGGAATGGCTGCGTGCATTGAATATCGATTCAATGAATTTCCATTTCCAGTTGCACCTTGAGTGTCATTTGAATCCATACGTGATGATACAATTGACGACTGTGAATTCGGAGATATATGCGTAATCTTCCGTGTGTATTCATGATGAGGTGCACCAGACGATATTCGTTCATAATTTTCAATCAATATTTCCACAACAATATTGTAAAATTTAATATCCATAATTGAAGCAACAGTTTCTTCCTCAGGACGCAATAATGTAGGACCAAAACACACCGCTAAATTTCCCACAGTCATTAAATTTTTATCACATTTATTTGCAACGCTGAAACAACAAAAATTCGTTATTAATATTCATTTTTATTTTGTTAATCGACTTGAAATGAATGAATAAATAAATTAAATGTTTTCATACTTGTAAAGATGTTTGACTAATAACATTAATATATCAAAATTGGGTTTGGGTAATCGATATACCAAAGTGTGTATGTCACGTATTCGAGTTTCTCTTAATTCAAGTTCTGCAATGAAAAATTAATATATAAATTTTATGATCAGAATTTACTTGAACAAATAACTTAAATATATAATCTGTAACTTACTAGCTGCCATTATGAAACCATTATAGTAGCGGAATGTCATTACTGGCTCGGATAATGTTCTAAGATAAGTTTTAAGCGCACTGGTAATTGTTTTACTTTCCCATTCAAAACGATCTTCAAGATTGAGCTTTTCTAATTTTCTTTTATCCAATCCCATTGCCAATAATTTATTTACTTTCGATGCAACACCAACAACTCGATAGAGACCTTGCTCTTCCAAGCCTTTACCAGTAAGTGAAAAACAAAGATAATTTAATTAATAATTAAATTAAATACTTAAACAATTTTAATCGATTTCACGAAATCATTTGTTAATTTGTGATGGAAAATTACCTCGATCCTCAAGTGTAGCAATGCATTTTGATATAAATGCAAAACCATTTTCATCTAAAACAGTTTCTTCAGGTTTCACTGATGGACCTTGTGATGCATATGTCTATAAATTAAAATAATTAAATATTTATATTATGTTTATTATTAATTTTTTATGTATATTATTCGGTGAATTTTGAGATAAACCGAATAAAGTACTGACTTACTGGCTCTTTTCCGTCCATAGCATCCATCCATAATTTTCTATCTTCTTCAGAGAGTGCTTGAAATGTGTACGTTATACCAGGTCTAAGATAATATTTATTAAAAGAATTAATATATAATTATTTTTCAATAAAATTAGCATTAAAAAAATAATTATGTCGTCATGAACTCACTTGTCAACAGCAGTAATATCAAAGCAAAATCTTTTTTCTATTGTATCTGACATACGACGAATACAACTGGCCAATATTAATGTATCCTTGTTACTCTGTATTAAATATTTTTATATATTAAATGATGAATACGTGAAAATATATTTTGGTTTCTCATAGTATTTTTATTTGAATGGAAGATTTATATAAACTTACGAATTTTCCTGTTAATTGATTATAAGGAATCATAGTAAATTCCTTTTTGTCTTTTTCATATGTACAATATTGTTTTGTCCATGTTGTTCCAAAAGCCTCTGAAAATTAATACACAATAATAATTATATATGAAATAAAGAAATTAAATAATTGACAACTTACTTTTTTCCATTAAAAATAGATAACCCTCGCGTGAGTTCAATTTACTTATTCCAGTTTCAACTGCTGACTGTGTAAAATTATGAGCATAAGAAAAATAATAATAAATCGCGAGTTCATTATGAATTGCATGAAAAAAATTAATGAATTATTTTATATTAATACAACAATTTAGTTTATTATTTTGAAAACGATAGAGTTAATTTAGTGTTTTTTTTTTACCTTTTTCATGTCCTTCATTTTATTCATAAGCGATTCAGTTTTATCCCGGGTAGCGAGGAAATTCTCTCTAGTCTTGTAAAAAAATATACACACACAAATAATGTAAATCAGAAAGCTGTTATGCATGCTGTTATTAAACTACATAAAAAAATAAATATTTTAAAGATGAATTAGACAAATTTACAAGAGCAAAATAATTTATATCACATGGCAAAACTTTTTAGGTTAATCATAGATTAATTGATGTAATTTTTTTGCTGTGTAAATAATTTATTTTATAAAAGAAATATACCTTTTGGATTTTTAATTGTAATTCAGTCATATAGGGCTTGAAATCCTTTGCAACTTCGTGACCCTGATGATAGAATGTCAACCATCCAAACATAAAACCCAACAGCTGAAACACCAAAGAAATTTTATATAATATTGTAAAAACAAATCTTCAAAAATATTTCTTACCGTTTCGACAAATTCAAATTTTTTTCTTTCTTGAACTTCTTGGAGAAGAAAAACATATTCTAAACTGGCTTGGCAAAAGTGTCTTTCAGCCATATCCAGTGTTGCATCAGCCTAAGAAATAAACAAATAAATAATTAATTAAATAGTAAAACTTGAAAAAAAAAATAATAATTCTAATTAAATCAATTTTTTATCACCTCTTGAAGAACATTGTCTTGTTTTTTTGTTGAAAGATTTAAATATCGCTCTTGACTCTGACAAAATTTCACAGTTTGTTTCTCAAACTTCTTCTTCCCCTCCTAAACATTAAAAAAAAACCAAATATAAATTAATAAAAAATTAAATTAAATTTCACAATAAAATTTAATCAATCAAATAATTAAAATTAGTAAATACCTTAACTCCACCGATATGTTCTTTTCTAAAATTATCCAGTGGAAGTATTATTTGATCATAAGCTCTTTCAAGCTGCAACACACACATAATTAATATTATAAAAACAAACATTAACATAAAATTAACATGTGAGTGTGCGCACACTCGTGTACGTGTTTAATTTGTACAAAAAATTGTATCTAAAGATAAAAATCATGTTTATAATTTTCAAACAATTAGTGTACAGATAATATAATTATGATATCATTTCCTAAAAACAAAGTTAATTTCTATTCTATATATTTATGATCATAATAATCATCATGCATAAATAATTGAAATTATTTTCTATTGAATCAAAAGCCTGGGAAGACATTTTATTTTATCAGGCGATTAATTAAAGTTATCATTAATATATCATTAATCAAAAAAATAAATAAAAATAAAGATTGATTGATAATAAAAATAATTCTTTCAAATAAAATTGATATTTTATTTGGTAGAATTATTTATATTATTTTATTGATACTCTCTTTTTCTCTATAGCTTACCATGCGATCTCTTTCATCCTCAATTGATGCAATGAGTTTACCAAATTCCTTTAAACTCTGGGATATATGTGTTTCATCTTCAGTTTGTGTTTCTCCAATGCATTCAAAGCTAAAGTTCTGCAGTGTTTTTGAGAATGCTCTTTGGGCTCTAGAAAGATCTTTAAACAATAGGAGATAAAACGCTTAATTTGATCACAATTATTTGCCTGTAATTAATAATTTTTATCGAATTCATCTACAATAATTTTTCAATAAGTTACTAATGATAAGTAAATTATTAGTTGGCAAAGGAACTATTCATACAAATGAAATATGTTTATAAATACCCATGCAAAAAAAAAAAAATTGCATAAGATTAGATATATTCATGCATTTTAATTAACAGCTAGAATAAATTATTGATGAAACAAATTAACAAGGATCACACACCCTACAAATTCATATCAACCAAGTGTATAAATCCACTAATTGATAATTAAATAGGAAATTTAATCAAATAGGCCAATATAACCTACAAATATAAAATTTAATTTTTACAGTGTGTTTGTGTTTCAATGTGCAATAAGTGCATTCATTATAAATATAATATATATAAATAAATAAACAAAATGACAATTTTTTATACATAATAACTTACTTTTTGCAGCAAGTAATAAGTCCTTCACCTCTTTAACAAGTCGTTTTATTTGTTGACTCGTTTTTTCTAATTCACGTTCATGATAATGTAAATTTTCACGAAAATATGGACTATCCGTGAGACAATCAGTAAATTCCAGTGGTTTTAATCCGATACCCATTGTGTTTCTCAATTATATATTATTTTATATATTCAATTATTGACAATGTATAATTGGCACATTGAGAAATTTGTGTTTGAATAAAATAAAATATTATTCTCAGCAAATCAAAACACGTAATACATTGATGATAAAAATTATATTCTCTCGTGTAATCACTGACTTTTATGCAATATCCAAATCAGTATTTTTTTTTTTTTGTCCTATCACCTAGTTAGATAACACATTAATAAATCTCACTGTATATGAGCTTCAATGTATAACTAGGAGATAATTTATTTAATTTGGCTATTGAAATAAAAGCACGAAAATATTTTTCTTCTGCTTGACACCATGAGTGTTCACATGAGAAAATATTTCATACAAATTACAAAATGTTAATATTATACTGGTCCAAAGTCACAGCTAAATCAAAAAAATTCACTAACCACATCTACATTATCTATCTATACACATATATAAACATTTGTGATGAAGATAATACATGAAATATGGATGATGATGATGATGATAATGACAATCAGACGATGGCTGTACTTTTAGAACTCTTGATTAAAATTTATACGAATCTATGTATGATAAAAAATACACATATGCAAGTATATAAATTTATGATTGTGTACAATTGTCAAGATGATTATATACAGTTTGCAGTTTGCACACACAAAAACAGGGCGTAGCAGCGTCAAATTTGAGAATATGTATAGATTTAATGAATATCTTTGCCAACTGATGGCGCCATAACCTCAATTCTCATTTTCATGGACGACGGACAAATTTGCGGCGTTTCTTTGCGAATTTTTTATATCATTTATTTTTATTTTCGCCCTTTTGTTCCTCTCAATCGTCTCAATCAAATCTTTTGATACATTATTGAAGTATGTTATTGTTGAAATATATGTATGTATATATGTGATTTTATTTGTTGATATATACAGAAAAATAAATAGTATTAAAATGAAAAATTGGCTGTACAAGTATTCATTTATTGCAAATAAAATATTTTGAGTAGATTAACAGTTATTGGTAGAATATAAGATGTTTTTATACCAAAGTAATTCAACTTGAAAGAATTGAGATAAAGTGAGGTTAAACATGGTGAAATGTCCAATTTAAAATTGCGAATATGGCGGTGTGAAAAGTAATTTTTTTTTCGTTTCAAAAAACTAATTTGGAAAGTATCAATTTATATTTGTTTACAATGATGATAACTCTGTGTAATTTATTTAATCCTCATTTTCATGTACATATAATAATAAATAATAGATACACATTAAAATTTGAATTTCCATAAATTCCCGCGCTTTTGATAATTAATTTTCTTCATCATATTTATATGTAATTATAATATTGATCTATCGACTAGGAGATATTGGTGGATCATGCCATTTGAATTCCTCTTGATATGTAACATAAACCAACCAGTAAAACACATTAAGCAATGTAAATGATGCGGGAAATACCACACGAGCCACTCTATCAATGTATGAAACGCTGTTTATGTGTCTTTCAATTCTTTCACCATGTCTGCGACATCCACTCGATGCTTCACGTTCACGACGTCGTCTAAAACATTTTTCAAATGTATATAAATACATAATAATAATTCTTGAATGATTATTTTAACGTTCATGACAATTATAATAATATAAATTCAAATTCCTAACCTAAATTCATCATCTCCTGTAAGACAATATAAAAACATTCTCCACTTTGGTACACATAATTCAGTTTGTGTTTGTCGTTCCATTGTTGATGGTTTGCACGTTACTGCAGCTGATATTGAGTAACTAGTTTCCAATCCAAATCCCACAGAATCCTGTTAAAATTGCATAGTTTAATATCGATAAAATTTAGAGAAAAAGAGTAAATTTAATATAATTAAATTTTAAGAAGGTCCAGTATTTGTTTAATTTATATAAATATATTATTTGAATATAATTAATCTATTTAATTTATATTAAAATAGCTCACATTGTATAATGAACACATCAAAGGTCCACGTTTTCTTGCTCCAACTCCTTCTGGATGTACCGATTGTGGACTGTACGTTGTCATTGAGCTCAATTTATCATTGTGATCTTTATCAGTTGTTTCTTCCCATTCCTCCCATTCCTTTTCGTCAATACGAATTTCACCACTTCCAACTTTAGTAAAATAATGAACGCCAGCAAATTCAAGTAAAGTTGCAATGCAGTAAAAAAAGCTCATCAGAAGAAACCAATCTAACGCCGTGGCATATCGTACTTTAGGAAGATCGGTTCTTGAATCTAAACTAATTGTTGAGAGAGTCAAAACAGTCGTGATGCCTGGATAAATAAAAATAGAAAAAAGTAAATAATTATTATCAAGAAAAAATTATATAAATACATAATATTAATTACGATTTCGAATATAGAAATGATTCATTTTACCAAGGCCTACACGATCGCTTGTTGCTTCGCGATGAATCCAAAATGATACCCAACTTAAAACGACAATGAGAACACATGGAACATAAACCTGAGGAAATTAAAATATTTAAATAAGAAAAACAAAAAACAGTCATTATTTTTTTATTTTATTTAGTTTATAGATATGAAATCAATACCTGAATGAGAAAGTATCCAGTGTTTCGTTGAAGATTAAATGAGACTTGAAGAACGGAAAATTCACCTTCACGTCGAATGAATGTGAGGTTTCTATAAGGCGAGCTCATGAGGTCAAATTGTGACAAAGTCATTCCATGAATAAAATTAACAGAAGATCCTTCTTGCCATTCATAAACCAAATGTTTGGTAGTATAAGCATCTAAATAGAAGAATCAAAAATATAATATTGTTTCGTGATGAAATATAATATATGAAAACGTACAGCTTCCAAGAATAAGTGGGCAAGATTGTCGATCCATCGGGAAATTTCTCAGCTCCATTGGACACTTAGCTTTGATTGTAAGTCTAAAATGTGTTTATTACAACAATAAAAAATTTATGAATTAATTACTAGAGTGATATTTAATGAAGTTTCTGATTGATACCTCATGGAATAAAGAATATCACCATCTTGAGATATTCGTAATAATTTATTGGGAACAGTAATTGTGTGAACGTAACTTTGTTTGCCATTGTAAAAGTATGTATCCGGTCGCCAAATTCTCTCTAGCATTTTAATGCTTAAACTCAATGATTTAATTGGTCCTAGGAAACTTAATCGAGAGTCACGCCAATATTGACGAAAGTAACAATCCATAGAATAGTCCTTGATACATATTAAAGGCTCAATAAGTATTAATTTGGTAATATTATTGGTATATTGTGAAACTATGCAGAAGTAGTTGCATTTTCTTTCGATATTTGTATTAAAATTGCAATTTTTTAGGTGTCATTTGCGATTTCACTATGGCTATTTTTCTGCCGGGTGAAAAATTGAGGTTATGTCTTACCTGCGATTTAAAAAACAATAATGCGGATAAAGATGAGAAATTCGCGTTCTTTGATTTATCGATTTCATATCTCCTCTCTGAGATTATGTTACTTTTTACCGGAGATGAGACATAACCTCACTTTTTATGTTTGTTGAATACCGGTTATATTACCATCGCAAACAACATGAGAAATATCGTCATTTTCGTGCATGTATTCGCAAAGTTTGAATAATAATTAAAATAAACAATATTTACGACAATTAATTTTATCATCATTGTCATTGTTAATTAATAATTGTTTCATTGATTTATTACCATGTCTAGTTCTGAAACTGGACCCATGCTTCGTATCAATATATTAGTCTTCACAACCGTTGGAATTCCTAGGAAAAATTCACAAGGTTTAAATCTATTTATAAAATAATAAAAATCATCAGGTAAATAAGTAAATTGAAATTTAATTGGCATTAAATATTTTTTTCAGATTTAAGAGGAAAAAAAAAATTAGATAAAAGGATCAGTCTTTTTACGAATGAATGGAAAAAAATAATTTGGAATTAACGGCTGGATATTTTACAAATAGAAAATAAATCTCCATTAAAAAATTCTACACTCTTTCATAATCCAATCATGGTTTTCTCTTCATCATTAATTTTTTTTACATATTGGACGTTATCAAAATTTTATAACCTCAATCCCAACGGAAATTATAATAGATTCATTTATTTATTCATACGTGAACAATTTTATATTATTACACACCTTTTCCATGTGTAGGTAGTTGACTGCTTTCGTAATTCATCAAGAGATTTTCCAATACCATTGTTATATTTTTGGAGACAACATCATTAGTAGTTCCTCTCACACTTCTATTAAATTTCGATGATGGAATTTCAATCGTCGTTGCAGTTGTTGTTACTTTCGACAATAAATTATGAATCGTCAAATTTTCATTGCAGTGAGATGTTCCAATAAAGATGAATAAAAGAGCAAGTAACCTAAAAATTGATCATCAATAACAAATAAATAAATTAAAAAAAAAATATGAATCAAATTATCTAACCTCAAAAATGAATTATTTCAGGAATCATCAAGGAATAAAGTCAAAAAAATATCCAAACACAAAAAGTTAATTGAATATAAACCAATAAAATCACAAATACTTCACCAAAAATTTTGGCAAAGTGAAAATATAAAAAAAATTTGATAATAAAAGCTAAATTAATTCTTCTTTAATGAATTATAATCTAAAATACATTGATAGATACTAATCAACAAGAGGAATGAAGTATACTGATGTTGGTGGAGTAAAGAGTTGACTTGAAAGCTTGAAAAATCTAGAAAGAAATTTTAGAGCAAAAGCAAAAATTAGATTCGTTCATTTTATTATCATATTCATATACAATATACGTTAAACTTGCGAATCAACGAAGCGTGCCAAGAGGAAGTGGTGGATATACATCCATGTGGGATGGATAGAAGACGATAGAGTGGAAAGAAAGAAGAATATAAAGTGCTCTTGTGTATTTGGTTCGCTGACGCAGCACATCGCGTTGAGCAAGCACGTGAACGATCAACGATGAAACTCAGTGAAAAAAAAAAAAAAGGTCTAGCGCCACTGTAACTATTTCAAGTAGAATATCTATCTATACACTTGGTTACATCATATTTTTCAACCATTATTCTGTACACAACCATATTTATTTATTATTTATTTCAAGTATTTTTATCATATTTTTTTTTTATTAATTCATTCAGCCACTTTTATTTATTAATCAAATGTGTCATCCACAGCACCATCATCATCATCATCATCATTATGAAGTGCAGTGACACACATCAGGGTGATGTATGGACGCATAAAAAAAATATATTCGATGTACTGGATTTATAAAAAATACAATAGTGAAATATTTGAAGTAAATATATATTCACAAATGGTGAAAATAAATGTGATATGTGAATATATCATCAGAATAGATATGAAACCGTCACTGAACACGACTCAACACATTTCATATAATCTCTAAACGGAAGTGACTTGTCTATAACATATATTTACATTTAGAAAATAGGTAAATATAAATAATTTTATGGTTAAGTCAATTGAATTATTTTTTAATCATGAAAATAATTTTAGAATATTACAAATTTGAACTTTTGATAAATTATTTGTTTCATTGTAATATCAGAAAACTTTCAATGTTTTGATATATCAATTACTTAAAATTGTTTTATTACTCAATTATTTATATTTCGTCATCGTTTTTTTGTCTGCTACATTTATTTGTATATTTATTATTATTTTTTTTTTGCTTTTTATTTCTAGATGAACCACTACTGCAATGGGAGATCGTTTCACATGAAAGAACAAAACGACAAGGACGATCGAAGCGAAAAAAAACGCCTGGGGAATTGAGAGTACTACACGGACGACCTACATCTCGAACTTTCAATGGTTTCATTCTTTTTTTTCTGCTTTTTTCGCCATTTTCAGGATACTTATTCGTCAGCTCCTCCGTGCTCATTATTCCATTAACTGGAAGTTTATTTTTTATGATACATTATCAACATTGCAAGTGTCACATGGTAATTAATGACTAATGAAAATGATCTGTTGAATTTTGACAAATATACAGTTCACTTTTTATAAAAAAAATCGTCACGTGGGGATAAAAAAAATTATAAAAATAATATTTTATATTTCAATATTCACAAAAAAAATTTACCATGTTTTTTTTTTTTAATCTTGGAGCAACATTATGATTAATAATATGGTAAATATTTTATGATTAATTACATGATGAAAAAATATACAATCTTGATATGAATTTTAGTTAAATCTACGAGTGAAATTTCACGAAATGTAAAAGAAATGTTAATTTGTATTCACTATCTTTGATAAGTAAAAAAAGTTTATACTAAAAATGAAAATTGATGAAAAAATTTTATAACAATGTAGTAATTAATTATTAAAATTAACTAATTATTAATTAATAAATTTAAAAATCATTTCAATTTATATAATAATAAATAACTAAATATATAAAACGCAATTTTGTAAATCGACATTTTTGAATTTATAAATCACAAATACGTCATGCTTAAATCAAAAGGAAAAGTTAAACATCGGCCTTATATAATTATTCCCACCTATCTATATGGAAAGTTCAATAAAACACGACAGCCACAGAAATGTAAATACGATGAACGACGGAAGTTTATATACTTTGCTCATACATCGCTATACAAAGTGTGACTTTATAAACCCATCAAAAACCCGTTATTTGTTTTCTTGTATTTATATTGCCGTGATCAATCCCTCGTCATCATCTCCACTAAATAAATATTCATTTATCAAGACACAAATGGTCCAATTAACATTCAACATATATTTACACGTGTAAATAATGTTTAAATTAAATATTATAAACCAACAAGAGCTTTATAAAAATAAACATAATCAATAACATGTTATTTATCTTAAAAAAAATATTTATAATCTTCAAAAATTCTTGATACAAATATTAATATAATTAATAATTATATTCAATTCTATTATTCGAATAAAAAAAATATTTATGTATTGTTTATTGTGTATAATTATGAGGGTAGTAATTAAAAATAGTCTCATTGACACCGGGAAATATAGGAAAATGTCAAAAGCACTTGTATGTCCTCAAACAAATCATCACAATATTTATTTCATGCTTCGCTTATCAATTATGAAAATAATTCACATTAATATTAATTTAAATATATCTATATTCAAATGTATATATGTAATATATAATATATATACCACAAATTATTAATAAATATCTATAGAATTTGTCTATCAACACACGCACAAAATTATCAATAAATTCATTTAATAATATAATTTTCCATGCAAATATACCTACTTACATGACAAATTTTTATATGATGTTATAATTATTTTTCCTTTATTAATAAATATTTGCTGATTTGTTGTGAATAATTTTCAATCGTTCCAAGATGTCTTGTTGTTTCTTACTTCGCGGTTTATCGTCGTGATTAATTTAATTATTAATGATATTTATAATAATTACCAAGTCGTGTGAATATTGTTTTTTAACTATTGGGATTGCGCGCGATTAACAGTGCCAACTCACGCCGGTATAGTGAAACGCGATAGAGTAGAGATGGTTGCATGTACCGCTGCAGCTTACTCTATCATGTCTCAATGTGGATATATAGGTATATAATGAACATAAAAGAAAGCTTCATGCGCGCAAGCTCCGCAAAATAAATTATTTTACGTTGGTTATAATAATTTTACTTTGATCAATTATATATCTATTTATGTGTATGGATTATTAAAAAAAAATCTATATGTATATATATGTTTTTTCACTATACAGTAACCCCTCCGAATAGCGGCCATGTGAATTTTTCTGTGACCGCTATTGAGAGGGGGATTTACAGCGAAATTCGGAGATTGAGGTAAAATTCAGAGTATTTGAAAAGTGGCCGGTTTGGAGGGTGGTCGCCTTTGAGAGGTGACCGCTATTGAGAGGGAGATATAGTGAATGTTGGGGATGAATGCAAAATTTCTGATGAGTGTTTGAAAAATGACCGATTTGGAGGGTGACCGCTTTTGAGAGGTGGCCGCTATTAAGGGGGAGGGTATAGTGAAGGTCGGAGATGAATGTAAAATTTCGGAGCATTTGAAAAACTTGGCCGTTTTGGAGGGTGTCCGCTATTGAGAGGTGGTCGCTATTGAGAGGTTTTTTGCATTGATAAATGTGTATTGATATTGTGAATATATTGGTGAGAATTAATAATTAATCTGACGGTTTGGTCGGATTATGATCAACAGTTTAATTAATAAACTTGAATTGTTTTGTATTTTGTTATTTGAAAATTTGAATATTTTGTCGTGGTTATTATTTTTTTAATAACGTGGAAGTTGAGTTTAAAATTATAATAATAAAGTTTTGTACTCATTTTAATTTTTTTTTTTTTTTTGGTGGAAATAAAATTTTATTTAATCTGTATATGCTTATGAATATTTATTTACCATGCGAATTATTGCAAATATAAAGCTTTTTTATTGCGTATAACAAACAAATAAAGATAAAGACGGAAAAAATTTTTTTTTTTAAATTACTCATCTCAAAATTTTTTTCTTCATCAATATTCAAAACTTGGCTCAAATATTGAGAGATTTCCTAGCAAAAATTCGAAAACAAATTCTTAAAATGAATTAATCAAATATAAAATTTTTTTTTTTAAAATTATTATTCAATTTTCATTACTAAAATTTCCCCGTATAAAAATTGAAAAAATGGATTTTTGATAGCAGAACTGATCGAATATTAATATGAAATAAATAAAAATATTCCAAAATGTACAGTACAAATAAAAAAAAATAATAAAAAATGTGCGACAAGTTTTACATGAAGATAAAGAAATGAAAGAAAACAAGGGCGAGAACGAGTGGGATGAATATAAAATATAGACATGTGATGATTTTTCGGTTGTATCTGTCCATCGTATCACGTCGGCGTAATTCAGTACAGTATAGTACACACAACTGTACGCTTCTACTGTAAAGTAATGTAGCGCGCGCATTCGCGGTGTCGGTTGAGAGTTTGTCCGAACCTCCCTTCCTCCCGTGTCACGACGAGAATACCCGCGGAGCATATCCTCTTCTGGTAGGAGCACATTCCATTACAAATGCGAATATAAAAACAAATAATAAAAATAAAATCCAAATATTAACTCAGCAATTGTAATTAAAATAAAATAATAATAATTTTGTCCATTATTCAATTCATAAAATTCTCAAAGCACTTAAAAACATTAATATAAATTATAAAAATTAATATAAAATTAAATCTATCAATATAAAATAATATTTAAATTCATAAATAATATTGTGAAGATAAATTTTGCTGCCACGTTTCAATCAATTCTGCCGTTTACTTTACACGATTGTTTATCTGCCAATGTGAAATAATTCTTCACCTTTTCGAGTTCTTCATATGAATCTTGATCAATCATGAGGTAAGATCCTATAATTTATAATTAATAATAAACAATAATCCATATATAAATATAAAAAAAAAAATATTTTAAAATAATTTTGAACTCGTTTGAATTATTTTTGTGTGTTTATATTTTTTTTTGTAGTATTATTCACATAATTTTAATCATCTTATTTCATTATTGAAATTGTTATTTCAATTAATTTATACAATAATTTATTTTCCAGCGAACTTTATCAACATTTGTGAGAGAGAAAAGATGACAAGATGACGTGGAATATTTACGAATGACGAGACATTTTCGGTTGGTCCTGTCTTCACATTGCAGGATGTCATCATTGAATGAGATTTTACTGATTATATTACTCATTCATTTCAGTTATCTCAGTGCGTGGTAAGAAATTGACAAATATATTCCACCTGTACACACAAACACACAATTATTTATATCTATTTATTAATTTATTAAAATTTGTTTTTGTAGATTAATTGATGTTTTAAAAATTATAATTTGTATTTACATTTCACATCACAATTGTTATTAATTTTCTTCTGCGACATAAATGATTCCAATGCTGACAATTGACCCAAAGAGAATGATGATTGGTAATGCAATGATAGATATTAATTGTGTGGAACATAATGAGCCAGTAAAAATTTGGATTATATTATGAATAAATTCCATGAATTTATATTATTTATTTTTATTAATAAATTATAGAGATAATATTGAGTTTATCTGTTGTGACCACGAGTATGTCCTCTTGAACTTGGATGAGAACTAGAATCAAAATATCCTTGGAAATATAAAGTTGCAAGAACAATTACACCCAAAATTAATGCCAATGCAAAAACGAATTCAATACTGTCCATATTAGCCATCATTGCTTTTTAAATGTTGTTATTTATACACGATTTAATTTAAAATACTGCGGAAATTATTTATCAATACAATACGAAGAATTTTATAAATTTTGTGTATACAAACAAAAAACAAGAAAAACAATGAAACGTTGGATTAATATTATTTCTGGCAGTTTTATCACTATGACAACGAGAATATTCAATTGATATTTATTCGAATAAATGTATTAGAATACTGTAAAAAAAAAAAAAAAAAAAATAATTGATCGTTATTGAAAGAAAATCAAGAATAAATGAAAAAAAATTTTGTGTAATTAAAAAATGAACGTTGTTAAAATATGGTTGATAATAAAGGTTTTATTTAATAAATATTTAAAATAATACAATATAAATAAATATTGAATAATTAAATATTTTTTTATGTTTAATAAAGTTGAGATATAAAATATAAAATTAAATAGAATTTTACAAATTTATTTAGAATTAAAAATATTGTTGTGTTATTTATTACTGTAATTAATTTTTTTATTCTAAGTGGAATTCATTATTATTTTATAGGGGTTATTTAAACTCTGGTGGGAGTGGTACATCTGACCGACTAGAAAATGTTACTCAAACAATTTCGAGAATACTTGATGGATATGACATAAGATTGAGGCCTAATTTTGGTGGTAAGAATCTTGAAATAATTTTAAAATTAAAAAAAACTTCATAAATTCATTTAGCTAATTCATTCATCGTCTTTTAGAATAATATTAAAACCATTCTAATATTTAATATGTAAAATAACTCGCTAATTATATTGTTGATGAAATTGTTGAAGGTGATCCACTACTTGTCGGAATGGATTTGACAATCGCCAGCTTTGACGCAATATCAGAAGTAAATATGGTAAGTTTATAATAAACAACAATGAAAATAAATACATAAAATACAATTCATAACACCTATTCAAAGTAATTTAGATAATAAAAAATAAATTTATAAATTAACTTCAATAAATATGAATACAAATCCCTAATGAATCCAAAGAAAAATCGGTTTTTTTTTTTTCGATTTTTTTTTTTCGAAAACGGTGATGTTAACGCAAAAATGGGTCGGATAAAAGTTGTAGATCATGAAATTCTCTACAAAAAGTGTCTCTACGTTTTTTTCGCTACGAGTCACTGTTCATGAGATATGACCTCAAAATTGGAAAAAATATTAATTATATAAAACAATGGTTTAGTTCGATATAATAAATTTGATTGGTTTAAGTAACTTGTTTTTGTAATTAATTTTTTTTTTTTTTTAGGATTACACAATTACATTGTACTTGAACCAGTACTGGAATGATGAACGTTTGGCATTTTCCCACGCGGGTGAAGTCTTCACATTGGGCGGTGATTTTGCTGAAAAAATTTGGGTACCAGATACGTTCTTTGCTAACGACAAGAACAGGTGAATAATAAAATAGTGAACAAAGTAAAAATATAAAACGATCGATTATAAGGTATGTGGGTTAACAGCTTGGGCAATGGATGCCTCAAGCGCGCTAAATACTCGTCTTTGAATGAGATGAGCGTATAGTATTCAAGCTATTAAAGCTGTTTTCCCACATTGGAACTTTAAAAGCTCGATAATAGTAGTGTGAACGCACATGTGTGATTTTTATAAATGTTTATATTATTAATAGTTGACTAATTGATTAATTATTGTAATTATTGTCGATGGAAAATTCCATTTTAATCGAATTTCAATTAATACAATCATCAGATTTTGATATTTATTTATTTATTTATTCATTTATTTATTTATTTATTTATTTATTTATTTATTATTTTATCAATTATTAAAGTTTATCTATGTATGTATTAATTAATTAATTAATTTATTTATTTTTTTATTTATTTATTCATTACTTTATCAATTATTAAAGTTTATCTATGTATGTATTTATTTATTTATTGATTTATTTAT
>JAQQBS010001422.1:14988185-15007236 GCA_030347275.1 Microctonus aethiopoides
TTATTCATTACTTTATCAATTATTAAAGTTTATCTATGTATGTATTTATTTATTTATTGATTTATTTATTTATTTATTTATTCATCTATTTATTTATTTATTATTATTAATGATTATTGGTGTCATGGAGATTTTAATGACAATGGTAAAGAGGTTTCATTCCCAGTTTTCTTCACGATGTTACTGAACGTAACAAACTTATACGATTGGCTGGTGATGGATCTGTTACATATGGAATGAGATTCACAACAACATTAGCTTGTATGATGGATTTACATTACTATCCTCTTGATTTTCAAAATTGCACCGTTGAAATAGAGAGTTGTGAGTATATAAATTAAATATTATGCTTGATATTTATATTTTTTAAAATCATTGAAATAAATTAGATTCATTATTTTACTCAAATAAAAATCAATTGAATTTTATAATTGCAATAAAAACCTTTCTAGAAATTTATTAATTATTTTTTACTTCTTATTTATCTCATAGCTTTGCTTAAACTTTGGTAACTTGGTTGGAAGTTGATGATATATATTTTAAAATTACAATTGAAAATCGATAATTTAATTCTTGAAGAAAATGTCCATCATTTAATGTCATCATTATTATTGTCGTAGATGGGTATACAGTCTTAGATGTTGTAATGTATTGGAAAGATACGTCTGTTCGTGGAGTGGAAGATGCAGAATTACCGCAATTTTCAATACTCGGATACAACACCAACGACCGGAAGGAACGACTGGCTACAGGCATTTATCAAAGGCTATCATTGAGCTTTAAACTTCAACGTAACATCGGCTACTTTGTATTTCAGACGTATTTACCAAGCATTCTCATTGTTATGCTTAGTTGGGTGAGCTTTTGGATCAATCATGAAGCAACGAGCGCACGAGTTGCATTAGGTACGTTTTAAAATGTAGCGGAAGAGTGGCATGAAAGAGCCAGTTAAAAAAAAAAGGATAAATGATATAAAAGAAAATAAATAATTAAAAAAATTTGTATAATAAGTAATTGTTTATTCATTTATGTACGTGATGTCATAAAAACATTTTTCAAAATTATCGGTATTTTTGGACTTCTAACTATTTATAAAAATAATGAAATTCGGCTCTTTCATAACACATAGGCATCGAAAAAGCCATCCAATGTTTTGAAAGAGCCAAGTTCTTATTACAGGACTGAAATTTTAGATTAACAAAGATATTATTTACTGATAATGTTAAGATATAATTTTATATCTTATATAATTATAAAACGTTTTATATAACGCAAACTGTGGATAAAATATTCACTTAAATCTAAGGAATTCTCATGAAATTAGCCGTTTGAGATCAATCATTGCAATCTGACTAGGTACGATATTTTTAAGAACTCATATAATTTTATTTGATGTATCTGAGTCTGTATCATTATTTATTTTAGATTTCTTAGTAAGAGCTTTTTGAAGGGACCATATAAAGCTGGCTTTTTCATCACACTGCAGCCCAGCTCTTTCAAAACATATTCTCCCAAGAAACATAACCCCGAAAATTAGTATGAAATTAAAGAATTGCCTGCAAAATATATATGGTATTAGAAGGCCTAATATATCTATAAAATTATTGTATAATCATATTACTATTAGTTTTGTCTATATAGACGTCAAAAAACTAATAAATAAATCTTCAATACGTCGTATCGACATTCTTTATTTTTGATAAACTGACAAATATTTGTGGACAACATATGGCTAGTGTTACTATCTTAAAATAATAATACATCCATGATTCGTTCGAAAACTACTGCGTAAATGATATAATGGCTCTTTCATGCCACTCTTCCACTCATTTTTATCCATACGTATTTAGACCACAATGTTTCTAATTTATTTTCCTTTCAGGTATCACAACGGTATTGACAATGACAACAATATCAACCGGTGTACGAAGCTCATTACCACGAATCAGTTATGTTAAAGCCATTGATATTTATCTCGTAATGTGTTTTTTCTTTGTATTTGCTGCGTTGCTTGAA
Organism: Microctonus aethiopoides; assembly: GCA_030347275.1. Classification (NCBI taxonomy): domain Eukaryota; kingdom Metazoa; phylum Arthropoda; class Insecta; order Hymenoptera; family Braconidae; genus Microctonus; species Microctonus aethiopoides. Next base: position 14,990,202 of record JAQQBS010001422.1, read on the forward strand.
TATGCCGCAGTGAATTATACTTACTGGGGTGCACGAGCTAAGAAAAAAACAAAAAGAAAAAAGGATATGATGGATAATAAAGTTAGAAATTCACCAAGTATGGGTGAGTTGGATAAAATTGTTATAAAATTTTCTACATAATATTTTTCTGATGATTAAGAGGATTTAAATGAATTATTGGCTGATTAATTTTTATCAGATAGTAGAACAAGAACTACAAAACTTACTGGTAGTACTGAAGCAGATATAATTGAGCTTCAGGATTTGAGAATGTCACCATTGCCGAGCATCAGGAGCCGATCAGGTTTGGCATGTGGATCAACAACACCAGCATCAACCAGATGTTATGATGATATCAAATTTCCACCAAGTTTTCGACCAGCACGAACATCTGCTAGTTATAATACACACAATAGACAGACAGGTGGATTGAGAAATCGTGGAACACGACAGAATAAGCCAAAGGTAATGTTTATACGTAATATTTTAAAATGATAAATGAAGTAATTGTCTTGTGATTAGTAATGGAGATGAAAAAATAATTATATTGCAATTAGCAGGTACTTAATGCATTGCGCAGAGGTGCTTCAGTACTTCGTGCTTCCATACCGAAAATAAAGGACGTCAATGTTATTGATAAATATTCGAGAGTTATATTTCCAGTTTCCTTTATAATATTTAATGCAGTTTACTGGATATTTTATGTTGTATAAGCAGTGTGATAATTATGGATGAATTTTCGCCATGCAATATTGGAGAGTTTTAAATTTCTCTTATTAATTTCTGGCAAAATAAAATAAATATTGAGAAAAATCGATATTGTTTGATTTTCATTTAGGATTTATTTCATTGAATCGTATTATATATTGTACCTTTTTTGCCAAAGGATATTTATTTTAATTGAATCTTGAAAGAGTTATTGGTTGTGTTGTGCTTATTTAAGAGAGAATTATTTAGAAATTATAATTTTTTTATTGAAAAAATCATGTTTTTTTTAACCTGATGAAAATTTTAAATTTCATGATTTTTTGGATTTTTCTTGGTTCATATAGAAGAAAAATCCATGAAGATTAGAATTGTTTTTGATTTTTTTGTTTCAAATAAAAATTACGATCTCCATTTTTCCCGGCAATTAGAGACTGCAATTGTAAGGTGTTGCACAAATTTGCACATAAATCTGTTGCATTTCAATATTTTTGCTCGAAAATTTTTTTTTTAATGTTCAAATATGTAATAAATTTATCTCAAAAGTTTGCTAGAGTTGCTCATTTTTTTCCGTCTCAAAAAAAATCCTCAAAAAAACGTTTTTTTTTTTAGGCCTCTGAAAAAGGCCTCTGTCTTAAAGCAGTCGGTACAAAGCATGGAGAATCGAAAAAATTTTATTGTTCACCAGTAGAGTGTGTAATATACATAAATTCAAATTGCTTTTTTTTCTGACGTGTGTTAATGCAACAACAATGATTCAAGGTGAAAGAGAGTAAGAATCAATATTATTAATGAATAAAATTGAAAAATAAATATTATTTTTTGAGTTCATACAGTCAACTCATCAATCAATCAATCAATCACTAAACACTACTATTAGGGTGCTTTTTTTGAGGGGACTATTTTTTTTTCTTGTAGAATTGATGATATATTACTCTAAACATTAAAAAAAAAATTCCCACCAAAGATGAGCTCTTCATTTTAATATTAAGTACTGCCGTCATCAATTAATTGACCAAATTTTTTGGTCATTTTTGACGGGCTGTATTTCAGTGAAAAAAGGTCGTATCGACAACTTAAAAAAAAGATTTTCAAGCTTGAACATTCTAGTTTTCAGATCTTTCATTGAAAAATTTTTAGAAGCAACAATTTCCGTGTGATCTTTAGAGAAAGGACCAACAAAAAATGTTTGCGAATTTTTCACATTTTATTTTTCAGTCCATGGACATGGAAAAATTTTTTCGAGCTACGCTCATACATGGGTCGGATAGCCTGTTTAATCAGCTTCAATTTCCTTTTTTGGAGACCACGGTACGACCTTTTGTTCCCGAGATATCGAGTTTTGAATGCAAAAGGATCCTTTTTCATTCAATTACCGATATTGACGCAACTATTGGTCGTACGGCAAATCCAAGGACAGTTCCGAAATTTAAAGGAAATTTCCTACAAGGATCTGTTATGTTCTTTTGTTAAAAAAAATTTTTTCTATCTCAAACGTTCAGTTGAAAAAAGTACAAAAAAGTGACTTTTTTCTTTGTTTTGGTAAATCGACTGTATCTTTGCTAATACTGGGGGAAATGCTAAGGTTCGAAAAAATTCTTTAGCCAAATGTACCCCTAATAACCCTGTAAATATTCAGATCGATCGATCATATGGTTTTTGTGGACCGATTGATCAAAATTTAGAAAAAGTTAAAGGAATAACGTACCTAATCTCAGCGTAATCTACTTAAAAATGAAAAAATTCATTTTTTCTTAACTGTTTAGACTACCTCATACCTGTTACAGGTCAATAATGACTGTGAAAGTTAATTTTGAAAAAATTCAAAAATTTTCAAAAATATTTTCTTTTTTTAAAAATAAATCCTCGCGTGTTTCGTCATAGAGACAACGCATGAGGTGACAAGATCTGGTCGATATAACGCCTAGCATTAAGGTTATCATGGAACGTTCGGACCTTCTAGGACAAAAAAATACAGCCTTGCAAAGCACCTTCATGTCGGGGCGTGGGGTTTTCCCGAAGAATACTTGAATCAGTTTATGAACATTGAAGAAAATGAATTCAATTATGATTTGTTATTTAACTTCGAAATAAGCAACGACTACAAACGTATTCATAGTTTTCAAAGAGCAGATTTTATTTTAAGAGCAAATTATACATCTTCCTGGGTTCAATAATTCGTGCATCATCATGAAGCCAATAATTCCGTATTTGGTTCAACATATATAAAAATACTCAATCGAAATAATTCACTGTAATTGAATTCAACTAAAGAAAATATGTATATATTTGTTTAAATAAAAAAAAAATCCTCCTCAGGACATGAATCCAAACTTATATTTCAGCTTTCGTCAATTTAACTGATAACGCTACGAACTAATTTAATTAAATTGTACAAATTTTATATTTGAGCGATGAGTCAAGTAGGATAAGCTTGGGTAATTGAGATCGTAAGGTGAGCTTGAAAAAATATATTTTATTTAATTGTATTAACTCTTAATATTTACGCATAAATATGTATTAAATTTCCGAGTTACATCAAATTACCGTCGATAACATTTGATTAAATAATAGCATCTTCATCTAAAATAGAAATACCAGTAAATAATTCATAAATAAGAAATAAACAAATAATACAAATGTTCTCAATGGTATTAATAACACAAAAAAAAAATCTTCAATAAGAAAGGTAGATATTATTTCTAGACATTCCCTCTCTTTTTTTTCATTAAATTCTTCATGGAATTATTATTGAAATATTCGTGATATAATAAAGATCATTCATTCTTCTATTTTAGTTTCGTTCCGTCAATCATAAGTGCCTGTACTACTGTTCGCCAAAGTGTAAGATAGGTAATGTATATTTGAAATCATATTAATTTTACTAAATTTTGCAATTAATGTTCATATAATTATTTGTTTATTTTTCGAGTATAATAATTTACTTTTAAATAATTTTTATCTAATATTAAATAATAATAACCGAATGAAAAATAATAATTAAACACTCTGCTGGTGAACGATAAATTTTTTATGATCTATTTGTTTCTCGCCAATAGAACGTTTAGCTATTGTCGCTTCCGGAGTAAATATAGAGCAATTATTGCTTTCCATTCCAATGATAGATGAAGGGACTGGAGTGAAGCAAGCTGATGCAACTCATGGTGTTTTAAAAGAGTGGAATCATATCAACTCCGTTAAAGCATTTTGTTTTGATACAACATCTGTGAACACTGGTAAGATTTTACATTGTGAATGTTTTTTTAATTTTTTTTTTTTCATATAATTAATTGACATTAACAATCTGAATGATAATTTAGGGATTCGATTGGGTGTGTGCACTTTATTGAAAAAAAATTGGGTCACGATGTACTGTATTTTGCATGCCGTCATCATATCATGGAAATAATATTAAAAAATGTTACAGAAGTGGCTTGGCCAGCAACAAACAGTCCAAACGTTCCAATTTTCAAGAGGCTCAAAGATAATTGGAACAAAATTAATACATCTCTATATGACATTGGGATCGAAGATGAAAATATTAAAGATGTGTTGAATGAGAACAAAAAAGATATCATGCAATCATAGAGGATAAATTCAAGGTATAAATAGTATAAATAGAAGTCTGTTTCGATTGAGTGGAAGTATTTTTGAAACAAGAAATTTTTTCTTAGTTTTGAATAATTTTACTATGTTCAAGCAACTTTTGTAAATATCTTATATTATGTAATTATCTCGATGAATCATATCTAATTGCTAAAATGTAATCAATAGAATCCAATAAACGTTAAATTATTCTAAATTCATGTCCAAATCAAATTTTTTTTTTCACTAGAACCATCAACCGAGAAATGATTATAGAGAATTACTAGAGTTGGGATACATTTTCCTGAGAGGAAAACCCAATAACGGATTCAAATTTAAAAATCCTGGAGCTGTCCATCACGCAAGATGGCTTGCCAAAGCAATATATTGTTTAAAAATATACATGTTTAGACAACAATTCCCTATGAGCGCTTCCGATCTTCGTTCTTTGCGTGAAATTTCTGTTTTCATTGTCATTATGTACATTAAAATGTGGTTTGATGCTCCAAATGTAATAAGAGCACCTAACAATGATTTACAGTTGTTGAAAAATTTGATTAAATATAAACAAATTCACTCCAAAGTTGCCCAAGCTGCTATAGAAAAATTGAGCAATCATTTTTGGTATTTGCATGAGCAACTTGCTTGTTTAGCTCTATTCGATTCGACTGTTACTCAGGAAGAAAAATTAAGAATGATACATAATATGAAAACAAAAAAAACAATGATGATTGATAATAATATCAAACGTTTGAATGTTAAAAGAGAACAATTAAATTTGATGACATCACAGAATATAAGTGATTTTGTGAGCAAGAAATCAATTTTTATCTTCGAAGATTTTCAATCATCGTACGATTTTTTGGATAATAGTATTGATTCATGGGGTAATGATCCATGTTATCAATAATGTTTGATAACATTTGTGTCTTTTCCCCTTATTTTTTTTTGTATTCTCACATTTTTTTTTTTTTTTTTCATTTCAGAATGGCTGACTCTCGTCATGGATTCCGAGGAGGTTTTGGTTCTCGAGGCGGTGCTAGTGATCGTGGTGGTGGTGAGGGTGGTAGAGAACGTGGTAGTGGCAAGGAAGGCCAAAAAGAATGGATTCCTTTGACGAAACTAGGCCGACTTGTAAAAGCAGGAAAAATTAATTCTTTAGAAGAAATTCACCAGCTTGCTTTGCCCCTTAAAGAATTTGAAATCATCGATCAACTCTTTGGGTCATCTCTAAAGGATGAAGTTCTGAAAATCATACTAGTTCAGAATCAAACTCGTGATGGTCAACATACTCACTTTAAGGTATTAATAATTTAATTTTTGTATTTATATTATTAAATTTCATGAAATGATTTACTTATTTGTAATATGTATTTGGCAGGTATTTGTTGTTGTTGGTGACAGTAATGGTCACATTGGATTGGGTATTCAATGCTCAGAAGAAGAAGCCACTGCCATTCGTGAAGAAATTATTTTAGCTAAATTATCAGTTGTTCCAGTACGACGATGATACTGGGGAGATGAAGTTGGTAAACCCCATGCTGTGCCATGCAAAGTAACTGGTGAATATAATTCCATTGAGATACAATTGACACCAGCACCTAGAGGAACTGGTATTGTGTCAGCTCCCGTACCGGAAAAGATGTTGCAAATGGCTGGTATTGAAGATTGCTATACATCAGTAAAAGGAGCAACTGATGATTTTGCTTGTTTTGCAAAAGCAACTTTCGATGCAATTGCAAAGACTCATCAATTTCAGACGCCAGCTTCATAAAAGCTAGGTTATGTCACTCTCAGAGACACCATAGTATAAATATATGCTAATTGGTTGTATTTAAAATAAACTTCAAAATAAATGAATTTGTTTATATTTTTTTTTATTTTATTACATACATGTATTATAAATAATTAATATATGTATTACATATATTAATTAATGATTATTTTTTATTTATTTATTTTAATGTTCCCCTCGGGGTTTCATGGCTCCACTCCTCTTTACATTTTCAATATTCTTACATGTTTATTTCCTTATATTCTATTAATCTATTTACATTTTTTATTTTACCTCTTTTTCCCTCCTTCTCCTCTTTTCCTCTGCTCTTCTCCACTTTTCTCATCCACCACTCTCCCTCTCCATCTTCCCCTAATATTCCCCTGACATTTTCTTGCCATCCTCCTTCCCTCGCCCTTTCTCTACATCTCTCCTGCACTTCTCAAGCTATGCCACGATGCCCGATTATTAGCTGACAAAAGAAGAGTCACTATTTTATAGTTCTCTTCGATTTCAGCAAGGCGTTTGATATGGTTTCGGATGGTCTATTATTACACAAATTGGCAAAATTGGGCTTCTCATCCTCAGCATTGAAATTGATTCACTCTTATCTGACGGGTAGATCACAATGTGTTATTGACAACTTCACAAAGACTCATTCAAGATGGGTCACGATCAATTCAGGTGTTCCTCAGGGTTCTGTACTTGGTCCACTACTTTTTTCACTTTTCATCAATGACATTGCAACTATTCTCAATAACTCCAAGCATATAATCTTTGCGGACGACATTCAGATTTATTTAGATTTTTCACCATCTGGATTGGATCAAGCTATAGCTAAAATACAACAAGATGTGCATGCGATTGCGGCTTTTGCTAACTCCAATCTACTAGCACTAAATCCCAATAAGACCAAAATACTTTTACTTGGAAGCTCAACTTACATGAGTACAATCAACCACAATACGTTACCGGTTGTATCTTTAAATGGCATAGTTATACCATATGTCTCGTGGGCACGTAATTTGGGAGTGTGTCTTCAGTCAAATTTGTCATGGTCGAAGCATGTTTTGTACGTGTCAAACAGAGTACATGCCACTCTTTATCGTCTCAAACAACATAAAAACTCATTACCTACACAGCTGAGAGTCAAGTTGATGACCACACTTATATTTCCCATACTGGATTACTGCTGTGTGGTGTATAACGACCTTACAAATGAACTTAACAAGAAATTTGTTTATGAAGAAATTTTTATAAACAAATGATTTTTATTCGAGTGTTGTATGCAAAGTTTTTATGAATCGTTCGATTTGTTGGTTTAGTAATTTAAAATGATATGAAAATTGATACTATCCCGGGACAAAAACAGAAAAGTCACAGCGGAGAAATGTTACCAAGCCGAGGAAGGTATGGATGTAAACAAACAAGATATATGCATGTATGTATGTACGGATGTGTGTGAGTGTGTATATGTATGTGTGTAGATATAAAATGGTGTTCAGGGGCGTAGCGGGTAGGGGGAGAGGGCTTGAATAAATGTGAAGAAATAGTATGTAAACAAAAATGATGATTTCGTCAAAGATATATTAATTTATGAAATATTTTATGAAATAATTTTTTTACCTGACATTTTGTGATTTGCAAAAAGTTTAACTCCAAATGAAATATAGATAGACCACTTGTTACTGAAGACAATACCATAATGATAGAAAATATCAAATATGAGTATAAATGTAAACAAATCGTGTACGTAGTGCATTTTCTGTTCATATTGTTCCTGTATTCAAGTGGGGTATAAGCTAATTATACCTAGATAAAATAATCTAGATTTTATCCACTTGGAGTATAAGATTCCTAAATGTGAACAAACAGTATGTAAACACAAAATTTTTAATTCCAGGAATCTTGTGTCTCCTTACATTTATAGTTTGAATTCCATTGCCTAGTGCGACTGTGACGGTAAAATTTATTTTGAGGCGTATTCACTTGTCGATTGAAAGTTACAAAATGACTTGGATACGAAACTATAATGCCTCCCAACATATAATTTCGTTCTTTTATATTTATTTTTTCTGCAATGTCATTTATTTTGATTCCATCGCTAAATTTTTTCTTATTCAATTGGAAAACAATATCAAAATCTATCATTATAAAACATGTACCCTCTTTGGTCAGCTTTGATTCTAATTTACATTTTTTACATATTTGTACTTCTTCACTAAACTTTTCTCTTACAAATTTTAATAAAAATTCCCCGAACTTGAAGTCTTTAATGTAATCATCAGCAATTATTATTGTCTCGGATAATTCTTTCATACCGCAATTTTCGCAGTGTTGTAGGATTTTTAAGCACGGATAATTAACAAGAAGTTTGCACATTAAATCGTGAACACTGCAATAAGAATCCAAGTAACCATTTACAATATTAAAATATAAACTTAATATGGTCGCTCTTTCATAATATTATTATCTAAAATATTGAAGAAGGAAAGATCCTTCTTCAATCTTGTCGAAGCAAACCGCAGCATAAAAAAAAAATGAATGTCATTAAGAAAATTCAACAACAAAATTCAAAGCGAGCTGCTATATACACAGCATCTTTGAAAGATTTTTCTTCAACGTTAAATGACGAGGATTCCATCAATACGAATCAAGAAAATGAAATACTTGGAAATATTCGGTCAGAAAATATTCAAAATGATTGCAAAAATTGCCAAAAATGCATCTGTAAAAATTGGGCACCATTTCGTAAGTATATATTTGAAAATTTTTATAATTACAAACCTTGTTATACCTCATGCTATTAATTTACCCATAATATTAATTGCAACGAATTAATGTTTTTCTTTAGTGACAGATGACGTTTTGAATTTTTTGGAAATGTTCATAGGATCGATGAAAGCCGCAAAAGAAAAAGTTGATATAATGATATTCTATATGACGCTGACTTCGTAAAGAAATATTTCGATCGTAGTCCCGTGTTGATCAACAAATTTACCGATTCAGCAGAACGTGTGGCAATAGCATATGCATGAAACGCTTAAAAAAAACTAAAAATATAGATCACACTGAATCTGACGCTTCTATTAAACAGAAAGTTTACGAACTAGCAAACGATATTAAAATTTTGTTTAAAAGTGGAAGACGTCTTCCTGGAAATGAAGCCGAGTTGCAGTCCGGATTATTCCAATATTTGAGACAGAGATTTGGTGATGCTGCTATTGAACGTTACACTTATGATGGCAAAAGATGTGATATTGTAATATCGATTGGATGATATATGTTTATTATTGAAGTCAAAATCTTTACAAAAACTGCGACAGATGCTCATGACCAAGTTATTAGTAATGGATACTATACCTTAGCAGAGGAAGAATCAGTCGAAAAAGTTTTTCCAAAAAAAAACACCAATTGTCATGGATCATATTCGTATGGGATTACACAGCGATAGGGAGGGCGAAATTTCCATTGCATATTCATTCGAAGATTCGGATATGGAACTTGTCTCTACTAAAGGCGCAAAAAAATAATATTAGTAGATCAATAATACAATATTAAGCCGTAATATAAAGACTCATTGAAAAAATATTATTTTTGTATCTGATATCAAAAAAAAGGACTATGTATTATATATTATATTATAATTATATATACACTTACTATGTAATTATATTAGTTATCTATATTTATAACATAATACACATCAATGATAGGTGTCATTGATTGCTATTTCCAAGAAACCTCATCATCGCCTATTGTAATCTTTATATTGGAGTCTTTATATTACGGCTTAATATTGTATTATTGATCTACTAGTATTATTTTTTTGCGCCTTTAGTAGAGACAAGTTCCATATCCGAATCTTCGAATGAATATGCAATGGAAATTTCGCCCTCCCTATCGCTGTGTAATCCCATACGAATATGATCCATGACAATTGGTGTTTTTTTTTGGAAAAACTTTTTCGACTGATTCTTCCTCTGCTAAGGTATAGTATCCATTACTAATAACTTGGTCATGAGCATCTGTCGCAGTTTTTGTAAAGATTTTGACTTCAATAATAAACATATATCATCCAATCGATATTACAATATCACATCTTTTGCCATCATAAGTGTAACGTTCAATAGCAGCATCACCAAATCTCTGTCTCAAATATTGGAATAATCCGGACTGCAACTCGGCTTCATTTCCAGGAAGACGTCTTCCACTTTTAAACAAAATTTTAATATCGTTTGCTAGTTCGTAAACTTTCTGTTTAATAGAAGCGTCAGATTCAGTGTGATCTATATTTTTAGTTTTTTTTAAGCGTTTCATGCATGCTATTGCCACACGTTCTGCTGAATCGGTAAATTTGTTGATCAATTGAATATTACACACAGAGGACGATCACACAAATTCAGGATAATCGACACACTATTTAATTAATAAAATAAATTTTCACACACACAATTTTATATAGTAAATAATCAAATTTAATAATTAATAACTTTAACTGACTCTCAATGGCTGAGACAGGAATTGTAAATTTAAATGAAATCTGACTTACAGTTCTTTTACTTATTTTGGCTTGGCTTTTACAATTATAATTTGATAATTTCCAGAATATTCCAAATATAATTATCGATATTCCTTCATTGACTTTGATAATCTTTCCTTGACTGATTATTATAACTTGTCAATAATTATTTAATACTTCGTCCAATACTTTGACGATATTTTATATTTCCAAATTTTATATGATTTGCAATTCTTTACTTTTACAGTTATACGCAAATATAGTTTTCGGGCGTCGACTTAACAGGTTGGCTCGTAGAGCAGAAGTGAAGTGAAATTCCGCTGTCACCCGATCGTAGACTCATTGTCCCTTTGTCTAATGACCACGTGATCCTCACGTGTTGACAAACTGGTGCGTTAACCGGTTGACCGTTGCATTTTCATCAAGCATCTTCTATCCTCGTCTTATGCATTCGTCTTCCATAAGGATGGGCCTCTCTTGCTCGCTCTCATGGTGTACATGATATTCAATACGAATATGTGTGTGAAGTACAGTTTGAAACACTATTTTCACACATTTCGTCATACTTTGTAAGCATGTCAATGAGCGAATTTCATATTTTTTCAATATGAAGCGTAATTAAGTAATAAAAAGAGTTAATAATCATTATTTTTTCATTTTAAACATGAGAATATACAACTAAAAACTTCATTGATTATGTACTGATGAATGAAAGGCGTTATTTTCAAAACTAATCACTTTCAAAATTAAGATTTATTACATTTTTTCAAGAATAAACCGTTTTTTTTTCTGATTTGACTCACTAGGATCAAAAAATGCCAAAGCTACATTTTTATGGTTTGAATACCATAAATGATTAGTAATTTTCGAAAGAGCAGCTTTAGCCATTGATCGATTTTCAATTTTATGATTAAATCAATCTTTTACAAATCTGAGATCGTTATTTGGACTAGAAGCAGCATCAGGAACAGTGAACTTCGCTTTAAAATAAAATTTTACAATGAAAATATTAATGGCAGCCGAACCGTCTGTTTCTTTTTTAGTTATAATTCAAACTGCTATTAAAAACATGTAAATTTTCAAGATAATCTAACGTTTAAAAATAATGTCACATGGCTGTATAATAGATAATTGAAGCCAGTAAACATAACTGCACAAAAATAACGATATTTATTATCCACAAACAATTTTGAATACGAAAATAATAATTATTAACTCTTGTTATTACTTAATTATGCTTAAATATATGAAAATAGTGTTTCAAACTGTACATCACACACATCATCGTATTGAATATTACGTATTTGAGTGTAGAGAAATAAAATTTCAAGTAATTAATGATCAATCCGTACGAATCAACATAAAGTATGCTAAAAAACATGAAAAATGCAATTATTGATTTGCGCGACCTCTAAATATCATTCGACTTGCTCCAAAAAATTGAGAAAATTTTTATTTTTTATCCCTCAAAACATACTGGAAGAGCAGCTAAAAATAAAAAAAAAGTTTTTTTTTGGGCCACCCTAGTGTATATGTATGTGTGTAGATATAAAGTGGTGTTCAGGGGCGTACCGGGAAGAGAGAGAGGGCTTGAATAAATGTGGAGAAATAGTATGTAAACAAAAATGATGATTTCATCAAAGATATATTAATTTATGAAATATTTTATGAAATAATTTTTTTACTTGACATTTTGTGATTTGCAAAAAGTTTAACTCCAAATGAAATATTGATAGACCACTTGTTACTGAAGACAACACCATAATGATAGAAAATATCAAATATGCAGAATATAAATGTAAACAAATCGTGTACGTAGTGCATTATTATTATTTCTGTTCATATTGTTCCTGTATTCAAGTGGGGTATAAGATTTTATCCACTTGGAGTATAAGATTCCTAAATGTAAACAAACAGTATGTAAACACAAAATTTTTAATTCCAGGAATCTTTTGTCTCCTTACATTTATAGTTTGAATTCCATTGCCTAGTGCGACTGTGACGGTAAAATTTATTTTGAGGCGTATATATACAGATCATTTGTTTACATCCATACCTTCCTCGACGAAATAAGACTTAACAAAGCCTTAACTTAATATAACTGTTAACTGCCTTAGTAAATTTCGCTCTATGTATGATAATATTTTTGAATAAAATTATATTTATTATTATTAATTAAATCGTATGCTTTTAATAATATTAAAATTTTATTATATATTGATGTAATAAAGGATAAAAATTTTTTAAACTTTAAAAAATTCTATTATAAATATATATAAATTGTTTAAATACAAACATCTAGAGACCGAATTCCTTCATCTTTTTTAATATTTATAACCAGCTTTCATTGATATTATTATTGGATTTATTTTTGGTGATTCGAATATTACTAATTATAACCAACTAAATAAAACGAAGAATGATTCGTGGAAGATTAATAGATGGTTTTGTTTTTGTATTATAGATAAATAAATAAATAAATGTACATATGAGGGGTAAGATCTTGAATGTACTGCAATGTACGTTCAAATTAAAGATAAGATCAATAATTATTATTAAGATAGGGGGGGAAATGGTTTCAACTCTTATTTTCCCCATTAGCCAAGTGCATGCACCACCTAGTGCATTCTCATGTAAATCCCTGTATAGCCTTTGGTGGAGTACACACCAATTACTGCTATTGCCCCAATAGCATTTGGTGCACTCCACCAAAGGCTATACAGGGATTTACATGAAAATGCACTAGGTGCACGCACGGTGCACGATCGGTGCGCGCACTTGGCTAATGGGGTGGGGAATTGTCGTGATTTTCACAGCAGTGGCTCACTGTGGTGGCACTGTGGCTCGGGCGGCAATGGTACCAAAAGAGCACAGGAGAGTGCGCTTCGGTACAAATGCACCTCAGCGCCAACGGAAACAAATATTGGTGCCAAAACAACAGATATAAAAAAAAAAAGAACTACTTGGAAAGCTACAGCTGCTATAACACTAAAAGAGAATTGTTTCAACCTAAGTGTACTTTTTATGAAATAAAATTATTATATTTAATTTATGTTAGTGAGATATTTCTGTCAGGAAATATCCGTTCTTTACTCTACAACCTCTTCCTACCTACAGCACAGGAGGTATGCGCATCGGGTGTGCGCACTTGGTTATAATGGGAATATGGGAATTAAAAAGTGTGTGCAGGTAATGTTTCTTGAATTAAAATGAAATTATTGACAATCGGTAAGACACTTTCCATACTACGTACTTAAATTTTCACGAATCGAATGAAAGAAGAACGATGATAAGGATGATAATAAATTAAAAGTGAGGTTAACTTTGTCTCACGTGGGCCATCAACACTTGAGTAGCTGGTTTGAAAATGAAATCAATGTATTTCTTACTGATTACTATAATGGACGTGAATGATTGATGAAAACCTTTTGAAGAATAAAATACAACTTAATAAAGAGGTATCTATTTAATTATGTCTTTCAATTTGAATTATTGGTAAGAATAGTTTACAATAATAATGATAAACTGCGAGAATAAAAGAAACAAATTGGGTTGGTATAATTATTAAATAAAACTTCAAACTACAATTTTACTGTATTTCAAAAGCATATCAGGTTTTCCAGGAATAGTTTTACTATCAATAGAGAAAGAAGATGCCACGATAAAATAATTTTTAGCTCATTTCTGAGAGAAATCTGCAACGTCGATAATCACCACATTCAGCATGAATATTTTGGACCAAATGAGATAAATAAATATTCACGCAAGTAAATTACTAATTGTTCATTTATTCTTCACAAATAATCAGATGACAATGAATGATAATAAATCATAAAAGAAAAATTACTCAAAATTAAAAATATTCTCATTCGTTTTAGGAATTACTTTTATTTGATTCTTCATTTTTTTTTCTTTGCCATTCTCTGATAGTCTGATGATTCAAGACTATTGTACCAGGACCAGTAAAAGTAGTAGAATATTTTCAGTGAGTAGGTAATCAATAAATTTATATGATGGTGATGATCTCTGTGCATGACAGACTTAAAGCACGCTAACTGGCAGTTCCTGGTACAAAAAAGAGATATATCTTCTGGCATTTCTTAATAATCAAAAATATTATTTTTCTTATTTATTATTCACATTTGTATTTTCATCACGAGATCATATAAATCATTCACCTTAATCTGGTGTTTAACTTTTGACATTATTCACTGATAAAAATATTTAATCGCCATCAATAATATTTTCTTTTCCATTTTCTTTGTCATTTTTAATTTATATTTACACACATGTCCTCTATCATCAAGAATACTTTTATTCTATCAAAGTTAACAGTCCATAAAATGATTTGTACTACTTGTCCACCCCATGACAAATATCACTGACGAGAGTCAGTGCTGGAAAGTGTAATTGCTTAGAAAAAAATAATGATAAATAGAAATAAAAACAAATCAAATGAATTATGAAAACAAATATTATTTTGTTAGTAATTCATGGGGGAAAAATGTTGGATTTTTCACATGACACGAGTTCATTATTAAATATAGTTAACAACCGTACCATGTACTGCATGTCACTACCATAACAAATTGCTAGTAAATATTAAAGTATATATATTCACAATTGCTGCATTTACAATTTATCCGTACCCATAAATCACAAATAGAAACGTCTGTATGTTGCAAAGAGCCAATAAAATACGTAATAATAATATCAGTATAAAATAAAACGCATGTCTTAGTATCATTAAATAAAATTATTACATTAATAAAGAAAAAAACAAATATAATCTTACAAAAATAATATTTAATTTAAATTGACTGAAAATTTTTTCTTATTTTTCATTACATTTCTACATACTTATATGCATTTTCTACGAATATAATTATGTCAACAATTATATCTTATATCAACAATCGTCACGGAAGATGAATTAAGTAAAAAACAAAACTAAAACAATAGCTACACAAAACTCTATCATTAACTTCAGTCATAATCTTCACAATGTTCATTTTGTCTTGGCTGAATATCAAAAGCACATGTGCAAATATAAATTTAAACAAATTTCCGGGTGTATAAATATTTACATACATAAATTATAACATAAAAAAAAAAAAAAAAATACAAATAGACATACAAGAAGAAAATTGTCATTGCTAGAAAATAATTTTGGCAGAAATAAAAAGTCATATTGAAGCAGATGTACTGGCGAGACTTACGCAAAGTATTGATTTAAAGGACCTGGAGGGATCGTCATCATGTCTGTGTGTTTCCTCCCTCTCTCTCCTCTCTCTAAATACCCATGAATGAATCGCAGACTTGAAAAAAGAGGGTGGAAATAATTCAAGCCAGAATTACAAACAATAACTCAACATCAAAAAAAAAATCTTTCATGCACAGCATCACAATCTAAAACAAAAAAAAATATATCCGTAGTTAATTTATGTATAAATAAATAAATAAACAAATAAATAAATATTTAAGAGGGAGGATGAGGGTCCTAAAAAAAAATAAATCCCATAAATTTTAATTATTATTGATTTATATTGTAATAAATTAATAATTTTAGGCTTTTATATATTTTTTTTTAATGATTTTTAGATTATGTATGATAGTATATACGTTTATGTACATGTATTTGGGTTTAGTTATATATAGATGTATTAATGTTACATAGTATGTAAAGCTGTCGCTCGGGAGTGCACGTGGTGTCTGCCGGCAGAGGGAGACAAAGCGATATTCAGCATTTGCAGGAGTAGTGGAGGGATATTATTACTTGGTTTGTTGCAGTGAGAGAGGAAGCAACAGAGGAACCGGCAAAATATTGCGAGAATATTTTGGAAAAAGAGGGAAAGCTTGTAGTATAAATTATATAAATTTTGTTGTGTGAATGTACAGAGAGTTGTGTGAGTTTGTGTAAAAGATTGAGAGAGTAGAGTACAGTGTTAAACTATCGTTTGTGGAGTTGAGAGGAAGGGGCGGAGCTGGAGGAGGAGGAGAAGGAGGAGGAAGAGTTTAGGTCCTCAGGATGGGGATTGTTGAGACGATATAGAGGAGAGACAACAGTGAACAGACGACATGAGAAGCGCGTGAGTTTAGTTTGTTCGAGAGTGCGATATTGGGTCGACGTGAATTTGTGTTGTAAAATCGTTTGTGATTTTTTTTTATTTTTTTAGTGTGGATATATTTTTTTTTTTTTTTGGTTTTATTTTGATGAGATTCGGGTATTGGATTTAGTTGTGGTGGATTATTTGTGAGATGCGGAGGACAGTTGAGTATGAAAATTGTTTGAGAAGTGATTTATTATTTTGATGATGAGAGAATTTTTTTTTATTTGATGTTGGATTTTTGTCAGTGAGGACAGATATTATAGAACAATACTATGGGAAATGGAGATGATTTAGAGGTAAGAGAAATAATATTAGATTATTATTTTTTTTTTTTTTTTT
>JAQQBS010001422.1:15007447-15039434 GCA_030347275.1 Microctonus aethiopoides
TTTTTTAATGGAGATGAAAATGAAATTTGTGAGGGAATCGTTTGAAAATTATTGAATATTGTTTATGGATTAGAACAAATTTGATGGAATTGATAGTTATTTGGTGAAGGAAATTTAAAAAATTAACTAATGAGGTAGTAAAAATAATGAATAGATTAAAAAAATTTTTTGAAAAAATTGAGTGTAAGATTGATTGAATATTAATAATATAAATGGATTTTTTTTTTTTGAATGGAAGAAAAGGTTGGAAATAGAATGAGGAAGAGGAAGAAATGAAAGTGAAAGACACAATGTCGTTTTTTTTTTTTTTTTTGACACACGAATTAATTAATCACGTGTCAATCTCATTTTTCATGCGTTGACATTAAACCAAATTTTGTATTCTTTAATTTGAATATACAATTCATTTTGTGGTTGTATTCAAGTTTGACAATTGTGTAAAGTTAAATAACAAAGTTAACAAAGTTAACAAAGTTCTGAACATGACAGTAAATGAATAGAAGACAAAATACGTCTTAATCAATACGTTTGGCTAAATTAATTTCTTAAACCTCATTAATGCGATTATTAAATATTAATACAAAACCGTCTGCGTTTTTATACTCGTCAGATCAATAAAGAAATTCATAAATTAAATCCTTAGTATTTATACCAATGCAAAATACTAATTTTAATACATAAAAAACAATAATTTAAAATTTTATGAATCGATTTCATCAATTATTTTTTTTATTTAAATTCGTAATAGAAAAATTATTATCGCAATATATTGAAGTCTTATTTATTATTATACACACATTGAGGATACATAATCCACAATTGGTTGTGAGTAATTAGAAATAACTGACTGTAGAATTAATAATTACAATCGTTAATAATAATTTTTATTTTATCATCTTGAAAAAAAAAAATATTTGTCACGGGTCAGTAATTTCGTTTGCGTATATCTTATCATTTAATATCTACATGGAATAACTGTGAATTTATTTCTGATAAGAGATTAAAATCTATCAAATCAATCTATTAATAAATTAATTAATTAATAAATAATAGCATTATAGTACAGATATTTATTTATTTATTTCGTTTTTTCATTACATTAATTTGAGAACGGTGAAAATTTTTGCGAGGAAAAAAATTATTCTCATGTAATAAATATACTTTTAAGGGTATTTTTGATTTCGAAGTTAATTACTGAGGGAAATGCCATGGGAATTTGTTTAAAAAAATATATATTTGCGGCGAGTACAGAATTTCTTGTTGTGTTTGATACAGCATAAAGTAATTAAAGAATTTCTAAGGTGTCGGACAATGGCCTTGGATTATATTACATTTTTTTATTTAATAATAATTATATTGTACTGCAGTATATTGCAAGAAAAAAAAATCATGATTAATTAATACGCATGAATACATTTATAAATTGAATTATAAATATTTCAAAAATTTTGTTATATTTATTTAGTTCATTGAATAAATTGTAGAGGCAACTTTGTCTTTTTTTTTTTTATGTATTAATATTGTGGATTTTTCGATAGCATTACTGTCGTGTAAATATAAGTGACATAAATTATAATTATTGAAGCCGATAAAAGTTCAAGCAAGGTCACATCTGTGAAATAAATTTATTACGTTTTGTAATATTAATTTTATTGTAATATTTATATATGAATTTTTTTTTTGCTGTGGAAATCATTCAGAATGTCGTGAAGAATATTTATTAGAGTTATTTAAAATACTTTTTTGATAGAAGAAAAAGTAGGAATAAAACAATGTCAAACAATTTTTTGATAATTAACAAGAGAAAAATAAATATAAATTTATAAATAAATTTGAAAATAAATTTATTGCAATTATTGCATATTATGAATATATTAATAAACAAAATAAGAAAAAAAGATTTAATAAATAACAATAAAATATCACAAATTGAATAATGAAATGAATAAAAAAATATAATAAAATAATAATAGAATTTTGGAAATGAAAATTAATAAAAAAAAATATATATTATGAATTAATAAATTATTAGTAAATATATTGCAATTAATGGATGTTATAAATATATAAATAAATAAAAAAAAATATAAAAATTAAATAAATGACAAGAAAATATCACAAAATAATTAACTAAAAATAATAAAATTAAAAATGAATGAAAAAAAATATATTATAAATAAATAAATTATAGATGATTTTATTACAATTATCAAACTACGCTAAATAATTATTTATTTATCTTCACATGCAACAGCAGATATTTTTATTCACTCATTTATACTTCCACATAAACATACAAATCCATTATAATTTTTTTTTAATATATTTTTCCTATTTATTAGTAGAACACCTCATTCGTACATCTTGCAGTCACGCTCCAGAACTGTTTGATTGCTTCAATCTCTCATATTATTACCGCAGTAACGGAGTATTACTTCATGTTAGCAATAGGAAAAAAAAAGAAAAATTTCTATTAATTTCTCGTCTAATCGTCGAAATTAAATTTTCCTAATAATCAATTTACATTTATCCACTTTATTATATCAATCATCATTAATAATTTCTCCATCTGTCAATATAATCATTGCGTCAATTTAAACATTAATTACAATTAAAAAAAAAATATTTAAAATAATTGAACGAATTGAAAATAAAAATTAAATTCTTTATTTCATAAAGTTCTATTATTTATTTATTTATTAATTTATTTATTTATTTTATTATTCATTCATGGATGTGTGTCATTGTTTTCAATGAAGATGATGCATATACTTTGTTGAAAAAAATATAGATATTTATTTATTGTATATTAACTTGCATGTTTTGCGCCTCTGCAATGTAATAATGTGGTTGATGATGATGCAACAGTTCGATGATCGTCCCACACACCGTTATAAAAGGTGTCAGATGTTTCATATACTCATGCACGTGTACTTACACATGTATACAATGTACATACCGATAGTTTAAACAATTAATCACGTGTAATAAATAAAATAAATCGTAAAATATAACTCGACAAAAAAAAGAATTAAAATAATAAATAAAAATAAAATGAAATAATATATATAATTTTTTATTTTTATTATTACATATGTCAAGCTGAATTGCAGCAGATGATTTAAACAATTTATCGTGTAATAGATAAAATAGTTCGTTGATAATTCAACAAAAAAAAATTTAATTAAAAATTTTTTATTTTTATTATAACATTTTTTAAATTTATATATTATAAATATGAATTCAATTAATTATGTTAAATGTTAATAGATAGTTTGAACAATGTATCGTGTGTAATAAATAGAATAATTCGTTGATAATTATTAAATCAAAAAAAAAAAATTATTTATATATGAAAAAAATTTTTTATAATAATTAGAAATTAATATAATAATTAAAAATCAATTGAAATGTATATAATTATTTATATTGATTATGATTTATTTTATTTGAGTTGAAATTATGAAATTAAATTAAACATAAATTAATTAGAATAATTTTATTAGTAACTTTATAAAGAGCTTTCACGTGCGATTAATTTGTGAATTAAATTTATTTATAGAAATATATTTATGTATAAATAATATTGTTAAGATTAATATTCTAAAAGTTAGTAATTAATAATTACGTGTGATTTGTTATTATATTGTTAATTGATCTTCATTTCTATGGATTTTATTATGTTAAATTGTTTCATTTGTTAATTTTATTCGAAAGTTTTTGTATAATTTTTCTTATAGTTGTTGTAGGAAATTACGTAGTAAATAAATGCGAGCATAGTTAGCATAAGATTCGGTCCAGTTCTTTCAATGCATTTTTAACACTCGCGTGCACTAATTTCGTACTGTGGTAAATAATAGGGATTTTCTCGAGTTGCCACTTTTTTTTTTATTTTATTATTTTCTATTTAAATCTCCTTTTCTTCCATTAATTTATCAATCAAGAATGGCTTTCGTTTTTTCATTATTTTTTTTTGTTTCATTTTTTTATTTATTTCATTTTTATATTTTTTTAATTTCATTTTTATATTTATTTTTAATTTCATTTTTATACTTTTTTTTATTTATTTATATATTTATAACATTCAATAATTGTAATAAATTCACTAATAATTTATTTATTTATAATATTTATTTTTTTTCATTTATTTTTAATTTTATTTCATTTATTTTATTATTTTCGTTATTCATTTCGTGATATTTTCTTGTTATTTATTCAATTTTTATATTGTTTTTTTATTTATTTATATATTTATAACATTCAATAATTGCAGTAAATTTATTAATAATTTATTTAATTATAATACATATTTTTCTTTATTTTTTCAAAATTTTATTTCATTTATTTTATTATATTTAGTTATTCATTTCGTGATATTTTCTTGTTATTTATTCAATTTTTATATTTTTTCTTATTTATTAATATATTTATAACATTTAATAATTGCAATAAATAAACTAATAATTTATTTATTTATAATATTAATTTTTTTTCATTTGTTTTTAATTTTATTTCATTTATTTTATTATTTTCGTTATTTATTTCCTGATATTTTCTTGTTATTTATTTAACTTTTATATTATTTTTTCATTTATCAATATATTTATAACATTCAATAATTGCAATAAATTTATTAATAATTTATTTATTTATAATACATATTTTTTTTTATTTGTTTTTAATTTTATTCCATTTATTTTATTACATTTAATTCTTGTTATTTATTCAATTTTTATATTTTTTCTTATTTATCACTATATTTATAACATTTAATAATTGCAATAAATTTACTAATAATTTATTCATTTATAATAAATATTTTTTTCATTAATTTAAAATTTTTTCCAATCGTTAAAAGATTTATTATTAATTCAACATTGTAATAGATAAATGATTGATTAATTTATCAAAACCTCACTAATACGATTAAATTTCAGGGCAAAATTATTTGTGGTTGTATATATAAAGTCTTGATAAATAATGTTATTCATAAAATAAATAATTGTTGGAGTAAAATAAATATTTTAACATAGAAAAAATAATTCCCATATTTTTTTTTGTTTCAAGTAATATTAAATTTCATTTTATAAATCGATTTTATCGTTTTATCGACGTAGATTTGTAACAGAAACATTCTTATCGAGGTTTAGCTGTTATATTGTTGAATATACACACACACAATAAGTGTACATTATTCACAATTGGTCGTTTGTAATTAGTATAATAAATTACAGTAGAATTAATGACTACATAAAAAGTAATTTTTGTTTTTCTTTCATGATATATTTATCACCAGTTTATAAATCTAATATCTGATATAAATTATTCATACTATGAATTTTTCTAAATAAATATAAACGGGAATATAAAATTTATAAATATTTAGCAACTGTTGAATTTCGAATTTAATTTTTATATTTATTATTATGAAGAATTTAATTTATATTATTTTCAAAAATTCATTGATAAAATTTAAAATCATAAGTCATTAAATTTTCAAAAAGGTTAATGAGTGTTGTAAATCATATCAACTCATTTCACCTTGTAATTATATCCAAAACAAATCTTTCATTAGTAAAATAATAAATTACTGTATTTATAATTATGAAAATTTCTAAATTCCAAAAATTTATTTAATGTGTTTAATTATTATCTTAGATTATCTTCAATATATTAACATAAAGATAAATATTATGTATATATATATGCATATAAGCTTATATTTGTTTAACAGAATTAATTCTAACCCTCGATAATTCGTTAAACGATTAAAAATAAATTAAATAATTTTTAATTCAATTTTTCACTTTCATGAAAATATTTCACATTTAAAATTATCAAAACGAGATTTATAAATAATCAAACTTCACAAATATAATTTAGAATATAAACAAATAATTTTAAGATTAAAAATCAGAGTAAAAAAAAAAATAAAAATTCTGTTTTTTATTAATTTTTTCTTGCGGTTTTCTTAATTAATCAGACGATGGCCATGAAATCTTTAAGAATGATCGATGTGGATACAAATACGGATGATCAGCTGGTAAAATACCACCCACGTTGTCCTATTCATCAAAAATAGACACATGATAAATACATAAAAAATAAAAAAAAAATTCACTGAAAGAGAAGTAAATCAAAATAAAAAATAAATAATAAAATTTTTGTCTTCCTGATTATAATTCAGCAAAAAATATTTCAAGGTGACCAGTGCAAATTCATCCCAATGTTGATGATGATCACAGGTGATCTGTGTCAATTCTCATATAAGACAACCACCCACTCAAATACATATATAAATATATAAATATCACGTTAAACACTGACATAAGACACTACAAAACAGCCTTCTGTTATTTATTCCCACGCTCAATAATTCTTTCTTCGTCGTCTTTTACCAACTCTCTTTGTTCCTATCACTGAGTTATACGAGCTGAGCTGCTGCAGGCGAAAAATTTCCAGTGACATTATATATTATACAGAACATAACATTCAACCATTGGTGTACGTGCACAAGCACGAAGAACAAACGTGATTGTAACGTTGAGTTTGCGCCCACGTTTTAAAGAGTGTCTCAAAATTCACGCAAGAAATAATACACTTGTGATGATTTAAATCTTGCGTGAATTTTGAGACAGACTTTATTTACATTTGAGTATTATGAATATTTTTTTTTTTCTTGTCCTCTTGTGTTGATGATGATGGAGGACACCACGTATAAGTCTCACTTGGCTTCTTACAACGACACTTTTTATGTTTTTTATTATGATTAGCTTTGATATAATTATTGTTTTGTGCAGTGAAAAATTTTGTGTTGAAGTAAAATGGAAATTCGTCTTGGAATTTTTTATTTTTTTGTACAATTTTGTTTCTTTTTTTTTGATTGAATATTTATTTTATTTGATTTATTATTAATAAGATGAGTAATTATTTATTTACTGGTTTATTGATGTAAAATTATTTGTTGGATTTAATGTAAAATATTAATTTTAAAAACAAATTTTTTTTATTCAACACGAAATTTTCTCGTGGAATATTTTAATAGACTATTTTTTATTAATTATTACACTTTGATTTGAAGTGGAAAATCTTTGGTTAATATTAATTTATATTTATAACTTTATTGTATAATTAAAACTTTAATATTATTGTATTATAGGTTTGAGATAATTTTTTTTTAGATTTTTTTCATTAATATTTTTTTTTGTACACAATTTTGTTTTTCTTTTTTGATGGAATATTTATTTGATTTGATTTATCATGAATAAGATGAACAATTTTTCATTTACTTATATGATATAAATTTTTTTGTTGGATTTAATATAAAATATTAATTTTAAAAACAAATTTTTTTATATTTGATACGAATTTTTGTGGTGGAATTTAATAGAAAATTTCTGTTCAAAACTGTTGATGTAAATATTATTAGTGGATTTTTATACAAAATTTTTCACGATTTAGTTTTATATAGAATAAAAATTTCAGTTTATTTCATTTCCTATTTATTTGCTGATATTTTTTGTAATTCAGAAAAAATAATAAAAAACATTTTTTTCTTAATTATTACATTTTGATTTGAAGTATAATCCTCGGTGTTTAAATTTATATTCACAATTTTATTGTATAATTAAAACGTGAATATTGTATTAGAAGTTTAAAATAATTTTCTTTAGATTTTTTTCATCAATTTTTATCCCATCAATTTATTTTTGTCTACGATTATGTTCAATTTAATTCTCTTCTTTATAGACCTGTTAAAGAGATTATTATTAAGATTGACTGACAGTATATATACCAAGATGAATATATTTTTGATGCTGTTAATTTTGTGTATAAAGAAGAAGAGAAAAAAAAAAGTAATAATTTCTTTTAATTGATTATTTTTTATTTAAATTGATGAATTATTCATTCAATATTTTATTTCTTTATTCATTATTGTCTTTGAATAAGTTTTTTATTTAATAATAAATGTACGTAGGATGATATTTGTTAGTTGTGTTTGTAAACATATTTATACTGTCAACACTGAGATTATATGAAGAGATTGAAAATGATAAATTCCCTTTGAAGTTCTTTCTCTAGTTCTTGGTTTATTTCTTATACCAATATATTTTATTTTAATCTATTAAACAGCATGCAATTAAGTTTATACTAGTCATTAACATGTCAACATTTATTTCATCCTGACAATTATGTAAATAAATGTATACTCAATCGGATTTTAAACGTTTAAAGTTATTTAAATTCTAAATTTTACAAGTAGAAATAAAAATAAATTTTTTTTTCTTCATTTTAATTATTTATTATATAACGTCAATATATTTTTTATATTTCATTTACATCAAAGTATAGTATCGAATTTCCTTTCTGGATAAATTGGCACGTATTTTGATACCAGGTGTCGAGTGCACGTGTATGAAAATTTTTTTTTATTTCATATTTTATAATTTTATTCTTTGCCATTTACATAATTTCAATGCATATCAATTTCATGTTTATAAGTCTCTACACAATAATTATAAATATAAAATAAGAAAAAAGAATAATTAACAAGGCCAGCGTGGGTGGAATAAGGAACAAAAAATATCAGCAAAGTATTTTTTCTTTTTTTTACTTTTTAATAAGTCATTTAATATTCTGCGAATATTTTTTTTTTATTTTGTCATAGTGATGTATTGTCAATTTATTGCCAACCAAAGTCACGCAATATTGAAGTTGACAGCCCACACAAATTACGTTTAATAATTTTCAATTTTATTTTTTATTTCAAATCACAATAATAATTTTTATTCTTCCAATTAATTTAAATTTGTCTATTAATCATTTGTGTCTCATGAAACATATATAAATGATATGAAATAAATTTTTGATTGCAGAGTATCACCATCTTGCACTCTCTACTCAACGAAAGAAAATAAAAATTAATAAAGTTATCAACGCTGAATAAAATTACACCAAACAAATCAACCAATTCCAACACGAAAATCAAAAAAAAAAAAAATAAATAAATAAACTTGAAATAATTAGAAACGAATTAGAGTATTTTAATTTCAAAAATGTCATACTCAAATCGCTTTCCACCGAGTCAACATACACGTTATAGAAGCAGCTGGGGACCATCTTCAGTATCAGCATTTGCTCATGCTGATGTACCAAGACCATCACCAGAGGAAGAAGAATTTGAATTTTATCATGAACGAATTCATTCAGCTCAAAGTCGTCAATTAATTCCATTGCAAGAGGATTTGGCTGATTGGATTAATAAAACAATAAGTGAGTAACATTTTTTTGTTTATTAATATTTATTACTTAATTATTTTCTGTGAAATGCCCCACCGATAAAAAATCTTAAAGCCGATTTATGCTCGAATTTCATAAGCTTTTCGATTTTTCTCGAAAACTATCAACTTTACAGCAAAAGTTAATGAGATCTTTTTTGTAGGAAATTAAATTTTCTACAGAATAGTCTTCTTGACTAAAAACCGTAGAGCGAATAGTTTTTGAGAAAAATCCAACTGAAATAATATACAATTCATAGAGGACCAATTTAAGGTATAAACAGTTTTCATATCTTTAATTGGATTTTTCTCGTAAACTATCAATTCTACAGTTTTTAATCAAGAAGACTATTCTGTAGAAAATTTGATTTCCTACAAAAAAGGTCTCATTAACCTTTGCTGTAAAGTTGATAGATTTCGAGAAAAATTGGAAAAACCATTCGAGCAAAAATCGGCTTTAATATTTTTCACTGGGAATTTTTGTTTGAATGTTTAGAGTAATATTTCCTCAACCTAATGAACATTTCGAAGCACCCTAATAAACATACATGAACAATAAAATTAATTAAAAATATATCATTGCAGTATTATTAAATTATTAAAAAAATATTGAATGATATTCGAATCTCTCTCGTGTTTTTTTTTATTATAAATATTTCTTTTCACTTTTTTTTTTTCAACATATATATTTCCTCTTGCTTCCTCCCTCACTTCGTAACACGTGCACAGGACGAAATATATATAACTGAAAGAGAGAAAAAAAAAATTGTTAGGTTCGTGTTTCATTCAATGCGCGTCGTAGTGCGCCATTCACCTCGCATCTAATAAACGTTTCTTCATAATTCTCTTCCTCTTATACGCTGTATTATTATATTATACACATATGAATATTCCCCTGGAGGGTATTCGTTCGTTGGATAATATTATAATGTGACGTGAATCAAGTTTCGTTGCTTGAAGGGCTTCCTCTTGTTGTTAATTTCCAACGAGTGTGAATGATCAAAGTTATCTTTGTTTTTTTTTTCCTTATTTTTTTTCTCACAATTCAACGATAATTTATTGTGAAAAATATTTTTACATGGCACGTGAGGAGAAATTTAATTTATAGATTTCTATGCATTTAGGATCATGCAGTGCAGCATTGTGAATCTATGAACTCACGTGAATTAAATTATAAAATGTACATTGTTAAATTTATTATTTAATTTAATATTTCGTGAAGGATTTTTGATGATTATCGTAGATGAATATTTCTTCTATTTTTAATTCGTGTTTTTTTTTTTTATATTTTTGATCTTGATTTAAAATTATTTTCTTTGGATGAACAAAGTTTGAGATTTGATGTTGCAATAGAAAATTGTTGGTATCACTTGGGATATATTTATGATAGAAACGTTGCGATATATCTCGGTCACCCGGAACTACTTCTCTTAGTAAATAGAGTTGGTATATAATACATACATATATACATATATATTTATATCCATATTAAATTGAACACAGCTGGCAAAAACTTTCGACATTTACACGAGCAAATGAACACACCAATATTCACGAAGAAAATTATTGTGACTTTATTCAATGAACTTTAATAATTTTTCTTCATCAGCAATTTCGAATTATTTATTTTATTTTTCTTTCAATTTTTTTGCTACACTTGACGACGTTGAAACAATGCCAACTGCTTCATCGGCATATGAGAAGAAAAAAATTGCACGTCTAAGCAAATTTTAAAGTATTCTTTCACATCATTTCCACGTTCCCTTCAGATAAATAGCAAAAAAAAAAATTATAAATGGTATAATATATATTTATTTATTTATTTATTTATTTATTATTATAAATAATAAGTAAAAATATTTATAGTGTAACGATGATTGACACAGATGAATACATATTACTATTTCACATGTCATTAATTTTAAAAATAATTATTGCGAAGGATTTTTTGTGCATTAACAAGTTAATAAAGTCACGCTTAATCGATAATCCATGACAAATTAAGATGTTAAATGGTGATTTGTTTATTTTTATTGTTATGAATATAATAGAATAAAGATTAAAATATAGGTATGTGATGATATGTGATGTTTGTAGATGGAGGAAAGGGCCAAGGCTATTTTTTTACGAGTCGAAATTTTTTATCTGAATTAAGTTTGATTTTTGAGCTGGTTCCCGAGCTGGGTTCAGAGCTGGTTCTCGTGCTAGTTCTCGTACTGGATTTGAAACTGGTTCCCCAGCAGGGTCTTGAGATGGTTCCCATGCTGGATATCGTGCCGGATTTGGGGCTGATTCCCTAGCTGGGTACCGTGCTGGTTCTTATGCTGGGATCCGTGCGGGGTTTGGGACTGGTTCTTGTGATGGGTATCGTGCTGGTTCTTATGCTGGATATCGATTCGGATTTGGGGCTGGTTTTGGGACTGTTTTATTTGTTAGTTCTTTGCTGGGTATTGTTCTGGATTTAT
This sequence comes from Microctonus aethiopoides, assembly GCA_030347275.1. Taxonomy (NCBI): domain Eukaryota; kingdom Metazoa; phylum Arthropoda; class Insecta; order Hymenoptera; family Braconidae; genus Microctonus; species Microctonus aethiopoides. The sequence continues at coordinate 15,019,191 of JAQQBS010001422.1, forward strand.
AGCTAGTTCCTCAGCTGGATTTCTTGCTGGTTTTCGATTGTGCGTGTATGTTAATTTTTCAATTATTTTTTTTCTTAAAATTTAAAACAAATTTTATTGATTTTTTCAATTTTTTTTTATATGTACAAAATAATTTAATGAATAATTTAATAAATAAATTGGATAAAACGCCTGTGAAATTGGTTGGATGTCGGAATTTTTAGCTTTAATTCGGATCAAAAATTTCGAATGAGGGTTTTTTTTTATTTATTTTTATATAACAGATGCACTGAGAATTTAAGTATGGGAAGTGTCGAGCCCACTGCGCTCTTTCAATGCAACATCAGGAGTTGTTGAGGGAGACCATGACGAGTGAAGGAAGTGCGGGGTGGGTCGACTGACATCCGGTGAGTCAGATATTGTCAATGGTGGTGATGTGGTGAAGAAGGTATAAAAGTTACGCGTAGGATTTGTATTACTTGAGGGGACGAGAGACTTTTTCAGTTGTGAATTGTTGATTTGAAGTTAATTTTTTTTTATTTATTGATTGATTAATATATTCGAATTATTCAATGTTATATTTATTATACAATCGAGAATTATTAAACAAATGAAAAAGCTGGTAGTAATAAAATATGTACTGATAGTAATATTCTTAATTGTTATTGTAGTATTGCTATTTCATGCCAGATAATTGAGAAATATTTTTAGAATAATATATGGAAGGAAATAATTTTTTTTCTGGTTTTTTTATTTATAGGAAAGTAAAGAGTTTGTTTATATTTGTTCATAGAATTTTTTTATGTATTTTACGAATGAGAGAATTATAATTGAATATTATTTTGGAGTGATATTCAATTGAATTATTCAAGTGAATGTAATTTTGCAAACTGTTTTGTATTTTTTTTTTATCGATTTTTATTTTATACTTTTTTTTATATCGCCATGCACGCCAACCCCATTTGTAACTATTCTAAAGTGGACGTATTCTTGACAGGATATGCACAAAATTTAAAAATAGGAAAAAATATGAGCAGCATTGATTATTTAAAATTAAATAATTCAGAATATTGGAACGAGAAATTTTCTTTTTTTATTTCTTAAAGCCACAAATTTTTTTCTCAGCATTATATTAATAATATTAAAACTTGCCTTATCTTTACACTCATTCAAAAAATATTAAATCACAATGCTAAAAAAATGTTCATCATTATTAAACATAAAAAAAAATTTGTCACTACACAGAAATCAACTTTAAAATTTTCATTTTAATTTTTCTTCTTCATCTCACCAGCAATGTATTAAATTCAAATCTTCATATATGACACTCTTAGAATATAGAAAGTACACACCTATAACTACAAATACATATAGCAATTAAATAAAAACAATAGACATTATTAACACTTATACATAATTAATTAAAAAATTTCTCTTCGATAAAAATGATCAATTATTAAAATAACCATAAAATAAAATTATTGCGCACGTCTATAAAACTTAAAATGTATTTTCTAAAAATACTTACAACAAATAAAATTAATCCATAGAAATTTGAATGTTGTTTTATTAATCATGAGAATTTAATTTCCAAACGGATTTATATTTTTGATAATAATTTGCATGCAGGAAAGAAATTTTGTAATTGCAGATGCATAGACAATATATGGAACACACGATTGTGAGAGTTTTCAGTAGTGACTACACCAGATAATGGTCGCAAATCGAATTTTCTCACGATCGCAATACATTTAACAAGAGTGTGTCTCTCTGACCCAGGAAGCACAATGGGTAGCAGAGCAGTGTGTCTATAAAACTAAATCTTTTTCCCTTTCTATTCTCTGTCTCAGATATCTCTTTTCTCCATATATATATTCTTTGTTTTCTATACTCTTTATAATCCAACCCTCAAGGCACTATCGCACTATCGGATCGGTGAATAAAAATGCTTGACAAAGGCGATCGCCAACGTCACGTGAATGTGTGTCTTTGAATAAAAAAACAACTTGAGAGTATGTTTTAACAATGAGGGACTCGATCCAAGTGAATAAAGGAAGTCAACGACTTTTTATTCACAACAATAATTAATATCTAAAGAGTATAAATAAATAAACAAAGAAAATTAATTGTCATTTTGATTACAATTTTATCGATCGATCTAATTTACAATATTCGATAAATTAAATACAGATTTCATGTCTGATTTTTAAATTCATTTTATTTTTACTTTGTTATAATTTGTAGAGTTGAAAAAAATTTGTAAAAAAATTTCTCATGTTGCAAATGTATACGGAGAGATAAATCGTAGAATTTTTGTAAAGAAAATCGAACAAAAATTACTATGTTGTCTATAAGTAATCGAGTCACAACTGTCAGAAAAATAAAAATTATTTATACCAACCATATGAATATTGACAAGAGAAACTGTCATAATAGTTGGTGGCGCCTGAGAAAAAGTAATCCTCCGGCACAAGAAATTTTATCAGGCCAGACTTAAAAATTAGCAGTGGCACTCAATTAAAAATTCTTACTTTAAAATCAAAATTCACAATTAGCCCTTTAAAATATCATGTGACGTCTATATAATTTTATATAGAAACCATTTTATGAGTAAATGTATTTATTTGTTTATAAAATGGATTTTATCCAGAATTATATAGACGTCATATGATATTTTAAGAGACTAATTATGAATTTTTATTTTAAAGCAAGTATTTTTTATTGAGCGCCACTGCTGATTCTTAGACATGAATGAAACAAATTATTAAATATATTAATATATAAATAAATTATATAAAACAAATAAACGAAAAAATCAAATAAATAAATGAGGAAATAAAATGAGTAAATAAATGAAGACATAAATAATTTACAAATTTAATACGATTAATTTGTTTTCAAAGAACACTTTTCAATGGCAATGTTGACCGTTGTGAGTTGCAATACGTTATGACGCAACAGAATGCATTGAAAGGACAATAGACACGCCAAATCCCAAAAAATGCCGATGACCTCCGACTAGTTTTTTTTTCAGGCGTCTTATGCGTCAACAAAGACCAAAACATTGGTACCAATGAAGCGAGCCTCGATTGCTATACAGCACAGTAAAATTTCCTGTTCTCGCACGGTAAATTTTCATGAAGTATCTCATATTCAACTTTAGAGCAGCTAACAAATTTCTGTCAACAAAGTACTAAAACGGCTTGTTTGGAAACTCTTACTGTGATGTTATTTAAAAATATCCACACTTATTTTAAATTTACTATGACTCCATATTAATTTTCCTTCGTTTGAAAGATAAATATTTCTAAAAATGTCATTTATGACTGTTTTGTAATGCACAACACAGCAAAATTTCGTAGAAATTTCTCTCTGTACATATTTATAAATATAATTATTTCAATATTTATTATTTATTGATTTTATTTATGATATGAGAATGATAATATGAATAATGATTTTTTTTTATTTTACTATCAATTAAAGTATCAAATATTTTATGGCAAAATCAATTGGCACAAACGAATTATTTATTATTATTAACATCCAGTTTGCCTTGATGAAATCTCTATAAATGGTTATAAGTGACAAACTGTAGTCGTTGTTGATTTTCATATCAATATCAGGACAATGATTTAATTTCTGTATGTTGTAATTTACATTGAAGTCGTGGCCATAATTTTTTTTTTACTTACATCGTTTGCATTCATCGTCATACTCATTAACGCCATCATCATTAGTTATTTATTTTTAACTCGAACATGACTTTCTTTTATTTATTTCTTTATTTTTTTTTCTTTCGTTCAATTTGTTACAAGGCAAACGAATCACATGTAAGAGCTCTGGTATTCGATCAATTCTGCTATTAAATCCATTTTTAAAATTTTCATGCGAGAAAATTTTAGTAATAAAAATTACTAAACAAATAAAAAAAAATATATTTCCGAGCTGAATTAACAGATTTGATTATTTTTTATTAATATATTTTATGAAGAATTATGAATATCAATAGTCTGAATATTATAAACAATTTATTTTGTCGTCAATTTTGATTTTAATGTTTATTTATTAAAGTTTTTTTTTTGTGATCGAGTACTAGCGCTATTAATTTTTACCTCTTCGAAATTTTAATAATAATTATTAATTAATTGACTATTATTAAAATCTCGATTGATTCAGTATTAAAACACTTGAATAACGATAATAAATAAAAAAAATGCAACATTTTGATGAGTTAAATAATTTTTAAAATTCTCTTAAAACCTCGCCTTGATAAAAAGTGAGCGAGTACCGGGGCTTTTACTTTATTTACGTCAGCACTGGCTATATATATTGAAAAACGATAATTTTTACCTGCAGTCAACTCGTCAATGTGTCTCTCAGTGAAATGCCAATATCCATATTAGGAATTTGTAGATCGAAAGCCGGTCATTCGATATAAAAATCAAACTTTATCATTATAAATCTTTGATTTATTCACAAAAAATATTTATTCTTTATTTAATCTCTTGTTTACTTCACAAACTCTTGATATTTTATCTGAATAACAATTTACAACGTATTATTTACTGTTTATTTAATTACCAATCAATGAACATGATACATCAAAATAATATAAAATAACACAATAAATATTAAAATAAAAAAAAAATAAAAAAAAAATAAGGGAAATGAAAGTAAAGAAAAATATATAAAAAAATGTTATTAAATATGTAGGATGAAAATATCGCATGTAGGGAATGTTTAAAAATAGATGAAGTAATAAAGGATAAAGGAAAAAAAAATTAAGAGGTTGGAAGTTTATTTAAAAGTTTGTTAAAAAAAAAAAATTTATTTAAGAAAAACTCATTTGTTAAATCAAGAATTCTTTTTATGAGGCAACCTAATAAAAGTCAATAATTTAGTTTCACCTACATCACGTGCATGCACTCATTTTATGTCTATCAAAGAGTTGAATAATCCGGTTTGCATTGCAGTTGAATTTTATTTTTTATTCATTTAAAATTCCTGCAATATTAATTTTTTTATTTATTTATTTTTTCCATATTTGTAATTATTTTGATGTGAAATCATTCTCGATTTAATTATACTCCTGGTGGTATTTTTATTTTTGAATTTCCTGGCGTGTTTTTGTGTTTAAAAAAAAAATTCTTTCATTTATGAAGAGTGTCCCATAATTCACGCATGAAATAACACGGAGTCTATGTTTGAAATCTTGCGCCAATTTTGGGACACTTTTTATTTATGATGTAAAATTATATATAAAATGTGCTATGGATAGCGTTGACATCCCTATGTGTTTTATTTATAAAAAATACTATAAAACGAAGGTATATATATATATCTTTTCCCACGTTAGACCAGATGGCATCGCTTTGTGTTCCATATGTACATAAAGCTTTCAAAGAACTTGTGGTTTCATTTGGTATTTTTTATATAAATTACATGACAATCAGTAACATCTGTTTGTAGTAAAATTAATTTTATTACTCTCAATATTGATAATTAATTTAAATAGTAATGAAAAAATAAATAGCTGGATATTAATAAAAATATTTGATATTAATTTTATTTTTTTAAATTAATATTTCCATAATTTTTTGTGAAGAATTTCAATTAATTTTTTTTTTTTTTTGTGTAATAAGGTTGTGATATAATTTTATTCCTATACGTAAATTTCTATTGTATTCAGCTGCTGTAAATCCACCGCAAGATTTCAAAGTCAAAAAAAAAAATTGTATGGGGAGATAAAAAAAAATTCATATTATATTATGTAGGTGTATTTTTTTATTTTTATAAGGATATGTATAATCAAGTTGGCTTCCAATTGTCATACAATCGTCCTAGCTTCATGGCTCTTTTGTTTATATGTACCTAATTTAATATACAGAGACTGGTAGTGAACAAAGGGAAGCAAAAATAAAAATAAAATACCAAACAGGAGTTGATTTTTTATTTTGTTGTGGTATGAGAAAATAAATAGTACTGAGAATGAAGATATGAATAATTTTGGTTGATGATAATAGAGTTCTTTTTAGAAACTTAATATTTGTTTGGTTTTATTTATTTTATGAATGATAGTTTTATTTTATTGTAATAAAATTATTCTCAGGAATATAATTTTATTTGTATGGGAAAAAATTTTGTGTAAAAGTCAATATAAAAAGTCTGGACAATATTTTGAATTTAAAAATATTAAATTTAATGTTTTGGTTGTAATATTTATAAACCATTGAATTATTCAATTGTTTTTGGAATTTATTTTCGAATAATTTAAATTTGACTCATGTCATTGTGAGTACGTGAAATTATTGCAAGCTTTTTCGCGTGTAACAGTGGCTATTGTTATATTATTATCAGTGAATATTTTTTATAAAATATCCCGACAATGAAGATTCATTATTTTTTCAATAAACAAAAAATTTCATATTGAATTTTTCATTGTATTTCTTGGAATAAATACAGTTGACCAAGTAATTGTATAATTCATTTAAATATTAAACATCCACAATTTATGATAAGTTTAAATAAATAATCCCAATTTAACACAAAACTAATCTAACAAAACAACTTAAAAAGTGTACAAGTTTTACACATTAATTTATTAATTTATTTCAACTAAAATTTTGTGTTTCAATCACCATAAAATACAATTCATTTCCCCCAAAATGATTCTTCTATTTCAACCCAAACTCTTTTGTTAAAATTCACCACAAAATCATTTAAAAAAAATTCCAACACAAATTTTCACTGAATTTTTATTCAAAATTTCCTACTGTACATCTTCCTTTCACTGAGTCCACTTGAAACACCATTCAGATAAATTAGTTTAATAGGTCAATTATTAAAATAAATCTCCTGACGCATTCAAAATGAAAAGGCAAAAAATTTGAATTGCTAAATATATTTTTTGTTTCAATTCTTCACTCATGATTATTCTATCAGCTTCGCTGTAAAAAAATACTCGCAGTCTTGTTTAGTAATTTCGGTTAATATATTAAAACCTCACACACTGTATTGGAAATTTCGCGAACGGTTCACTGAACCGAGATCAACGTAAAGGTCGCGGATATGAGAAAGAGAGTGTGAGAGAAAGAGATTGTGAAAGAGAAAACAAGAGAGGAATAAAAAAAAAAAAAAAAAAAGGGAGTTGCGGCGTCTCTCGACAAAGGCAACCCTCATTGTCACGACGACAATGCTCGTTGTTTATTGGTGTTGTCTATAACCATAGAAGTAACATCCGGGGTCATTACTCTAACATTATTTATAATTATTTACATTATGTAAATTACATAGAATACAAAAAATAAAACGAAGAAAAAAAAATTAAGTCAATTACAATTTTATAATTAATTTTACTTCATTAATTTCTTTTCACTTTTGTTTTCTAGATGTCGACCACATAACTGGAGATAATTTCTTTGATGCTTTGGACAATGGTGTCATTGTTTGCCGATTAGCCAGAGTAATTCAGGAAAAAGCACGTGCTGCAATTGATTCTGGTCGAGCAAAAGGGGTAAAATAAATTTATAAATAAGAAAATATAATTAAATTATAAAAAGCCAATTTAAATAAATATTTTCCTTCATTTTATTCCATGAAAATTCCCTTGGAGATCATCTGTACAATTTGTTTAATAAATTTATAGTAAATTTTGTAATTAAAAAATTTTGTAAAATTATAAAAATTAAAATTTTAAAGTTATATAATTAATATTTATAATTTATATTTATTTCTCGAGTTTTTAATTATGCAAACACTTTTCTTGATACTACCATGATTATAAACAATTGTTAAATAAACTGATAAACTCATTTATTAAAGTTTAATTTAGCACGCGATCAACTTGTTGCATTTTACCACAAAATTTCATCGCGGCGTGTTAATTAATTTTTGTTATTTTTTTTTACAGTCTGTCCCAGTGATTCGTGGACGATGCTGGGAAAATGCTGCTCGACGAAGCTTTTTTTCCCGAGACAATATGGAAAATTTCATTCAATTCTGTCGACGTTTGGGTGTCCATGAAAATCTTCTTTTTGAAAGTGATGATCTTGGTAAATAAAAATTAAAACAAATTAACATAAGTGTATTATTATTTTATATTAATAAAAAAATATATTCTTATATTTTTCAGACTTCATAAAGTTCAATTGATAATAAATAAAAATTATTATCTCTATTGTCTTTATATTTTTATTCTTTTTTTATTTTTTATTTTTAATTCTTTTATTTGTGATTGAGTTCAAATGTCATCGAGTATAATTTCACTGAGAAAATTACTGCGACTGTTCTCACAAGCTCTAAATGCGTAATAGCTCTGACATGCGAGACAACAATTACTCTTTGAATAATTGTTATACAAAAGTTTTATACTCAACTGCATTATTACGTAAAAGAAAAAAAAAAACATAGTGATATTTAATATTTAAAATGTTTTCATAATACTTTTAAATATTTTTTCATTTGTTTCTCTTGGATTGTTATTTTATATTATTAATAAAGTATGTAATTATTTGACAGTACTTCATGGACAACCACGAAATGTGGTACTGTGCTTGTTGGAAGTTGCACGATTGGCATCAAAATATTCCTTAGAGCCACCTGGTCTCGTGCAGTTGGAGCAAGAAATTGCTGCTGAACAAGAGAGAGATTTACATTGTATGTCAGACAGTGGAATATCACATAGCAGTTTAGTTTCATGGCAATTCCAACCACCATCGCCTACACCATCGCCTCAACCTCAAACAGAAAAAATTAAACACAGCAGGTAGAATATAAAATTAAAAACAAATATTTCATCTAAAAATATACATTGTTTATTATTTGTTTGTTTCAAACAATTTATTCTATTCAGTAACGCGAAAAAAAAGATTTTTAGATCGTATTAATAATAGCAGATTGTTTATAAAAAAAAGTCTAATGCATTTAAGTATAAAATTTCATAGTAAAAATTTGATTGAGTAAATTCACAATAAAAATTCGATATTTAAATGTTGTTAATTTATTCTTATTAACTTTATTTATGTTTATCAGATTATATTTATTTAATGATGTAATGGACGTTATATAACAATATTATGATAGAATATGATTAAAAAATATAAATGTAATATGATGAAGTAAAAAATAATTTTTATTTTTCTTTAAAAGTTTGATGAAAAAAAAAAATTAGGAATAATTTTAATGAATAGAAATGAATATTATTTATTGTAAATATTTATTTAAATTGATTTTTTGTCATTTGTACTAATGCATAAAGGAAATATTTGAATTTTTTGATTTTATAATACTCTAAACAAAAAATATTTATTTTTATTTTAAAGTTTGATGAAAAAAAAATTAGGAATAGTTTTGATAAATAGAAATACTTATTATTTATTATAAATATTAATTTAAATGAAATTTCTGTCATTTGTACAAATGTATAAAGGAAATATCAGAACTTTTTGATTTTATAATACTCTAAACAAAAAATATTTATTTTTCTTTTAAAGTTTGATGAAAAAAAAAAAAATTACGAATAGTTTTGATGAATAGAAATTAATATTATTTGTTGTAAATATTTATTTAAATTTAAATTTTGTTATTTGTACTAATGAATGAAGGAAATATTAGAACTTTTTGATTTTATAATACTCTAAACAAAAAATATTTATTTTTCTTTTAAAGTTTGATGAAAAAAAAAAAATTACGAATAGTTTTGATGAATAGAAATGAATATTATTTGTTGTAAATATTTATTTAAATTGATTTTTTGTCATTTGTACTAATGCATAAAGGAAATATTAGAACTTTCTGATTTTATAATACTCTAAAAAAAATATTTATCGACACAATGATGCAATGGGAGCTCAACAACGAGACACAATGCACAGATTACGATACTAAATAATGCAATATACATGTGGGTGTGGCTGACAATTGCAAATTGCAATAAGCAATCTTCCTCTTAGAGTTATATATAACTCCAATACCGGATATATATTTATATATACGTACTTATCTGTAGATAGTTATTTAATTATCATTACATGGTTTATTATAAATTGTTTTTTTTTTATTATTCCTCCATTTTCTAATTTTGTTTTTCATTACAATCGCATTAGCTCGGCAATCGAAGTGACATCAGCAACACGATGGTTGGATTCATCACCACCAACAAATCTCGAGCCAGAGATGCGTCGATCGGTGAGTGATAATGGTCCAACTGGCAGCGATGGTGTACCAAGTGACACAACTGAAGATGATTGGTCACGTGGCAGTGCGGAAGATCCTGATGAAGTACCATCACCATCCAGTTCACCCTCACCAGCTGAACCACCTGAACATGTTGGACCAATCACTGAATTAGACAGAAAAGTATAAATCAAATATTTATCAAGAGTTTAATTAAACGATTCAAAAGTTAGAGAGATATTAATTAATTTTTTTGTTTTATTAATTTTAAGGTACGACGTGCTGCTGAAGCAATTCAACGACTGTGTCAATGCTCGTCGGAAAAATGTTCTAAATTAAAAGTGCGTAAAGTGGGCGAGGGACGATATCACATTGCTGGCCGCAATGTCTTCATCAGGGTAAATAGAAATAAAACAATCAAATTTTTAGCATTATATAACTCTTTATTATAAATCTTTACATTTCTACCAAAGTCTGCTTAACCAACAAAAACAGCTTTGGACTTTTGTTTTCTAATTCTGCAGATACCGGTTTCTTAAGTTTTTAGGTTATGTTTTGAATAATAAAGTCTTTATGACTCTTTACATTTCTGTTTTAGTATTATATATTTATCTTTTTCATTACTTTGATGAAGAGAAAAGCATTATTTCACATGGAAAGTCGAGGGGATTATTTTATTAATATATTTTTAATTTATGTAGCTGAATTTATCTGGTTAATTGATTTTTGCGATGGAAATTATTGAGTAAGTTATCTCGGTTTTATATCTATTGATTATTAATTTTCTTTTTCTTTGGTTGCAGCTTCTGAAAGGAAGACACATGATGGTAAGAGTTGGCGGCGGATGGGACACACTGGAACATTTTTTATCAAGACACGATCCATGCCAGGTGAGGGTGCTTAGTCGCGAAAGCACACCACCACCACACAGCAATGGCAAGCACCCAAGCTTTCTTCACATTCGTGCTAAATATCGCAGTTCACCGTCCGTACCAGTTTCTGGACGTTGATTAATTCTATTTTATTCTTCTTCAACTTCTTATTCTCTATTTTCTTTATATTATTACACTTCACATTTTCCAATCTTCCATTTTGACACATATTTAAATGCACCAGTGCCTATTTAATTCACCATATGGGAATACATCGAATGTTTACTTTATTATTTCATATAAAATGAAATGTAAAGTAAAGCAGAAAACATTGTGGTATTAGAAACATTCATATGGATAAAGGGCATGGACATGTATTGATATTCACGTTCAAAATTAACATAACCTCAATCACTCGAATTGTCTGCTCAATATTTTATTTATACATATTATATACGTTGTATAATTAATTATGGGCAGATTTATCGCACTTAATATTATATGATACATATATATTTATATATTAATATGAATTTACATAACCTATAACGCTATTTTTCATATGAGAAATAAAAATTGGGTGTTTTGAAGGTCTATTTAATTAAATGCACTCATCAGTAATAGAGAAAGTGCAATTTTAGAATAAGAATTTATTTATTCATGAAGTTTTATGGATCATGATGATGAATAAACAAACAATTGGTAGCGTAATTGATAAAAAAAAATAAATGCTCACGTAGAAATAATATATTCACGATTAATGTATTAAATCGCATTTGATAATATATCAATTTATTGAATTAAGCATTTTTCATGAAGTAGTTATCATCGCATTCTGCACATTGTGGTAATTGCGTAATTTTTTGTATGTAAAAAGTCTATCAATGACTATTTACAAACTAAACAATTGAATAATGAGATGTATATTTTTTTTTGTAACTAAATATTGTTCAATTGGAGTTTAATTCTCTTGTTTATTTTTTATTTTCAATTAAACACTCCACGTCTTCCACAATTTACATCATCAAAGGATTGAGTTAATAATTTTTTTTATTGTGTGATTGAAGTATGGTTTTTTTTATTTATTTTTTGGCCATTGTTTTAGTGAATAAGGACCAAGTAAAAATAAAATAATACACGTGTAGTGCACTTTTATATTTTTACAATAAGCACCGCGAAGAATATACATTTGCTAGACAAAAATCAGTTGAAAAATAATTCCAAAAGATAATTCCTAATTTTTATTATTGTATTAAAATGTGAGAATAATTTGTAAGATTAAAATGAAAAAATGAAAGACAAAATTTCTACGCTATTATCACACACATTTAAAAATATAAATAAATAATATGACATTAAGAGATGAGAGAAATAATTTTTTTCCAAATAAATTTGTTAACGTTCATAACCTGCAAATGTTTGTTCATTGCAATCAAGCACGCAATAATAATATTAAATAAATAATCAATATAATTATTATCTATTAATAATCATATATAACTAATCCAAATTGCTTAAACAAATTGTTAATCTAATCTTATGACATGTCTATGTTTTGTATTTTTATACAAACTTAGGAGATAAAATGTTTGACAAGTAAATTTGTAGAAATAAGCAAAACAAAAAAAAAACAAATACTAAAAATTAACAATAATGATGTAATATTATTGTGTAAAATTGCGTGTCATTGAATATTTACAGAAATGCAAGAATTCAGTGTATAACGGAATACCAAAGCAAAGGAAAACGCGACGAGTTGTGTCGGCACGTTGAGGCTATTAACAATTATATATTAATATTATTTCTCCAAATTAATGTTTCATTTCTGAATATCTGCTGTAACATAAATGTTTATTTAAATTATAATTTCCTTTAATTAACGCCTGTATGTAGTTACATATTAATTACTCTGTATATTATATAGGTTAATTATAATAATTTTTTTTGTTTGTCCACGAAACATTAAACTGAATCCAGGACAGTTAAGAATATATTGTAGAATATTTTACAACGTTAAATGTTGGTTGTATATTTTCTTTTTATTTTTATTATAACTGTGAAAATTTATATAAAGTTAGTTGATGCCTGGATTTAAATAATTTCGCCATAATAAATGCAATAATTATATGCAATGAGCAATATTTTTCATTCCATCACAATAAGTTATGTAGTGTTATTTTGATATTTTGATTTACATATATGTATATGTGCACATTAAACAAATAATAATTAATTACTATAAATCAAATTATTTTTGTTGTGAATATTTAATTTAGTATTATAATATTTTATTTTTCACTAATATAAATGAAGTGGAAATTTATTTGAATTAATATTTCTTCATTTATTATTGATGTATATTTTAACAATATTTTATTATTAAGGAATTAAATGTAATTATTATGATTGAATGTTGAATAATTATTAACGTGGCCATTCCAATTTATTTTTTTTCTTCATATTTTCTGATTGCAAAATTTTTAACTGATATCTGACGTCTTAACGATCGTATGAATTGTTTAGAATTATTATTTTCTATTGTCATAAATTTTCAACTCTACATTGTAATTATTTCAATTATCTTTCATCAATTAGAATTAAATATTTATTTTAAAATTCTAGTTCTTTCAATTGTTCCAAATTGTATTGCTTGAAACGCAGTTATTGTTTTCTTTCAATCAATGAATTCATTTCTTTGGTAAATACTCAAGTGCCTATTTATAATTATTTGAGTTTTGTTTTGTAATAATATCATGAATTAATTAACATTCCCACCCTCCCTTTCCCAATTTTCAAATTATTATAAATTCATTTTTGTGCATAGTTAATTTTCAATCAGTTCTTGAAGAAGCAAAACATTTTCAAACGTTAATAAAATATATTAAAAAACCATATTCAAACTGAACTCATTTTTTCATTCATTTTTTTTTATGCTGGACAAATTAAGTCATGAAGAATAAAATAGAGCAACAATATTAAGTTTGAAAATTGAGGGGAAAGTTATATTAATTTTTTTAGTGATGAATAAATATTCTATTTTAGTTTATAATAATAATAATGAATAATAAACATTAATAAATAATAAACAGTAATGAATAATTAATAATAATAATAATAATAATAATAATAATAATGAAGAAGTATTTAATTATTTCAATAGATTTCTGTTTTCTTAAAAAAATTATTTATTCGGATAATTGAGAAATAATATAAATCTGGTATTGTTAATAACTAAATTTATGACAAATGTATTTTTATATAATGATGAAGAGGATGGGAATTCATCGTTTCAAAAAGAGAATCGAAATGTAAGTATAGAAATTTATTATATATTATATTATAAATATTATGATATATTTTATTTTATTTGCTTCACTTTGAATGAAATTAAATAATAAAATTATTTATTTAAATATATTTCAATTTATGATTAGAAAAAAAAAAGAAATAAAAGTACAGGATGATATTTAATTTATGGGTGGAAATGTTGCACGAACAAATATTTTGAATTATTTATTTCTATAGTTGTAATAATTAATGATGATATTTATTGATATTATTTTTCAATATTTTTTTTTTTTTTTTTTTTTTTTTTTTTTTTTTTTTTTTTTTTTGGTTTTTTGGTAATTGATAAAAATTAAATTTGGATTTGATTCTTGCTGTAGATGAAAATGAAACGTTAATAATAAAAGCGAAGAAATTAGAAAATCATTTGTTTGAAGATATTTGCAGAAAAAAAATAATAAAAATATATAATATGTGATAGTTCAATATAATATTATTAATAACAAAAAATCATGGAACTATTATTTATTTATATATGGACTGTTTCATATTACAAAGCATAGTTAGTCATGTAAAGATAAAATAATATTGAAATGATAAATTAAGAAATAAATGACACTATTTTATTTTAGCACTATTTGCGTGTTGAAATATCTCTTTATTAATGTCGATAAACCTTGAAATAATTTTCATTTAATCCAAATAATGATGAAGAAAATAAAAACTTCATCGTTTTAAAAAGAAAAATTAAATGTAAGTATAAAAATTGAATATTATATTAAAAGGAAAAAAATGAGTTTTATTATTGTAAACATCGCGAGCGCTGAATAAAATTATTAATCGAACGAAAAAAAAAAAAAAAGAAAATATAAATATATATACGTAGAAAGTTAATTAATTTTTGGATTATTATTTAGTGTTATTCAATTTATCGAATGATAACTTATTGTAGTAAAGATATCGGAGAAAACAATGCGGAAAAATACTGTAGGAAAATTAATAGTCATGATATAAATATATAAAAGAAATTGCTATTAAAAAAAAAATGCAATTAATTTTGAATTATATTAAATTATTTTTTTTTGCTTTTTCCCAGTGTCAATGTATGATGCTGAGATTGTTGTGCAATTTGAGTTTTTCTTTTGTTGAATTCCAGTATATCATCTTCTAATTTTTTTCGACTTTCTTCCAATTTTTTCTTCTCTTCCATATGATCTTTTTTCAATTTATCGAATTTATTGTGCAACTATAAAAGAAATAAAATAATTATTATACGATATTATTTTTTGTAATTTTAATTAAACGTTAAATTGTCTTTCGAACCTCTTTTTCAGCCTCTTTAAGTTCACATTCTGTTTCTTTAACCCGAGCAACAAACATTTGTCTCATTTCATCCTCTTTTTGCTGCAATTCTTGCAAATGTGCTGTTCTCATTGATTCACAAGTTTGCTGAAAGCTCACAGGTTTATTTTCACTGTCAACATCACTGAATCCCATCTAAATAACAATTGAATAAATACCATTGAAATAAAAAATTTTTTTAAAATAATTTAACGAATCTTACTCAGAAAAAAATCGGTTTAAATTTGAAACAAAAAGAAATTTGCAAATAAATTCTCAATCTATCTTGATTGTTTCATTGATATCATATTCTTGATATAAAATATTGAATTGATTTATTAAGTCCAACAGAATTCCAATTTTATTACCTGTTCAAGTCGTTTTTTGCGATAAAGTTCATAATGACGACAATGTGTTTTTTCGCGCATATCCTCCATGTTAGTTCTTATCAGCATTTCGCGTAATTTAACAAAATCACAGTGCGATTCATTCTCAACTTGCACTGTACCCCATGGATATTGACGTGAACGCATCATTTTATTACCAACACGTACAAAATCTGTGCTTCCAACAACAGCAAACGGCACATGTGCATTCATGGCTGTATTAACATCAGCAACGCTCTCGTCATCAGTTGGAAATTGATAAATATGAACGCCATTATTTTGTAACTCCGAAATAATTTTACTCTGCAATATAAAATTAATATTCATATCAATTTAATAATTATTAAACTCATTATATAATTTATTTACCTTGAATTTTTGTAATTCATTCTTAGATATAGTATCAGCTTTGGCAATGATTGGAATGACATTAACTTTGGTGTCGAGTTTTTTCATACACACAAGATCAATAGATTTGAGGCTGAAATAAAAATAAATATATAAACTCATATGAATAATTATTTTTATATCAAAAACAACATTTACAAAGTATTTAAAATTATTTTGCATACCCATGGCCAGTTGGACAAATAAAATAAAGGCAAACGTGCGTTCTACTGTCATGATATGTTGACAAAGAACGTTTTATCTTAAGTTCCTCTTGTAAATAAGCCTCAAATTGTGCATCAATATAATCAACAACAGCTTTAAAACTGTCTTCTTTATTGATTTGATCGCCATAACCAACAGTATCAACGATTGTTAATTTAAGTCTTACATTACTTTCTTGCAATTCATAAGTGTGGGCTTTCAATTTGACTGCTGGTAAATTGTGTGGACTTGGATTTGATTCAAAACTTGTATTAAATAAAGAATCCATGAGTGTCGACTTGCCAAGACCAGTTTCACCTTTGTTTAAACATAATATTATTTAACAATGCAACAACAGAAAATATAAAAGATTAAATATTTACTGTAATGTTAACAGTATAAGAAATTTAATATGCATATCGTATGTTTTCATGTAAGAATGTATGATGTGTATATAACTGTGACTCACCAATGCACAGTATATTGAATACAAATCCATTTTGTACTGATTTATTCACCAGCTGATCAGGAAGACTATCAAATCCAACGTGTCCAGATAATTTTAAATTACGGAGCAATCCATCCAACTAAAAATAAATAAATTACATTTAGGATTTATTTAATATTGATAAATGAATGTTATTAAAGAGTCATTGACATTATTGAATGTGATTCATTGTTTGAACTATATTTGGAGTAACTACACAACATTCCTGGCATAGTAATGACAAAATACAGACCAACGCCCATTAGAATGTAAAATTATTACGTTTTGATGCAGTATTTGGTGCAATACATAACCTCAAAATATTAATAATGTTATAATGAATGACTATAATGTTTAATTGTTACTAAAAAAATTGGTTTAAATGTTGTTTTTGTATAATATTTGACTCACTTTTACACGCTCAACGTCAATGGCAGCCATTTTTATACTCTGTGTAAAATGGAACTGAAGTGAAGTGAGCTGCGATGGGTTTTCAAATATAGAGTTGAATTACAACGCATGCGCACTGACTATCAGATGAGTGCGTATTATTTATAATAATTATTTGTGGAGGGAATTGCATTTTTTCTCTATCTAATTACAGTATTACATGTTTATGATCATGATAAGCCATGGTGTCCAGATGTTGACTAATTTATCATTCCACAATCGCTAATATACATACATATATATATTCGAAGATGTTCCAATATGTTAAGAATTTATCATTGCAATATTGATGATAATTGTCCAAATGAAGTTGATTAAATTTAATCAAATGGTTAATGTAAGCAATAATTTACGTATTATTAATTATTCTTCGGGTAGACTCTGAAAAAATCCATGATTTCAACTCATTCATATTTCAAGTGTACTTAACCTCAAATTTTGATTCGATAATTTTATTAAATATATTATCAATTTCCTAATTAATTTTTTACATCTCATCTATGATGATTATAATGAACAAATAATCTGTGAAATCTAAATCACATGATAGTTGTCTAATTAATAATTTTAATTTAATTTTTCGACCTACAAAAAAAAAATTTCTCGTACCATTTCCAGTTGTTAATAAATATATATTGTTTATCGTAGTGCGATAATATACCATTTACCCCCTATTATTAATTTTCATAGAAACATATATCTAAAAAAAAAGAATAAAATTCAAAAATTACAATCCATCGAGTGATGAATATTCATTTATCTAAAAGATATAAAGATACAATTTATTAAACGCTGAATCAAAAACATATCTAATATCGGTAAAACACATTAATAAAGTGCACAGGTGATAAGAAAACATGAAAATGTCGTCATTGCAAATATATTATATGTATATATATATAAAAATACAGTCTCATTTCTCTATTTCATCATTCATGTGAGTTTCCATCATGGAGAAATAGTTCCAGCGACCTCCGCACAAGTGCTGGAGGGCGTTGAGTCACTTCTCCCCCATATTGTCGTGCACACACTTGTCTCTCAATTGAACTAGGGACTTTCAGTATATTGTACTGGCATACCCCTCATAACAGTGTCCACTTTCTAACATGGCAGATCAATTTGTGTTGTATTATCATGTGACGGGAAAGTACTTAATACGTTAAAAAATAATTAGTGCGTTAATATTATATTTATTTTTCCGAGTGTTTTAACATTTATTGTGAACGTGTTTTTCGCGATGGCGGACATGAAAAGTCCACCGTTCAGTGATATTAAGAGACCGGAGGAAGTTGTGGCGATGGCCATGAACGACAGCCTCAAATTTGCCGTGTTGATAGGTCTAATCGAGGTTGGACAGGTGTCTAATCGTGAAGTCGTCAATACAGTTCTACATCTGGTAAGTTCAATAACAATTACATCAATTTATTTAATCAATAAATTAATTTATTATCACAAATCTCCAATAAATTATCATCAAGTTCTCCTCGTGTCCTTGGAATTTTTTCTCTCACTTGACAGTATAAACTGTCAAATTGTCAACCGGCAGAATAAAACAAAAAACCCCACAATTAAAATTAACAATGAAAAAAAAAAAAATATTCAGCATTTATATGATGAAATATTTTAATATTCCAAATTAATATTGATAATTATTCAACAAAGATTTTTTTTTTTAATTTCCAATAGGAATCAATTAATTAGTGGAGTAATTATAATTATCAGTAAATGACGAAATTGGGGAATTTTTAGGCGACAGATTGAAATTTGATTAGTTTATAAATTTTCTATAGGGAATTTTATGATTGAATTATTATTTCTTTTTTTTTTTTTCAACATGTCCAGTTGATAATAAATATATATGATTGTCATATGTGATTGGCCATGTGCCTGAGTATATGTATATATATATATATATATATATATTTATCATGTCGTCGACGTGAGTTTTGTCCCCTTCGTTGTGATCCTGTTTGACGACTCACCACGCCTTCATTCTGTTCGAAAAGGTCTTTGGCATATTCTGTTTTTCACTTGCTTCCCCTTTCCCTCACAATTATCTTTACATATGTATTTATATGTATATATTTTTATTTTTTCAACGAATGTTTATATATATATATACATATAATACATACATATTTTTCCCTCCCTATTCTCGCGTGACTTCCACCCACTTCCTCTGTGCCTTTTTTTTATTTTATTCATTGCACTGTCGTATTTTTTATTTGTTTGTCATTTTTACTATTTTTTTCATTTTCACACTCGTTTTTTTTATTATCTTAGTGCGATAATTTTATTTTCTAAAAAATCATTTGTTATATAATAATGAAATATTTTAAATTAATATTGATAATTATTCAACAATGATTTTTTTTAATTTTTAATTGGAATTAATTAATTAGTGGGGGAATTATAATTATCAGTAGCTGATGAAATTGTTGGATTTTTAGGCGACTGATTTGGATTTAATTAATTTACAAAATTTCTACAGGAAATTTTATTGAGTTTTTTTTTTTTTTTTTATTATTGGAAATGTGATTTTTTTATTGGATTTTTTAATTCGTTTTCTTTGGATGTGATCACAAATTTTTATTAGTTATACTTCATCTTTATTATGTGAATATATTTTTATTTTTTTTTCGGACTTTTGAATTTTTTTTTTTATAAATTGAAATTC
>JAQQBS010001422.1:15045374-15056211 GCA_030347275.1 Microctonus aethiopoides
TTTGTCGAAAATCTCCACTTTTCACGATTATTATATCTTTAATTATTCACAAGAAAAGTACTTCCTAAAAAGTAATTTCAAATATTTGTACTTGTGTAAAACTGACAGCAGATACGATGTCAAAAGTTTCGTGGATACTCCTTGAAGTAATTTCGCGTCTTTAGCAACATATATGTTGCCAAGACCACACTTCAGTGGGAATTCCAAAATCGCGAAATGTCATTTTACCCTAATATTCCATTTTAGGACACTTTCCTAAATTCCTCTATAAAATTACCGCCATAAATATTTATATATTTATATATTTGTAAATATGGAAACATAAATTTACACATTACCTGAATGCAATTGTCGATCAAATTGAATTTATATGCACATGAGAGTTGACTAGACACGTTTCCATTGCTGATATGTTTGTATTTGTCATTAGTAGATGTGGTCTCGGTTTGATGTGACCTGGTGTGAATGTCATTTACAATTGATTATCCTTGTCATAATATTTATTTACGCGAATCTTCCATAAATCTTCATTTACAAAATTTATAAAATGTATATTAAATATATTTCTACAAGAAATTTCCATTTTTATTTTACATTCAACAGCTTTTATTACACTTTATCATATCCAACGTGAATAATTATTCAATAAATTCTATACAAATATTAATTTTGTAAAAGAAATTTTATTTGCAATAATTTGCTTCGTATTTACACGAATTATTCGCGTAATAAAAAGTCTCTAATTCACGAAAATTCTCTCATAGATAATTTCTTTGAATTTATATTTATTAAATAGTTAATTTATTTAATTTCTCTTTGACTTCTATTGAAATTTGTTTCATCAAGATTGGAAAATTCAGAGTAAAGTGTAGTTATAATTATTAGGTTAATGAGATTAGAATAGTGTTTGGTGAAATAAAATTAGATGCTTTTAAGAGATTTTATTTTCCTCAATTTAATACTAAAATTATATATCAATTATTTTATAATAATTGATTTATATTTCTGTTGGAATTAAAGTTGAATTAGTCAAGACGATTTATTTATATTCCGATATGTGAATAGACATTTTTGTTCATGCAAATAGTGGTGTATGTATTTGTTTAGAAATCTTGGAACTGTCAAATTATTAGTGAGACGGAATTATCTTTTTAAGTAAACACTCGTTATCACAGGAAAGGAGCCAAGTTAATTGTTATAATCTTTGCAAGAAATCTTTGCCTGCAGATTTGTCCTACACACGAACATATTAACACAACACAATTATTTATTTTATCTATGTGTAAGTTACAGCAAATATATAAATATAAATCAATGGAAATAATTTATGAACAAAATTCTCTGTCGACAAAATTATGATAATTAATTAATTTAACATATTCCGGTGATGTTTTTTAATATTGATAAATTTAATTCTTTTCATTTAGGGGATTTTAAAGTCAGGTTGAACAAATAACTAAAATAAAAACATCGGAAATCATCGTAAAATTTCTTTATTTCTTAAATTTTATTTCGTTTGATATTTTTTTAAAAAGTTAATTGATTTTATTTCATTATTTGTTCATGAATTTTGAATTGGGAAATGGAGTAGAAATTAGTTTGAATTAGTTTCTTTAAATTTCCGATGGTTCTTCCAATCGTTGAATTTTCTCATTTATATTCCATGGAAAAATGAAATAGAAAAAAAGAAATGAATCCTTTATCGATATTGAATATAAATGTGAATGAAAAAGTTTTGATGTTTCTCTTTCATGGATTTTTATTTTTGTGATATAAATGACAAGATTGACAGAACGAAAGTAGATTGGAGAATTGCAGCAAGATTTAACTTGGAGATATTTCACGAATAACGCATACAATACAGACATACTAAAAGGACGATATATATTCTACGGTTGGGTTACAGCAAATCCTTGTGCTTGAGTTGGGCGGATAAGAGGAAGAGTATAAAAGCTAGGTAACGGGGTGCGAGATTTAAATACCAGTTAAGCTCACGTTCTTGCTGTCGACGCTGCAAAAGAGAAATAAAATGAGAGAAGTCGAGAGTCGTTTAGGGTGAATTGCGCGTACCAAGTGCGCTTTTTTAGGGGGATGCTTCTCATTTTTCCAAACAATACACACAAGATCTTTAGTAGTGTAATCTATCTTAGTATCTTTTTACCTTAGACATCAATTCAGATATTACTTCATCATGAAAAATAATTATTGATTTATTTTTTTGTATTGAATCGAAGAATTTTATTTTATTTGTTTCGCATTATTTGGAATTTAATATTGCAATGAATGAAACGAATTTGTAAGAACTTATAAGGCAAATGTCATTGGTGTGAATGTGGCTGGTAGATGAGTCGATATTGGTAAGCTTTGGAGACTATGTGGTTGGTTTCGATAAGTGCTTTTTGGTTTTGCCGTTCAACTTTTCACCAATGCTGTTCACGACTATTGCAATATCTCTCGTTGGGATACCAACTGTGCTTTCAAAATTGTATTTTACTCATACTTCCCTTTTCTATTTCAACAGGATTCCAAACAGCCGTTTGTATTTATCATGAATTTTCTCCTCGAGTTTATTGGAAACTACAGGAGACCGACACACAAATTATTTTATTATTAAGAGATATTTTTTTTTCGTTTTGCTGACATGCTGGCGGTTTTATTAAAATTTTGTGATGTTTATTTCTGTGACGGGTGATAAACTATTGCTGGAAGTATATTATTTATTGATAGGTTGAATAAAATACATAAAAAGGTCTTAAAAGTCTTTGATTAGTTGACGAGTTTTGTGAAATAAATTGGAATAATTTAGGGACAGGAAAAAAATGTGCTTGAATTTGCTATATTTTCGTAATTTTTTGCTCGAATTTGAGGGATATAAGAAAAGTAGCTTATTCTACCGGATTTTGTACTATTCAACGAAGAAGACTTTGCGTCTTATGCCACATAAAGTGGGTTTTTTTTCCGCGCTTATTTTTTGCTTATTGGCTTTCTTTCCCTTAGTTCGTTCTTTGTTTTTTTTTTTTACAGCTTGGTGAAAAGTTTGCGTCGTATTCTCGTAAATTGATTTCTTCACCTATACCAAGTCGTTAACTTGATGTTTCAAGTCTATGAATATAGATAAGAAAGTGGGAAATGAGAGAACGAAAAGAATTAGTGATAAGATAAAATAAGGAGAAGGAAAATATGAACTAAATAAAATTTTTTTCATCAGATTTTCACCTTTACTCCACTTTATCATAAACTTACATAAATTTATCTAATTTTAAATTTTTCGATGGGAATATAAGAGAAAAGATGACTATATTAGAAATGATTTAAAAGTTGAAATATTTTTATTAAATTTATAGAATCAAATTTTATATAATCGTGAATAATTTTATTTAGGCGATTAATATTTGTTTAATTAATTTAGTTTATCCTTTTAATTAAGGAATTTTATTTCTATGCTACAAGACACGATTTTTGTTCTACTACAAAATTTGAAAATTGCATTTAGCATTGTCTGATAAATAAGAAATTCTTTAGGAAGACATTTATTATTTTGCATTATTGTTGTTCGATTCGGGTGAATTTTTTATAACAAATACTGATGCATTCAGGAAGTCTGTATATCATGACCTTCAACATTGAAATATCGATTGATCTTTAAATTGAAAATGTTTGTCACTGTAATATTTGATATATGGACATGACAGTTCATTTTGTTTTATCGAATAACATTTTTTTTTTATTGATACATCTGCTTAATGCATTGTTTTATCCTGCATGTGCATAGATACTTTGAGTATGTTGTCAAGTGCATTTGTATTTTTTATTATTTTATTTTCCATCGATTGGTACATTCTGATTTATACAAATTAAATAGTCTTTGATCGAAATCCATTAATCATTCGGAATCACTTGGAAAGTATTTTTATTTGGTGAGAAATAACTGTAAATAATTGGCTTTATCAAAGTTATTATTTTCCTTCTCAGAAGGGATTCTATAACAAAAACGACTGTGTCATCTTCTATAAAAGCTTCCCTGGAGTATTAAAGTGGTGTAGCAAGGTGTGTTCATTCGATGCTTTAAACTCTATCTTGCTTATATTCTTCCATCGAAATTCTTATTCTATATCGTTTTTCACATTTGTAACGTCGAAAGGTAAAAGATAAAAAATATAAGAACTCAGTGATATATAGATATGTCGTGTGGACTTTTGTCAAGGTGTCGTTTCACACATTGAACTCTTTATTTATTTTTTTTTTTTATACTGTCATTCTTTTCTTGGTCTTTTGTAGAACTAAAGGCACGTTATCTGTGCATTAAAAGTAGTCTTATCGATTGGCAGTTACTTTTCTTCGTTCTTCTTGTGTCATTTACTGTCTACTGTGAAAAAAAATAACAGTAATATGTATATACAAATGAATGTATATTTTGTGAAACAGTCCAATCAAAATTTGTGCTGGAATTTTTTTAAGATGATTTTTTGTTGAATTTTTATACAAGAGTTTGGGTTAGAATAGAAGAATTATTTTGTGGGAAATGAATAGTATTTTATGGTGATTGAAACACAAAATTTTAGTTGAAATAAATTAATAAATTAATGTGTAAAACTTGCACACTTTTTAAGTTGTTTCGTTAGATTAGTTTTATGTTAAATTGGGATTATTTATTTAAACTTATCATAAATTGTGGATGTTTAATATTTTAATGAATTATACAATTACTTGGTCAATTGTATTTATTCCAAGAAATACAATGAAAAATTCAATATGAAATTTTTTGTTTATTGAAAAAATAATGAATTTTCATTGTTGGGATATTTTATAAAAAATATTCACTGATAATAATATAACAATAGCCACTGTTAGACGCGAAAAAGCTTGCAATAATTTCACGTACTCACAATGACATGAGTCAAATTTAAATTATTCGAAAATAAATTCCAAAAACAATTGAATAATTCAATGGTTTATAAATATTACAATCAAAACATTAAATTTAATATTTTCTAAATCAAAATTTCGTTCAGAAAATTTAACATAAAGTTTTCGTCTGTGAAACTACAGATATTTCAAGCTGAATCACATAAATAATGTGTTAATTCATCATCACTTTCATGTTGAAAATGTAAAAAAATTTTCAACACAAATTTTGAGTGGACTTTTACATAAAATTTCCCACTGTATATCGCTGTTTTACATCTGCTAATGAAACACTAGTTAAAATACTTTGATGAATAATGAAACACCAGGAAAAGTTCATTTATTTGGAATTGAACTAAATGCCCGTTTATTATTACTATTTTATTAAACCCCTGAAGACTTAGAAAATAGGGTTGAAAGTATTTCCAAAAGTAACAGCAGAAATTTCGAAACCCAGAACACTAAATAAATATATTCTTAGATATATTTCATATACTGTATAAAGAAACTAGGCAGCTTCATTGAATAATTATGGGGTTGAGTTTGTGCTGATGAAAGATAATCGGTTTACGTTGCTTCTTATCTTTCATTATTGTTTCTTGTGCCTCCTCTGTTATACACTTCGCTATAATTCAAGTGTTACCATCTACCTACTGTTGTGCATATATAATTCAAACACTTTTGTTTGTTGTTATCATGATTTTGTGGCAGTAATTATTATTTCCAAAAAGTTTTTATGATTTAGTGTTGTTGTTTCGGAAATTAGTACATATGTTATGAAAACTTTGTTCAACTGAATTAATTTCACTTGAGCTTATGTTATTTTGTTGATGATGAGAAAATATATTTATAAAGATTTGAATATTCCAAATAGTTTCCTTAATTTGTTGAATAAATTTAGTAAACTAGGGGTTTTTTTTTTTTATTTTTAATTTGAAGCTCTCTTAACGCAATTGACCTCTGATGGTTGATAAAAAATTTCCAATTTCCTAGGAATATCTCGTTTACTATATTGTCAATATATAAATTCATCGTGAAGGTTTATTTATTACATATGTACTTCTTGTATATATATTTATATATTATGTATGATTGAATGAAATTTTGAATTGCCTTAGGGACCGCATATGTAGGGCATTCCACATGAAATTTTATTGATTTTTATCTTTTTTTATATGTATTTTCAATCTATTTTGAGTTTACACCTGATGGATGGATTTTAAAATTTCATTTTGTAAATTGAATTCGCAAGGAAAAATTTTTTTACGACACAAGATATTTTTTTATTCAACTTCATTCACGATCACACATTTCGATCATAAAGACGGTGAGAAGAGATGTATTTATTTTATTTTTTATATACACATTTTATCCATGTTATTCATCAGTTTTATAGCAATTATTAACAGTTGATATAAACATTAAAATATAAATATTTATGTTAATTGAATATCATTTCAGTGATATTTGAGTGAAGAAAAATATATTGTGAAGATATTGGAACAGATTTTTTGTTTGTTAATTCTTAATTCTAAATGGCAAACAAATTTTCTAGTCCAATTTATTTTTTTTTCTTCATAATAACACTATAATTTTATAGAACCGAAGCGAGACTACTTGACCCGGGCAATATTGGTTTTTTTTTCTACGGAAAGATTAGTCGGATTGATAGAAACTGATGAACAATGTATTTAATAATATTTTTAAATATCTTTTTTATGAAATATTTCGGTTCAATTCTCATTTTCTTTATTCTCTTCTGGTTTAGCCCGCAGGCAATTTTACGCCGGCATATGCAACCATGATATGTATGTGGCTGTCTACCTACCTGAATTATACATATACACTGCGCACACAACTATACTTTTACCACCCTCGCGATCAAACAAAACACGGTATAAATTTCTCCGCCATTTTCTCTCTTGTTCATCCACCTGCTCACTCGTAATTTTAAAAAATCTAAAAGGATCTTTGAGGTTTATCTTCCAGAATTTACAATTTATCCTCTTGGAACTATTTGGAAAATTTAATATTTCATCAGTCGAATTGGATTTTATAATCTTTCATTTGCAAATACTTCACTCAATTTTTTTCTTACCAATTATATAGAACTGGATATTGACTCGGAGTATCTTTATTCAGATCGTACAAAGCTAAATGCATCAATGTAGATTGAAGTCGGACAATATTTACGTTAAATATTTGAGTAGTTTGAGGTCATGATAACCTACTTTTCTGATGAAATGGTTTTCTTCTTCGATATAACAGGAATTTAGTCGACTTTGCTACTTTCGTCATCAACCTGATGAATAATTTCGCAGTCACTCGAAATATTTCAAGTTTATTTTTAAACTCTGTCATGAAAAAAGGAGAAAAACATATATACTACTTTAGTCATTTCTTATAAATAGTTGGGATACACCAAACTTGTCCTGACTTTTAGTGATAGACTCCTTTTTTCAAGCTTTGATCAAGTTGGCTTTTTCCAATCCTTTCCAAATAACAATTTCGTTATTGTGAACTTACTCGACATTTTGTCTTGCCTTTGTGTATGAATGTTCTCGAAGCAGATTTTAATCTTCATTGATGCAAAGCTCTTTGAAGTTAGCCCAAAGCTGTACACACACAAAAGTCCAGGAAGATGAAGGTTGCGACTGGATTCCTGGATTCTTTTTTCTAGTCTCAACTTTTCGTAGGATGTAGGCAAAGTTTCCAAGTACCAGTTCAGAGATTTATAGATATTTGAGGATTCAAACTGGTTTGAGATGATGAATTTAGATTTGTGTGCTGTACATTCAATAATGTTTGACAAGACAATTTAGAAATTGTGGATGGAAATTTAAT
This sequence comes from Microctonus aethiopoides, assembly GCA_030347275.1. Classification (NCBI taxonomy): domain Eukaryota; kingdom Metazoa; phylum Arthropoda; class Insecta; order Hymenoptera; family Braconidae; genus Microctonus; species Microctonus aethiopoides. The sequence goes on from JAQQBS010001422.1 coordinate 15,053,124, forward strand.
ATAGCTGAAGGACATTGAGCTTATGGACAATTAATCTGCATATAAAGCAGTATCTTGTGCAACTAACGTCTAGCAAGGACGCGAATTGTTTATTGGACCAAAGTTTCTCTCGTACAGTTACTAACAAACTTATAGATAATTTCATGGAGGATCCTTAACTCTTGTACGGCTGCGCATGGTCGGTATTAAGCACATATATGTGTGTATGTACATAGATCTAGACAGAGGCAATGGAATGAGAGAGAAATGGCGGGATAGTTGGGTTACAATTTATAGCTCGTGAGAAAAGCTCCTAAATACTATGAAAAAGCCTCGTAAAAGCTTCGCGGCAAATTCGTAAAATTATTACACTCCCTAAATTGAATCGTTTTATGTTTGATTGATGTGTTAGGGAAATGATATGATCTGATGTATAAATTTAGGGGACAATATCATTATTACGTAAGGAATTTTTAGTAAAAGCCCACTCGGAATTTGTGTTGAAATTTTTTTGACAGAGTTTAAAATTGAGAAATATCAAATTTAATGTTTTGATTGTAATATTTATAAACCATTGAATTATTCAATTGTTTTTGGAATTTATTTTCGAATAATTTAAATTTGACTCATGTCATTGTGAGTACGTGAAATTATTGCAAGCTTTTTCGCGTGTAACAGTGGCTATTGTTATATTATTATCAGTGAATATTTTTTATAAAATATCCCGACAATGAAAATTCATTATTTTTTCAATAAACAAAAAATTTCATATTGAATTTTTCATTGTATTTCTTGGAATAAATACAGTTGACCAAGTGATTGTATAATTCATTAAAATATTAAACATCCACAATTTATGATAAGTTTAAATAAATAATCCCAATTTAACACAAAATTAATCTAACAAAACAACTTAAAAAGTGTGCAAGTTTTACACATTAATTTATTCATTCATTTCAACTAAAATTTTGTGTTTCAATCACCAAAAAAAAAACTAACCATTGTCCTCAAAATGATTCTTCTATTTCAACCCAAACTCTTTTCCTAAAATTCCCCACTAAATCATTTAAAAAAAATTTCAACACAAATTTTGAGCAGACCTTTACACCAAAATTTTCTCCTGTATATTTATTTCAAATCATATAATACTAATAATTCAACATGAAACAAAATTCTCAATCATCATTAAATTGTTAAAAAGTTTCCGTATAAACTTTTCACTAAAATAAATATCTTTATCGTCATCGTGACAATTCAAATTTTCGTCCTCTGTCAAGAAACCTAAATGTAAAGTGAAAGGATACGTTGTGGTATACATACATATATTGTTCTTTTGCACCGGCAATGGTTTACTTTCAGTAGGGAAATTGAATCTACGTGAAGCGAGAGTAGTCGGAGGGTTATTCTTGATGCCTTCCATGATTGATAATACACAGAGTCGCTGAGTGCTCTGAAATGTATACGACCTTGTTCGATAGTCTCTGTGTGGTGGTACATTGAGGTAGAATTTCCATTGCTTTATATTATATGTAACATGGTACCCTGTCATCGTGAAATACTGCGTAGCTAATATTCTATTGTGTATTTATGTGTGCTTGGCTTAATAAAATGTTCGCATTTGCCCAACGTCATTTTACGTTTATAGTTGTCTGAACACGTATAGCTCAAACTTTGATAATTTAACATAATCATTTGATTATTCATCACAAATAATCCGCAATGAATTATATTAAAAATTGCAATTTCATATAATTTTTTAATCAAGTGAAAAATTAATAATTTCGTGTGCTTAAATTGGTTCAATAATTTCCTGTCAAACATTTCATTTTATTTATTATTTTATTTTAGTTTATATATTTATGTGCACTTGAACTATTTTGAGGTTAATAGGAGATGAAAATAGCTCTTGGGAATGATGAAAAAGAAGTGGAGAAAAAAAAAACAAAGGGTGAAAAGTACTGTGTGAAGAGAAAGGAAAAATAAAAAAAAGTGCAATTTATTCTGACATTAAGTCTGACAGTAACAGGAAAAGCTTGTGCATCTTATCTGCAGCTGGGTGAATTTGATTCAAGTTAGTTTTGGTTCGAGTACGTGAGGAGAGAATCGTTGAGAAAATAATTTTACATCGAGATAGTGTCGGCAACTTGGCATGTTGCGTATAGACACGTGCTATAACTTGAAACATGGTATGAAAATTAATTTAGTCAGTTGTAGAAAAGGTCTTTGAATACGAAGTGAATTGAATCACTATCTAAATAATCTTGAGTTCTTTGTTACCAAGTTTAAATACATAAAGTAAATAATGTCAATGATAAGTCATTCACATTGTGATGGTAATTAAATTATTAATAATTTTCTCGTGCTTTTGATGAAATTAATTTTATTATTTTACCATTATTTTAAATCATTTAATCAAGATGTTTTATTGTTCACTGGTGAAATAAATTTTTTTTTATTATAATAATCTGATTATATATTGTGAGAGTAATGGGAAACTTCAAGATTTGTATTGTTGCTATTGTGAATTGGACGCTGTGGAAAATAAAATAGAAAAAAAATTATATTTTATTTCATTATAAATTTTTTCATGAATTTTTCAGTCTGGAGCTTTAAGGATAACATTTTATCTTTTCATTTCTCTTGTATCTTTCTGGTTTTTTTTTTTTTTTTTATGCTCAGACGTTTCCACTTGATTTATCTACGTTGCATATATCATTTAAATTCAATAAGAGTCATGTTGTAATAATATAGGTAACTGTGTGTTGAGAGTATTGGAACCTCGTGAGGGTTTTGTTGTTGTCATACCGCAGTTTCCTCAATTAACATAATGTTAATGTGACGCCAAGTGTGCAATAGTGTTAATTATGCATGAGCACTTGATTGAAATGTTCTCTCTACTGAATCAAATTCAAGTGATTCATGAATTATTTTTTATTTATAATGATTCATTTCGTAGTTTTAAAATATTAATGATAAATAATAAATTATGTAAATTTATTTTCTTTTATATTTTATTTTATTTTTTAGTCTTTATATTCTTGGATTCTATTTACATTTTGTCACGTTTTCTTTATTACTTCTGTCTGTGGTTTCTAGTTTTTTTTTTTTT
>JAQQBS010001422.1:15065376-15082075 GCA_030347275.1 Microctonus aethiopoides
AAGTTTAGTGCAACATTGATCCAGCGCACTGTAACAGAGTCACAGCAACGCGTGACTGGGTCTGCTAGTTATAATATATATTTGAGAGGAACAAGTGGGATGAGAGAATAAATTAAATGGAGATTGCACAATGCATACAGCATTATTCTCTGATATGTATTATTACCATAATTATAATTACAATTCTAGATTATGGCTATACTCGAAACTATTTAACGTAGAATCTAAAACTGTAATCATGTCTCGTTCACGTTTAATACATAAATATAAATTTTATTAACTGTTTTAAAAATTTTTATTTCTCAAAATTGAATTTAAATATTTGAAATATTTTAAGAATAATTAATTGATACTATTTATGAATATATTTAATATTTATTTATTATTTTTTTGTAATCTTTTCAAACATGGAATTTTCATATAAGTATCAAGAAAATTTCTTAGAATTGAAATCAATCTTGAAATTATTTTTCTCGTATGCAGTAAAAAATTTTGTGTAAAAGTCCACTAAAAATTTGTGTCAACTGTTTTATCGCTTTATATTTAAGGAGATGAATCACTATTTAGACCTAGATACATTAGAGAAAACCCATCATACCTATCAAAATTTTATTGATATAATTCATTATGAAAAATACTTTTTTCACAAAAATTCTTGAATGCAATTTTCATTTGGATCTGACAATATTTAATCTGCAATAAATTTGAATGCTTTTGTAAATACTATTATAAATAATGTGGATCTCTAGTAAACCAAGTAGGCTAGCTTAGTTATATTGACATACTCAAAACAGAATACCAACTTTTAACACTATTTTTAACGCGAATTTTTTATCAAATTTTATGTATTAAAATTAATAATATTTTATGTTAAATTCAATTCAAATTTTTGTATTCTTGAACGCTTCATTGATTTCCAGATATATTTTCTGATATATTTTCATTCAGATAGAAGTTGATTTCTCAGAATTTAAAATTTACAGAATGAAACAAAGAAAAAAATCACGATAAATATTATCTATAATAAAACAATAAAAAAATATTCATCAGCCAAAATTGCAATCAATTCTATCATAAAAACATTAATTCAACGCAATATGTACATGAAAAATCGTCACACCATTCATTGTTTACATTCTCATATCTTTATTATTTTATTCATTCATTTATACTTTTTAATACACGTATGTGATATAAAATATCGTGAAATATTATGTTTATATTTTTTTTTATTTTCTGTTGCTTGCACTGGCAGGCGTAGCATGATAAATGGTTTCTATGTACCCATTTATGCATATGTATGTAGTATATATGTGTACAATATAACCGCTTGCCTATGTACCTCGCACCTATTTTCTTCTTTACCAAACGCGCGTCACGTGCGAGTTCCATTTTCTCATACAATTTTTTTTTCTGTCGTTGTTTTATCTCGGAATAATAAAAACTGTCCGATGGAATTCAAACATATGGTGCACTTCGACAATAATGAATTTCTTTCAGTATATATTTCAATTAGAAATAATAAATATAAAATAAACAACGAAGAATAAAATTTTAAGTTCACCTCGTTGATTTATCTTTATGAGAAAAATATACGGACGTTTATCAAAATATATTCGAATGACATTCATATTTATTCGTCGATGAAACCGACAGTATTTTTAATACATATTATACCTACTTTATATTTTTCATTTTATTCTATCTACAAGTAAATTCCCGATTATATCATTCACCGAAGCATGAAATTAAATTCCGTAATCTTTTCGTTCTGATTTTAATTCCATTGGGGTAGTCGAACAGATTTTGGCACAGTCTACGTAAATTTTTTAACCGGGCTTCCTGTTAATAAGAATTCTTCCTTTATTTTGGTGCAGTCGATGGTCTATTTCGATTTTTAATTTAATTATTTTGTCTTGGTATAACTTTTTTTCTCATTTCTCACATTATCTATCTTTCACTTTTGCTTTTCTCAATGCAATTCCGATAGTACTGCAGATGTGCATCTTTAAAATAACACTAGCAATTTCCTCCAACCTTTTACTGCAGCATACACTCTTTCGAGCGGTTCATTTCGATTTACCGTCAGTTCTGTGTGCAATGGTCCACGAATTCCTGGACTCGAACTACCAGAGAATTCTATATATGTATGAGATTCACTGATACTTTTGATGCTGTTGCTGCCGATAGTGTCAGTGGTATAGTGCTCAAGCGAGAGCTTTCGTGCGCGTAGCTTTCATGAAATTTTCATTCCTCTACTCGACTGAATACATTGAATTACCCAAGCGAACTTAATGAACTTTGCGATCACTTACTGAGACAAATGAACCTGATGGTGTCGAAGTTATAGATAAATTAATGCAATTTTATTATAAAATGTTTGGGTATTTTCTGGATTGTTATTAATGCAGTATACATTTTTCTATAATGGAAACAGTAAAAAATTAGAAATGTGAAATTGTTGGATTACACGTTATAATTTTACTTTTAGGGTCTTTCATTTTTGTTCGTTTTATCTTTTGTCATTTTATCGCTATTATAAACTAGGTGGCTTTTAATGGTTCTGAAAGTTGAGCTACATATGGACCACACAATGCCTTCTAACGTTTTCGCTCACCTATTTTCCCTTGGATGAGTTGACTAACGACACATCAATTGTTTCATGTGTTCTTCCTTGTGACCATTTATTTGTGACAAAGGGAATCCGAATGATAAAAAGCCGTGTTGTAGAAAATTGCTCACTGTACTTTGCCTCAATGACACATACCTGTACTTCATCCACTGAATTGTGTTAAAGACCAAAAAAAAAAAAAAAAAGAAATGACTCAAGCCTTGCTTTATAATATTTATTGATTACGAAACGAATTACCGAATATATTTCATCACTTCTTTATTTTCTCCCAATTTATGTCACCCCATGATTTCAAAAGTATGAACCCAAATATTCCATACTATTCATTATATGTAAATTAATAATTAACATTATGAATTAACAATATATCATTTTATTATACAATTATGCACGTGATTGAGTTGGGAAATTATTATTAATAATTTTCTATCGATATTGTCATGTTCAAACTGCAGATGTCCATAATTATTCATTCTGCGAACATATTCCATTCAGGTATTTCAAAATTATTGAACGAATGGACATTTATGTATGCATGTTTTCTTGTTCTATTAAAATGTCAATGTCTATATGTACTACAGGACGTTATCCTCGTCTAGGCGTTTCTACACGCAGCCGAAATGTAATTATCGGAAATTCGTGGAGTGTATGCTTGCTTTATTGAGCGAGCGTATCGCATAGAGAGAAAGGGAAAAAGCGATAGCATATAACGCGAACAAAGAGGAAAGTAGATAGACAGATATAGTGAAGAAGTGGTGGGAAATTGGGATGAGTGTTAGCTAGGGAGGGTTGGCGTGCACACACGCGAATTCGTTTCCTAAAGCGGACTGGACGTCTGCCAACAACGTGCACGAGACATGGTCTCTCTTTCAACGAGGTGCAAACAAAGGGACATTTCATTAATCAACCGGCTTCGAAGCACTTCTCATCGGCAGGGAAACAATTGAATGTACAGCAATAGCAACAGAATTCACGTAAAGAACGTTGGGGAATAAATTGGAAGAGACGATCGAGGTAAAATGAGAAAATATATTTGTTACCGTAGTTAAAAAAAAATAACATTGTCATGTTTTGAAACATTGAGTCAACGACAATTTGTTGAGAGAGACATGCGGGAGTTGTATGACAAACTTGAAACATTGGAAGCGGCAATGAGAAAATCGTTTTCGTATAATGGAAAATGAGATAAGAGACGATTTCACAGTTTGAAGCAGTATTAAAATTTTTTTATATATAAATATGTATAGCTCGTGATATTTATAAATTTATATTCGAATGGTTTTTATTGCAGTATGTACGATCAATATTGTATGACCCTTTTATAAGAGGAAGCTTTGTTCCGAAGAGGAAGCAACGTTTTAGAATTAAACGTTTAGTATTGATAATGTTTACATTCCACGAAACTTACGCGAAGCTAAGTGAATACACAAAAGTTTTTGTATGGATTATGGAGGGAATGATTATTATACAGTAGGAATTGTGCATATTCTATAGAATGAAGAATAGCAAGTAGACTTGATCATAAATCTACTGCAATCTAACCTATTAGGTAAAACAGAGCATGGAGTCATGACTAAAGAGGGAATGGGAGAATACAGAAGGCTAGTATGCTGGATAATTTGCCCTTCTTGTTGTAGCAAAGCCCAGGGGTTTTCAACAGGGAGGCAGAGAGAAAAGAGCGGAACTGAGCACGGTGGTTACCAAAAGCCATTGGGGATCATGGTTGGTTGTGGAGTCAAAACGAACTTGGCATGAAGCAGAATAAAATAAAAAAGGAAAAACAAATGTATAGAGAGCATTTCAACATTTGCATGCATTATATTGTGAATGGTCTACGGGAATTTATTACATTTTCAACAACGTTATGTTTGTGAAAAGAATGTAAGCTTCAGTTTGTGAGAGCCATGATTCAATTGGAAATATCTTTGATTCCCCCTGATGTATTAATTAATCTAATTGCCTTTAACGATGCTTTGGGTCTTTGTTTTAAAATGCAGTAAAGCTTATTATCGTGCAATGAAGTATTTCTCCAACACAAGGATACTGTTACCTTCTAGTTATTATATAATGTTTAAATGAATTATTCTTATTTTATTTATGATACTTTCTTTTTCCAGCTTAACTTATAAAAAATGTAACTATTTTTATTGTCCCACAATTTTTTCATGTTTTATAATTCAATGCGGTTTTTTTACATTTTTATGATCTTCTTTTATTTTCTATTGTCCCGTGTTCCTTTTTATTAGATCGTATTCCGTGGGGGAATTTCAAAATGAACACGCCCACCCTGGATGATTGCGAGTATAAGGCTCGAATTGATATGGTCTTACCCAAACCAGAACGAAATAATGCTGTAGTAATGGCGTCAGTACCACTGCAATTTCACTTTTAACCACGTGAACGTTTCTCTTGCACTACCAACTTTAACCTATTGGCCATTTGTGCAGAGTCTCGTTAAATTTCTTACGCAATAGTCGTTACTTCATTCACCAATCCAAGAATTCAACACTCAGTTTAATCCGAATCTATTAAAATGATGTACGAAGTTTAGAAAGTGATAGTATCTCAATATGTGACGTGGTGATCAAGTTCACCATTATTTTACATCGCATATTAGTGCAGTAATTAAAGGATACTTCGAAGTTGAGTTGAGCCATCAAGTATTTTCCCTGTAAAAGATCGCGAAATTGATTGCGTAGAAGTCTCGAGTGTTTCTGCATGAAATGAGGATGAAGAAATGATGATTGAAAAGAAATTTCGGAGAGACGGTTATATATTCGATTTTCTTATTCTGAAGTTTGTCTTCTGGAACGAAGCTTAATTAAAATTTATATGAATATATAGTCAGATAAGGATTGCGAACTTGTATTAATACGATCTTCGCGCGTAAATGTCACCTGGGCTTTGATTACAGTTGAAGTTCTAGATGGTTGAGTATGAGTTTGATAATGATGACAAGTTATACATAGTAAAAAATTTTAAATTATAAAGTCCACTTAAAATTTATGTTGAAATTTTTTCACGATAATTTTGTGTTAAATTTTAACAGAAGAGTTTGAGCTGCAACAAAAATTTTAGTCATGTTGTGAAGCTAAAATTTTGTATAGAAAATTGAACACAAACACATTGCCGTATAAAATGTCACTGCCAAACTGTTTTTCTAAATCTCTCTATCTATTCCATTTTCTCTGTCGATTTTTTATTTATCAAATTACAACTATGGCAATGTAGAAACTCCCAAGATCCCTTGAGTGCCTGACCTTTGACCTGGGCATATACCGGAAAATTCACGTGGGAATCCGAATAATTCATAAGAAGATTTTTAAGTCCTTCTCTGGATTTTCAAATCTATTCATAAACCATTATACCTTCAATATTAAGTTGCTTTGGTAGAGTAATTTTTGATGACGAAAGCTTAATGGCTAGGATATATAATATCGAAACACAATACAAAATAAGAAAAAATAAATAAATATACAAAAGTATCTCATGAAATACTCCTGAAAAAAAAAAAAATTAAATTTAAAGTCACTGAGATAAATCATTATTTGTGAAGAGCTTTCCAAAGTGACATCTGAAGAATGATCTTTCGTAAACTCTACAATTTACTTTAGTTCCCAACTTTTATTATCATCGCATCATTATGAAAGAACATAACACGCGAGTGTGTTTCAAGAATGTTAGAAAACTTTCATCACTTATTTGTCAGTGTAATATGATAAATAATCTATTCAGCAAATAAATGACATATAAAGATCTGATTACGTCAGATCTCTGACTTGGTGGTACAAGTCTATGGTGTTATATGATATCTAAAAAGAAAAATTATAAACCGAGATATCAAATCGATATTACAATATGTCGTTAAACTTTTCTCGATTATTTATATTTGCTCATAAATATACAATATCAATTACTAACTTTAATTTTTTTTATCTTCCTTTGTTTCAGGTAAGTCATGACGTCTCTGTTCGGTCTTATAACAATGAAATTCGGCAAAGAACCCGTTGTGTAGAAGTCAACGAAAACCAAACTCTTGAAAATGCGGTAATATAAAATAAAAAAATTCAATTCTGTCATTTAGCAAAAAAATCCTTTCCTGCGAGTAACTGATATCTTTACGGGAAAATCAGATTATTTGTTTTAAATTGAGCTTCGAAATTCCTCAGCCAACTACAGTAGTGATGGATTACTTAACATCCCTGACAGACGGACAGACCGACAAAATAACAAAGAGAGAAAGTCCATTTTAAAATGTTTATTCCTGATATTGATCGCATGCAAAAAAATTTGCATAAAATAACTCTACAGTTTATTTTACATACGTGGAATTAATTTCGGATATCAGCATTACACGGTGTTCAATTAAAATCGCTGTGTCAATCTCCAATAAGTCGTATTGTCATCAATGTCAACCGTGTCAGAACTTCGGTAAACATGGCATTATTAATGTTTATGTAAAGTGTATCCCCACAATAATTTGACAATATCATCATCCTGCAGCGCAATTATATTCGTGCTGGAGGATGTTTAGAGATGTATGATCGGACATTTGAGTGAAACCACATAGGGCCTCGTGGAATGATTCAGTTTCTCCGAACCCATGTGTTACTCACTGTTTATTCCGTAATTAACTAAGCACGCTTCATTATTCAACGTGAATGATGCACTGCTGACCGCATTATCAACTCTGCACGCATTCGGTTCAGCTATTGTTATATTTCTATAATTTTATAGAATCACGAATGACAATTAGGTACAAACGAGGCATAAAGATAGCATTATACAACAATCGATTCGTAATTATTATATGGATAATGTTTTATAATAAAACTAGTTCCAATTTTCCTATTGATTAATCAATATGTTTAGAATTTTTTATAAATATTTTTTATTGTTGTTACATGTGTATTTTTTTGTTTTGCAATTACCATTGTTCTAGCATGATTTATAGATGTCCTAAATTTTCGTCAAATTTTCATTTTCTATCAGCTTGTTGTAGTGTTAACCCTTACCATGTAACGTCGGGTCACTCGTGCCCTGGCAAAAGTGACTGTCGAAGGTTTTCATTTGTTTTTATATGAATATGTTGTTTAAACAAATAAAAAAATTGGCAATATATCAATTGATTTTTAAAGTAGGATAGTCAATAAGTTAACATGATTTTTTTCAGATTTTTTAGAACACTTTAATGTACTTTTTTAAGCATCGGACACGAGATACCTGACGTTACACGTTTAAGGTGCCGAAAAAGACGTTACACAGTAAGAGTTGAGATTTTGTTGATTTTTGTACTTAAACTGTAATAGACTCCTTAAATAATTTCTATTATGTAATTTTCCGAAGATAAAAAATTCTATTGGACGATTTTAAATTTATAACTGACGTAGTAACGGTCATTTAACAATTAGACTACTTAATTATATATTTGCCATTGGTGAAGAATTGAGAGATAAGGGAGTGAATATCTACAGCTACCGAGGTGACGAAAAGGAATTTTCATGTTCAATCAAGTCAGTCTGATCTAACCACTCAAAATAAAAGCTACTCAGCATTCTCTTTTTCATTAGAAATATCGTCGTAATTAAAATGTACGGGAAAAATTGTATTTTCAATTCAAGAATTAAGTAAATAAACCTTTTTGCAAATGAGGTAACTAGGCGAGTTTTTTTTTCTTCTCAATAACATTATTCAATTTTTTTCCACGGATTATTATTCTAATTTGCTTATCGTCTATGTACAACGTTAAAATCGTTAGAAATTCATATTTTATAACCCTCCATCGTTAAAGCTTTCATATAACAACGAGTTTACATATCAGATAAAAAGCTGAAAAGATTCATCAGGTTATTCGTCGATTAATGCACGTGGATATAAATATTTTTATCAGACGTTATAAATTTTACAGTAATCTTTGATATAAACCTGTCATGAAAATATTTTATGCTACATTTCTCTAATGGATTATAAGAACTTTTGCTTTTATTCATAGTCAATCTCTAGTAAAAAAAAAAAATGAATTGTGCAGATAGACATAGACGAAAAAAATGAATTTATAATATTATCATAAATAATATATTATACTATGACATAGAAGGATTTATTTATTATTGCATTTTGTTGGGTAGCAAGACATGCGTAATAATTGAAAGTCAATATTTCACCTAATTCCTTTCTCCACCCATAAACAATATATCCATTTACTGAGAGCATTATCGATGTAGCGGAATTAATCCTACACCTCTGGTGTCTCATGAGTTTGTAATCAATGACAATCTAACCCACGCATTCATCACCCCTCATCAGACAATAGCTGAAGGGAAAAATCCAGTGCCTTACCCCTATAACACATACATGTTCGTGTATTTTATACACCGGTATGCTTATGTTGCTCAGGGGTCGATTTAACCTACTGACTTTAATTATTATCGCATTTGTGTTTAATCTATCAAAAATATTGACATTGATCATTCCTTATTGATCTATTGCTTAGCGTATAATTATTTAAGTATCTTATTACTTCTACTACTTGGTATTTAATGTAATGAGTCTTTATAATAAAGTCACTTGTTTTCTAAATACCTTCCTTGAAGCAATTTGGAAGTAATCATGAAATGCAATATAAAACCATTATTGTAAAATTTCAAGTTTACAGTTAAAATGTATTAGTTTTGTACTTTATTTCGTCATCATGAGGTTAATGTGGCTAATTTGTGGTACAGAATGACAAGCCAATAGGCAGGAAGACAGATTGACCGACGTCAAGCGAAAACCAAGGTTTCTAATTCTGAGGAGGGTTTCGAAATGTGATGAAATGAGTGAACTAAGTAGCTAGTTTTTCATCCAAGTCGATACTTATTCATCACCCACGTGCTGAAAACCAATGAACGCAATTTTTAAATATCTATTATTATAAATATCTGACTTTAATTCACTTTTGTATTATTTGTGTCACTATCGATTGGACCCAATGTTGAGTACACATGTCCAAGGTTTCAATGCATATATAGACGTATTTATATGTACATGGATAATCATATACGTGGACGGAATGACCAGGCAGTATTACGACGTCGTGAAATCGATATTTATATGTATAACTACTCGCGCATGTGTACCGAGATTAAACTAACGAACTGGTCGAGCTAACCCATTGAGTTTACGTAATAAATCGGAGATTGACACTGGCGGGTTTAATTGTGACACTGGCCAGTGATACATATTATTTTTTTTTAGCAATCTGGCGCTATTAAATTATCTTGACAGGGAACATCATCTAGTCAATATTAGTTTAGTAACCCATGCTTTGTTAGAAAAAATTAAATAAATTAATTAAGCATTCATCTTATTTGCTTCTGATTAATTTATGTATTAAAGTTTCGTAGTTATATTCGAGTTTATTTATTTTTATTGGATTCAGATTATTTAGAATATAAATTTTATCATGATCATCGCATGTGTATATTTACTTATCGTATAAAGAAAATATTTTTCACACAGTTTTCTCTATTCTATTCATTTTGTTTTCTCTCTTCAACTTTTATACCCTTGTGTATGCATACATGTATACCATTATCGTTCAATGTGCTATGGTTCGACGAACGACGGGTCGATTCTGTGCTCGTCCTGAATGCTTTGCTTTGATCACAGCTCGTTCCCCTTTTTCCTCCATATTTCTTTTTTTTTTTTTTTTTTTTTTTTTTTCACCTCTTTTTCTACTTCATACTAGCAAGAATAGCCCCCGTACGCGGCGATGCAGGGGTCACCCTATACGGTCGTTTTTTCATAGACTTTTTAACCTCTCATCACTGCTACAAAAAAATAACGATTTCACTTTTGTACTTTTACCTCTTCAGTCGCAATCATTTTTATTTTCATCATAATTTTTTCGAGGTTTCCTCGGTGAATATTTTTATTATTATAATATATTGTCAGGTTTCTTTTTGATTGACACTAATAGATTTCTCCGTTGTTATCGAGAATTCTTTTATCAAAAATTTTATTTGATTTTTGATGAGATTTTTCAGAATTAATTTTTCACACCATGCCGAATAGGTCTGGTGTCGTTAGCTACTAATAGCACGACCACCTTAATGAAAAGCGAGCATTCACGTGCATTGGACAGGGATGAATTTAGTTCAAGGGGTGAGAAACAGATCGCGTTCATACGATTAATTGATTGATTTGTATTTTATTATCTTCTAGCATTAGCTATGGGGGAAAATTACAAAATTGAGGAACATATAATAGTAATTAATATAAATATCGGAGCTGTAATTTAGCTGCTAATTTTGGGAAATGTTTCGTTCCACGTGACAGATTATAGGGACACTTTTGGTATTTAGTAATTGGCGTGAATTTTAGACACCTTGCACCCTCTTGCTTCCACTGTTGAAGCGTACAGTTTTCCTATCAGGGGTTGGTAATTTTTCATCTCCGAAATATTCTAGTACACTTGTAATTAATTCGATGGAAATTCGACCATTTTCAACACATTTCACTGCATGGTTTAATAGTAATGATAGATTAGTTTCATTTAATGATTAAAGGTCCTTATTAAACCTATAATCACGTGCTGGCTCCATCGATAAAGTAGTTGACCTCCTCAAGGTTCAAGGATAAATGTCAAAGGTTACGTTGACGGATTGGTCTCGATTGTCGGTAATACACTTCAAGTAAAAGAAAAAGATTACCACGGTGGATACAGGAGATTTCTACATTTTCATTCGTCGGTTATAGATCGTTGGATGGAATTTTGGAACTTTCACTGATCTTAATATTTCGTTTAATTTTTTTTTCCGTTCCTATTTTGTTTATTCTCCCGTTAGATGGAGATGATTAATTTCTCTGAATTTCCTCACGGCTTGACAATTTGGAAAATCGATCGTGAGTTTGCTCAAACATTTTCCCGAAACACGATTAAGAAATATAATAAACATCAAACTTGTAAGATTTTGATTCTTGATGCTGGATCCATAGTTTTGATAATCTAATTGCTTTTTTTTTTGTCTTTATTCTAGCAGCTTTATCTTGCTTTCTTTGTTCTATAAGGAAAAGTGGTTTATTCATGGAATTAATATTGATTGATGCGTCTGAAATGACGAAAAAAAAATTGCAGTATAATTAAAACTAATGAGTTGTGTAAATATCAGCGTCATCCATAGTTTTAAGTGGTCGAACATGTATATACTAAGGAACTTTCTTCAGGATGACTTAGTTATAGTGAGGGTCACATCATTCACGTCTTTTCATCACTAACGATGCTAACAAGTACAGCTCAACGTTCTATCCTTTAGTTTTCATCTCTTCTTTATTTTCTTTACATTCTTTTTCCCACTTGTCAAGCGGCAAACTTTTTTATGACATCGCATCCCTTAGCATGTTAATATTATGCAACATGAGGGTTGCACTACCCTATTTTTTTTTCTCGGATAGATTATTAACATGCAAATATAAACAATTATTTATCTGTACAACGTGTCGTGCTGGAAAAATTCAATTCAAGTGGTGAAGTGTATATTGTTAGATACGTAAAGGAGTATAAAATATAAAAAAATAATTGGACATGGTTTGATTTTATATTTTTTCTTTTTATTATAGTGATATTTGGACTTTTTATTATTGAACAGAAATGGAAAGAAAATAATTTCGTTAGATGCAAATAAATCCCACTCAGACAGCGGAATTTTTTATTCTTTTTCACCATTTATTTTATTTCCAATTCAATTGAATGGAGAATAAATTTTTAATAGTTAGAGGGACTATGATGAAAATGGTGTACCGTATTTTTTTGGTTATTGCTCAATTTTATTTACACAATTTTTTTCTGATTTTGAAAGCGTAGCCACTGTGATTCCTACTGAATTCGTAGTGTCCATTGTAATGCACATAGGATAGTTTAACGTCATTTTACTGCTTAACCGTACAAGTACCTCTTTGTCCATCAACACTTTTTAATTTGCATTTGACTCGTCGTCGTGTACATAAACTCTATTATGTTTCTTTTTTTCTTCTCTTCTTTAACCTCGTCAACGTTCGTTGCTCAAAGTTCTACACACGTGTTTATACAAAGCTGTACGACATTGCAAGATTTAGCCTTTCATAATTCAAAAGTTTCTGTACGCTGAAAATAACAACATAAAGAAATAAACATCAGTTGTTTGAACACTTTTAAATTAAATCATGAGTGTATACACAGTAAAAAATTTTATGTAAAACTCTTGTGTTAAAATTTGACGTAAAATTATCGTGAAAAAATTACAACATAAATTCTAAGTGAACTTTAACACAAAATTTCTACTATGTAAAATACATTTGATTGATTCCAAATGTTTAATAAATACATTCAATCATTCAAATGTTGATATATTATTGACATATTGTATTCTATAATATGCATGTTATTGTAGACAAAAACATTATCTAACAATTCGTGAGATAATGAGAATTTAACACTAACCACAGAACTACATGCGCTTGCTTTTAATTATGATCGTCAGTTGTGCATCAGTGTGCTCTGCCTCATGTCCAAGAGTTTGAGATATACAAACCAGAGTATGATAGCAATGAGAGCGAGGTAAATATATCTCCATATGCATATACATTCAGTATATATGCGTATATCAAGTCATGTACAGAGATAGATAGATTGAAGAGAGGAGAACAATGGGTTGGGTCGACGTGTCCCATGAGCGTTCGGTCGCGTGACATTTTCGAGTGTACAAGCCGCGGGCTCAAGTGTAGATTGACGCAGGTGCTGTAACACATGCACTACTCAAGCACATCAATATACAACCGTGTTTATGTATGCATGTAGGTCTGCGTATGTAGATTGTATTTTGTACAAATATCATCTATTCAAAGTACTTCCCACGTTTCTTTCACAGTGTCCTTCATTTGTTATACTGTCATTAACATTTAATCTATGTATAGTTTACGAAATTGTATGGTTAATTTGTGGGAAATTAATTGCTTGTGTGATGATAGGTAATTCAAAACTTACTACAAACATTTAATTGAACATTATTATCAAGCCTTTTTTAGGAATGATGAAAAATCTGTTTAGATGAGGGAATATAGATTTAAGTATTTTCCAAATTCCGATGGATATAATTTCAAAATCATTTAGTATTTATAGCTATGACGAAATTTTGTCGATTTTGAGAAATCTTAATTAGCATTTGTTAGAAATGGTTAGAAATGTCTGATTTAACTGAAACTAATTAGTAAAAAAAAGTGACATCTTCACTAAATTGGAATCTATTTCTATTTTTTTTCAATGTCGTCATTTCAAAATTATAAATGATTAGTTCAAGCAACTTCCCGTTTGCCACCCAGTATGCTGGGGCTTCATTGACACGATCAGTGATGAGAAGATGTATAAGCCGACAAGTGTCTGACTCTCTAATAAGACCAGGAGAATAAAATCTTGGTGGATAGATGGGTGTGTCCTCTTAAAGGTTGTCAATACCAGACGTTAACTAGAAGCATCGACCCACAATTTCTTTCTCTGTGTCTCTTACTCCCTTCATTTCTTCGTTAACATGTATAGATATATAATTCTCAGAGTGACAGAGTTCCCTGTGGTAACTCGCTTGGAAGAGAGTGTCTCTCTATTCTGCCATGCCGTTTCATAACGAGCTTCTTCTACAATAGGCAAAGGAATTCCCTACTTCTTGAAACTTCCCCTCTTTTCATTCTCATCCACAGAGTGGATTTGGTAAACTATATGTATACACACATGGAGACTCCCTACAATTTTGTGAAACTTTGCCAATCTATTTGAACTTTGTCTTATCAGAAAAACGATTTAGAAACTTGCATATTCGTGAAAGTGACTCAATAGAAGTCATCGGATACAGTCCTTTGTATTGTTATTAGTACCCTGAAGTCAAACTTTTCGGAAAATTCAAGATTTTATAAAAAGGTATTGTTGAATGCTCTTGAAATTTTTCCAATTCGAGGGTCCATTTTCGTTCTATCTAAATATGCCTGAATGAATGTTACCTGATTTATAAATGCATGTATGCAACATAGTTTATGAGCGTCTGAAATTCTCAAAAGCGATTGAACATATCAATATATGTATCTATCAATGAATGTGTGTAACTAGGCATGCATGTATGCATGTATGTATGTAAGAAGTGGTGCCATTTCGTATTCTTTTTCGCTATTCCTATAAGATCATCATATTTCTTCCTTCACAGCTCCATTTCCTCGATTATTCTTCTCTTGGGATCAGTCAAGTGTATAAAAGAAGTAGTTTTGCAGAGTCCGTGTATTCTACGGAAATGTCCTGTCACCAAGCAGGCGAAAACAATGTACCGTATACGAGCTATAGTAGCAGTAGAGTATATAACCGAGTGTAAAGGGAAGAAGATACGGAAGAAACTCTAATGTTCTTTACTTTGTGTTTGTTTTACTTTTTTTTTTTCCTCTTCTTTGCACTCTTTAAAACACATTGCACTACGGTTGGTAAAGTATCTTCTTATCACTATGAAAATGTGATAAATTCCCGATGGTTTTCACAATTTGTCGAAAGAAATTTTGATTATGACAAAAAAGGAGTAAAACGAAAAAGAATTTAGAAAATCTATTTTTACGTTTTGATATTAATATTATTTATCTGTAGTGAATAGTTTTTCTTACTATGGATATATCTGATTGAATTCATTATTATTTTTCAAAGATAGAAAATAATAAAATCAAAAGATTTTTCCTTAATAATTGTCAAAAAACTGATTTCACAACGACAAAAGACAGTTTATTCTTCATTTCATTTTTGCTTCGCTATCGAATAGCGTTTAGACTAAGGTCCCAGTGGAAATCAAGTCTCTTCGTCAATGTTCGATTATTAGGATAAATTGAAGCTGAAGACCGATGAGAATCCAGATAGTATAGGTTCACAATTCTCTTTATCCACGCTCAATTTTATCTTGCCAATATTGTTCCTGGCCATTTTTTATTCCTTATACAATATTCATCGGATCGTATGAACGACAGAAGCTATATGGGGAACAGTATTTAAGCTGGATAAAGAGAACGACGAGCGTGACTAGCGTGAGCTACGTCATTTTGTTCAGGAATTATTTTGAATGCCCAACGAGTCTACATTTTCGCATCGCTGAATTAAAGGCTTTTATACGTATTCCGTAATTCTACGCGTAACAAATGACAATTCTTTTGTTTTTTTTCTTTCTATTTCCGTCTCGTGCTTGAAAAAGTCATAATTACCTTTCATTCCTGCTATCATCAACGTCCTCCACGACTTTACGTCCGTGATTCTATTATTTTTCGAGATGCGTTCAATTCCAATGAATGGGAAAAAAAATGTATGAGGAATTGTGAATTATAAAAAAAATACTAAAACTTGAAAGGAAATAATAAAAGTCCTTTTTCGTCTCTGCACTAACATTGTACCATACAGTCCCAATTTATTTGATATTTGTCCTTTTGAAGTAGTTATTATTCGTGCTATCCTTAAATTATTCCACTTCCTTTCTTTATATTTTTTTATCATATTTATTTCTTCGTAGTTGCCTCGCATAAAGTTAGGATTTTTATTACAAGAGCATTCCCATTATATTTCCTTATTTCAGTTGGACTTACAAGAATCCAATAAAGCTTTCAGGAATTCCATCTTTAATTTATTTCATTTTTAAAAGAGTAGAAATTAATTGAATTTGAACAAACGAAAAAAGAAAGATGATACAATAGGATCCTTCTCTTTGTATGCAGTGATGAATACGACTCTGTAAAAGTCAATCGAATTTCATTTTGAAGCACCATCGTGAACAGCAATTCCATCGCCTACGTCCATGCTTCATTATGAATAAAATAACGAGAACACGACGTGAATAAGGAAGAAACTGAACTAGAAGAAAAAGAAAAATTAGAACCGATAATACTTTTTTTTTTATTTGTCATTTCTGGAAGTCGTAAAAAATTTTGTGATCTTTGTGCTATTGATTGAAAGTCACAAGGACATCAACGTCGGTGACGAATGAAAAAGCCGAGATTGTGAATTGTTGGTACGATGCGACATAGACATCGAATGAATAAAAAAAA
>JAQQBS010001422.1:15086271-15132000 GCA_030347275.1 Microctonus aethiopoides
ATAAATTTCCTTTATTGATTGTAAGATAATTTATATTCGAGAAATATTTTATTCTTTTTTCTTAATTTTCAATTAATTATCCAAACATATGGAATACTTAATCACGCACCAGCTGTGACATTTCAAAGACTTGAATGTGTTATCAATACTAATACTAAATGTTAATTTTAATTCCAAGTTCTGTATTTTCAATCCTAATAAATTTTCTTTATGTTCTCATTTTTAACTTTATGAAATTATGAAGAAGAATTTTATGTTTGGCTTGAGATTTATTATTTGACATTAAGATTTGGAATCATTTATCATATGTTTTTTCACAACTCACTGCGAGAAAATTTTTCACCACATGACTTTTTGGAATTGAGACAATTTATTTATGACAAAGCGAATGAATAACAATTCTCAGCGGCTTATTACGTTGCTTCAGGTATTTGTTGGTGCATGAATATTCTAGAATCACGTGGCGGTTATTGATTTTGGGAAAACTGTGGTTCACTCGTCAAAGCATTTGGTTTCCATCAGTACTGTATGTAATTACAGTTATCCATACAAGATACCTATTGAATTGATGTATAAATTCATGTGCGTATCTGTTGATGAATATTGTTGTATTAATAATTATTGATATGAAATAAACTATTCACTTTGACATGATTTAATCAAACACAAATAATTCCTACATTTCCAGATTGGATACATTTTTTTGTTGTTGTAGCAAATGTTATAAATATTATTAATGACGAATTTAATCAAGTAATTGCGTAATTTAATTCGCAATAAATTGATTTATATAATTATATTTATATAATATATTATATATTTTTTTTTTAAATTTTGAAAGTGTTGTTAATTGGTTTTACTCGTAGCTCCTGATTTGTTTAAAATGAAAAAACCAAAATTTTGAGTGTTAGTAAATGTTGTAGTTTCTAGATGAACCTAAAAAAAAATGAAAAAAAGAAAAATTCAGGCTCCAAAATATTTTATAAGAAAAATTTGAACTCTTAACCAAATTTTGCAACTGTTTTAGCCTCGAAAAAAATATTTTTTCAATAAATTTTCAAAAAGGAATAGGTTTATCTAGAAAGTGATATCATTAAAAAGATGTGAGTAAAATTTCGGATCGATTGATGAGTAACTTTTTGAGTTATTGGTCACGCCAACTTGAAAAATATAGTTTCGAGAAAAATGCGTTTGAAAACTAAACAACTTTTAACATGAGAAATACTTTGAATTAAATTTTTAAAATTTGGAAACATTTTTTTAAGATATTATACTAACATTTTATGAAAAAAATGGCATCTTGAGAATTTTTTTTTTTAATAAATTGATTTGCAATAGTAAAAATCACAATGAATTAATTTAATTCGACTGAAGTTCTCAATAATTTTTAATTTTATAAATAAATACAGATATATAACTACAAAAATAATTATTAAAATATATAATAATGAATAATGATACATGTATATGTAATATTCATAAAAATGAAAATTTTTTATGAGCAATAGCGATGATTATTATTGAAAAAAAATATTATTCTTAATAATTTTTACTTGTGTGAGGATGAAAAATAAATTATGGATAATTTTTGTAATTATACGTATTTAATAAAAATTAATTAATATGAAATTAATAAATATTTTGTACGTCTGATTGCAATTATCAAGACGTTATACAATTCTTGATGTTATTAATAGATGTATATACAACATTCTTAATGAATTCAGAATAAATTTAATTAATTTCATACGTTTCTATGGGCTCATGAAAGAGCCAATGGTACAATTTAATGAACTGACGTAATTAGCGTTTCAAGTGCTGAGCCAAAATAGCGCAGAGGCTTCTATTCATTCTCTCAAAAAAAAAAAGAAAAAAAGAAAAATTCCCCATTTGTTTTTTTAATACGCCATTGGATTATTATTTGATTTAATTTTTCATTTCGAATTTTTTTTTTAAATTTATTTTCTATACATATGTACCGTGGTATTGGTTAGTTTCGTGTGCGGATATTACTGTTCTGTGTCAATATATTGTGTGGAAATACTCGTGTCGAGATTTCATAGCAGTAGGTTGAATATAACACACAGCACAAGAGGCGAAAGGGTGAAAGTTGGCAATGGGGGTAGCGCTACCATTCAAGTTTTATTTATTATCTAAGCCATGCGTGCGCAGCCGCACCCAAGATTTATTACATCGTGGTCCAGAATGTTATTTATGCTCGTCCACAAGCGCCATAGTGTTGGTTTACTGCTACGAAAATTCATTTGGGATATTATTGTACGATTTATTTTTAATAAACGTCGTTTCATTTTTAGTTTTTATATTATATTTATTAATAATCTCAATAGCGATATTTTTTGCAGGAAAATAAATTTGGCGAAATTATTGAAGTCAGGGGGGGCATCTTTAGTATTTTGCAAATTTTTTCAAGAATTTTTTTTTGCAGTAAAATTTATTGAAACATTTTCATTTTAAAAATTTTAATGTATACAAAAATACGTTTCAAACTAGGTAAAAAAATTTTATTTTGAATTATTCAATATTTTGTTGGTTGACATGATTTCTTGACTTAGGGATATCTGAAACAAAAATTTCAAAAAGGATATTAAAATATTAAGGGAGATTTCTACCTTGGAGTATCATTTTTCAAGTATTTATGTTTTATTTTTTTTTTTGCCGGGGGAACAAATAGACATATTGAACTGCGAGTTTATTTTTTTATAATTTTTATTCAGGCAATGACACATAAAAAACAATTTTTGTATTTTCCAAAAAATCAAAATAGCAGCTGTCAATCAAAAAATTGCTGCCACTGTAGTATCTACCCTGTCCATTTGAAACCAAAATTTCACGAACCATCTTGATGAAGACCCTTGAACTCAGGGATTGATATACGATTTTTTTGATACCTGCAAAATTATAAAAATGGCGTGAAATGTAAAAAAAAAAATCGATTTCTTCTTGCTTTTTTTCGCAAAAAAACGTGGATAAAAAATCCAAATTTTGGAATATAAAAAAAATCGGTATTCTCTGCAAAAATGTATTTTGAATGTCTCGTCTAATTTTTGAGTCGATCGGCTGAATACAGTGGTCGGGAAAGTGGCAGCCGTTTTCTGAAAACATAGTTCCAAAAAAAAAAAAAAAAAAAAAAAAAAAAAAAAAAAAAAAAAAAAAAAAAAAAAAAAAAAAAAAAAAAAAGTTTTCGATCAAAGTTTTGCAATTTCGACATTTGGAATTGTTCATAATTATTATCAATTTGCTATGTTAGTACCAAAAATGATTGAATTCAAAAAAATTCTTTTATATCATGAATTACACTTAAATATAGATTAAAAATCCGAAAAAAAAAAAAAAACTATTTTTTGAAAATACCAAAGTAAGATTCCTCTTAATGAGTCGTTATAGCCTGTACTAGAATTCTGAGTATTTGAAATCATTTAACCGATTTTTTTAAGCGACATGACCTCAAAAAAAAGTCTCGAAAAATTTCAAAGTCAACCATTTTTTTATTTTTCACTAAAAACTCACCCATATTTTAATATCCATCTTGAAATTTTTGTTTCAGATATCACTGAATCGAAAAATCATTTGTTTAAAAAAATCATGTCGACCAAAAACAAAAAATTTTTTTTTTCAATAATTTGTATTTTTTTATTTTCAAACAAGTCAGAATGTCACAATGAATTTTATTGCGAAAAAAAAATTCTTGACAAAATCTACGAAAGACTAGAGATGCTCCTTTGAATTATCAAAATGAGAATCCGAATTATTTTTTTATGAAAACAAATTAAATCATACTGAACAAGAAAAAAATGTTTTATAAAATATGACTAACTTGTTTGATTCAATATTAAAGCTTGATAATTAATATTCATTCCTTCGATCTATCATTCAAAAATAAAATAAATATTTCAGGAAATCCATTCAATATTTAATTAAAACCACAAACATTTTTTTTCTCTGGTTATAATACATTTTTTGTTTCATTCCAACGTACGAATTTATTCTTCACAATTCGGATCATTTGTTTGTGAATATACACATTGCGATAGACACGTTCATGGATTGAATTACAGAATTACAAATATGTATACCATTCATGTACGCAATGCATCGTACCGTGAATATAATTATGTTCAATTCTACACTGACGTTATCAAGTAGTATTGTATTACCTTATTGAATGATCGAATGTTGGAATTAATATTAATTTGCTCTTGCATTACAATATGTTCGCTAATCTCTCTATAAATGAATACATAAATGTCGAGGTACAGACAGGCAGATCATCGGGAATATAAAAAAAAAAAAAGAATTCGAAGGGGAGAAAGAAAATAATAAGAGGGAGTTGAATGAGAACAATGTAAAAAACTGACGTCCCTTGCGCAATTACTTTCATTTGTTGAATTAATAAATGCTGCTTGCTCTTTCTCACTATTTTATATACATATATATATGTATTTCCTATTTATCTCGATGAATCAATTGTAAAACTCACGAGAATTTATTCTTTGTTCAATTGGTATCAACCACATTTATAAAAATTTTTATCTCCCTTTTTTTTCATCCATTCCCTGAAATTCCAATTACTTTCGCCGATATTTCTAATTATTTTTTGCTTGATTATTGGCTTTATTATCTCTGAATGACGAAAATTTATTCATAATTATGATGATGATGATGACGATGATGATAATAAAGTAGAATATGCAAATGAATGTATGAAATTTTTGTAATGAGAATTTCTTTTTTTTTCTTTTTATTTTTTGTATTATTCTCGTGTTTATATTATTCTCGTATATTCTCCGCGGGCTTTTGGTGGATGCTAGAGACATATTCATGATCCTACAGTGACTTTGAAATATTATACAATGTAGATATCACTTGGGGATCTTATATTTTGCAAGACAAACACTCATAGTGAACTTATAAGTATATTATAAATTCATGCGAATGCAATATTGTGAAATATATTTTATATGTTTTGTTTTTTTTATTCTCAGTAAACGTATTGCTATGCGAGGTGTCATGAAACTATCACATTGTTCATTTAATTTCAATCTAAAAAAAAAAAAAATTAATATTAAATTACAATCAAACAAAATTGTTGAAAATAAAAGAAAAAAAATTTCTTGAACTGTTAAATTAATTTTTTTTCTATGTCACAGCTGCACTTGGAGATGAATAAATTTTTTCCTGTCACAATTTCACCTTGCATTAATTAATAATATTAATTTTAATTCCATTAGAATTATATTATTACGATACAATTAAAACGTTGAAGTAAAAATAAAAATCATTATAAATTATGAATTTATTATATGAGAAAATTTATTCAAATACTTATCAATATTTTTTACAATGATTCTCAATACTTCTAGTTACTTTTTATCGTCGAAAAAAAATTGAAAAGAACAAAAGGAATATGTAGGGAATATTTTATTTAAAAGAATAAAGATTCTTTTTTTTTTTTTTTATTTTTATCATTTTATGAGCCACAGATTTTCATTGTAAAAGCTCTTGCGTTGCTTCAACATCATCCATCTGATGATTTCTTTGTATTTGGTACTCAATTTCATTTCATACAACATTGTAGATAGTAGAAAATACCAAAAGATTTCCACAGAGATTGGATTGTTGCATCCAGCCACAAAATACACTCGACGTGTGCGCTCTTTCGCATCGTCGTTGTGTTTGTGTTGTCTTTCGGGACTACATCACACTGATAGAACATGTTTAGGTGTCGAATAAGAGAGTGTTTCACTGCTCTGGTGATGGTGAGAAACCTAGAGAAGACTTGAATGAAAAAGTATAATACTTACATGAATGACGTCGCGTCGAAAGAGTTAAAGAGAATGGATGGAGAGAAAAAATGATAGAGAGGGCGAGTAAATGAGAAGAGAGGGTGGATGAAAATAGTGGATGACTGCAGGAATATAGGGGAATGATATGATTCTTTGATCTGACCACCTGCGGCAGAAACACTTTGTCCACTCTTTATTATTTTTTTTTTTGTTTTTATATTTTTTCTTATTCTGTCTCATCTAAATTTTTTTTTCTTTTGTTACTTTTGTTGTATAGATGTTACTTTTTTTCTAACCACTGTGATGAAAGAGTCATAGTACAGCAGAGAAGCTTGTTGGCACACTGAAAGATAAAGTGGACTTTAAAATACAAAGACAAGGCGATGAGAAAAAAATAAATGAAAAAGAAAATAAATTGAATTAAAGCTAAAAAAATTGTTAATTTTTTTTTATTATTTTTTATTATTTTAAAGTGGGAAGTGTATGAGTATGTTTATGGTTAATTGGTTCGTTTTGACAGTGAAAAATTTATGTTGAAAATTGTTTTCATTTTGGTAATTGCAAAACAATTGGGCTAATTGTTATTTAATTTAATATTTTTTAATTTTTTACAATGATAATGCGATTATATTCGACACAAAGTGGCTATTTAAATAAAAAAATTCTCCTGTTTTACAATGTTAAATCACAATTATTAAATTAAATATTTTAATTCGAATAATAACGCGATTAAAAAGCTCATTTTGATGATTAGAAAATTAAATTTAAAGATTTATTTATTATTGCTCATTAAAAAAATTTTTTTCCATTTTTAAAATGTATAAAAAATTTTTTTTTATTTATTAAACGTGAAAATATGCAAAATCAAATGTAAAATTAATATTTATTTAACTCTCAATTTATTTTATCTCGAAAGACGTAATCTTATTTTTGACTTTCTTATTTTTTTCTTATTTATTAAATTAAATATTTAAATTCGATTACTAAATAACGCAATTAAAAAGCTCGTTTTTATGATTAGAAAATCCAATTTGAAGTTTTATTCATTATTGCTCATTAAAAAATTTTTTTCCATACTTAAAATGTATAAAAAAATTTTTTTTTATTTATTAATCGTGAAAATATGCAAAATCAAATGTAAAATTTATATTTATTTAACTCTCAATTTATTTTATCTTGAAAGACGTATTCATATTTTTGACTTTCTTATTTTTTTCTTATTTTAACCCAAGCTCCAATTTTTTTTACTAGTCGTAAATATCTCATGGTAGTGTTGGTACGTGACAGTAAAAATACTACGAGAGAGAAAAAGAAGAGAATGGATAAGGAGTAGTAGTATTATAGATATGAAAAGTACGAAGGGGTAAAACTGACTTCATACCAGCACGTAGTGAAATATCATACATCTGAACTAGTTTGCGTGCCAGTCTCTTTCTTTTTTTTCTACTTCTTTTTTTTTCTTAACCAGAGAAAATGAAGTAGAGTGTAAGATATTTTTTTTACATTTTTTTTCTTTCATTTATTTACTTTTTCTTCAATTAATTTCCTGTCCGAAATAATGTTCAATCGACATTTTAATTTAATATTCAATAATTAATTACACAGTTTTATTTACAGATAACTCATCCTTTTATTTATTTCTTTTTATTTATTAAGTAAAAATTAAAATTGCAAATATTTAATTAAAGTTAATTTTTTTTATATGTAAAAATTTGGAATTTTTTATTTTTTTTTATTTTTGAACGATTCATCTGTTGAGAATTATTTATATTTTTTTTTATTTGTGTAAATTCACTTGACGAAATCTTGAAGAAAAAAACCTGTTGCTTTACACGTCAAATTTATGTTCGTGACAGAACTTAATTTTCACTCTTGTTAATTCTTTATTATAATTACTACAGTAATTAATTCAAGCTAATAAGTAACATATCTTCTATAGTAACATATCTATACCTACAAATTTATTGCGATTGCATGATTAACAAATGAGGATTAAATTTGATGTTTCATAATTTAAATAAATATTTTCCTTTATTAATTATATTTTTTTTATCTTTAATATAACTTTGTGTTATTATTTATTATATTGACTATGTGTCAATGGGAATCTTTGTTACATTCTCTATATTTCTCTGTGTATATTATGAACAAACTCACGTTGAACTTCACACATAGCACACTTGATTGAAAAACTTTCTCCTATACACACTAAAACTTTATAAATGAACTCAAATTCATTTTATTTATTTATCGTCAGATATTTTCATTCCCGAATTATATATAGATCACAATAGATAGAAAATAATAAACACTTTCATCAAATAAAATATTTTATTAATCAACTTTTTACTCTCAAATAAAAAAAAAAAATAAAGTAATAAAAAAATAATCTCCAAATGAAAAAAAAAATATATTAATCAACAAAGTGTTGAGATATTAATTAATAATTGTTCATCACCCAAAATTTTATAAGTCACATTAAAAAAAATAAAAATATTCCCTCACCATATTTTATTCCTCAGAATATTTTTTTTATAAAATTTTTTCTTCGACATTTTTCTTCACCAATATTTCCTCTTTATTTATAAAATATTGTAGAGAAGAATAATAACAACAAATATAAAAATAACGAATTTGAAAGCACAAAATGTAAAGAGTAATATAAAAAAATATTAAACTAAAACTTGAATAACCTGGGGAAAAAACAATATGAGTGTAATGTATTTATAAAAAAAAAAATGAAAACAAAAAAAAAAGCTTTTCAACGTGTGTTGTCGTAATCAGGGTGAGGTAACGAGACCAGGCTGTTACCATGCTGAATGCCTCTGGCGTCCATTTACGCATTCAAAGCTCATGGGTATAACGATGTTCTATATGACACCAGTTATTGTGAGCACATCACACGCAAAGATTCCAGAGTAATAGTCGTTAAATAAATATTATCCCCGAGTGTTTATATAAAATTCTTCGCGTCGTTTGGAATATAAATCAAACAAATCGTAGTATTGCGTTTATTTGTATCCATGTATAATTATTGTAAATATTCATATCGTCGGTAATTATAGTTATCAGAAATATCAGCAAATAATAGTAGAAGTAGAAACAGTAGCGGTGTGGTAAGACCAATGTAAAATTCTAGCGTGTATATTAGAGTGTGCCATGTTTAGGCAACTTTTTTTTTCAACAGGCTAAAAACTTACTGGACGATGACAAAAAAAAAGCCTGTTCAAAGCGGAGCTTTTAATTTTAATATTTAGAGATGCCTGTTTGTAATTTTCCATTTTTCATTTGAATAACATGAGACAAAAAATTTTTTTTCTTTGGATTTTTGTAACTCAGCATTTGCACATCACAGAGATGAGCCTATAGCATATTCTTGTAGGAAATTGAACGCTCTACAAAAAAGATCTCTTACACTTTTTTCATAGAGACAGCCATTCTAAAGATATTTAAACCCAAAGTTTCAAATGTATGATATTTCGACTTTTTTGTTATCAAATCGATTCTAATCATTTTATTACTGTAATAAAAAAAAAACACTTGAATAATTGTAGTTACATTGCTTAATTTTGTTTAGACAGCATAATTTTTATTGTTTTGAGATAATAATAATAAAATTTATTTAACAGAAGTTATAAATATTTTTTTATTGAAATAAAAAAAGATGCCTAAAAATGGCTCACTCTACTGTTACATATTTTTTTTTGATAAATTATATTCTGCTTGATTCAATTACGAGTCAATTATTCTCTTTTGGGAAAATAAACTCAATTGGTAATCATAATTAATATGAATGTAAAGAAAAAAAATTAATCAATATATAATATGTTGAATTATTTCACAATGTACCTCAATTATTTATTTTAATTGGTTAGTGAATATAATTTAGTTTTGATTCAAATTGATTAATTTAATACATGAATTTGCTAATTAATTATACGCGATGAATTTTCATAATTGTATTGTTTGTATTATTTATATTAAAATTCTTGATTAATTAGTGGGAGATAATTTTTGTATCATTTTGTAATACAAAAATGCAGATGCTAATTTTTTTTTTCTTGTTTCAATTGTACAGAGTAAAATAGAGTAATGTGGTGATGAATAAAAGTGCGATTTATTTTTGTTTTTTTTTTTTTCGTTGGCTGAAGGATGAAATTTAAAAATTAAAAAGAAAAACGGAAATAACACGGGTCGTGATAGTAATATTTATGTGCTGGAAAATGCGAGATGAGGATGACGTAGATGGCGCTCGTGTGGTCTCTAACACCCGGTGTACAAATGTCGTTAAACACCATGAATATTCTTGTCATTTTTTAAATGTTTTCGTATGCATTTTCATAATTTATATATCTAATATTTTTCCTTTTTTTTTATTTATCACACATTAACAAAGACTAGATGAAAGTTTACTTGACATTAGTGTAGAAATTTTTTCACAACATTTTTTGTGTTAAATTTCAATATAAGACTTTTGACACAATTTTTGCTACGTAGATATTTCAATAAATCCATCATTAATTTATTGCATTAGCATATTTCATCATTTTTTAAAATTATATTAATAAATACATAATAATATGAACATATGTGAGATTAACATTAACGATACGAATTTCGAGAAAATTCGTTTTATTATATTTATTTAATAATTGTAATGTAAAACTTTTCGAATAGTTGGTGATTAAAAATACGATAAAAAAGATTATTTATCGAATATGATTTTGAATTATTCATTTCGAAGCGAAGGCACGATCAATGAATAATCTAAAAATATACATGTGAAAAACACTTGTGCTAACGGAAGATAATATGTTTTTATGGTGTCCAAAGATATATAAATGGTAAATTTTAGTCGGAACATAATTCATCGTGTCGTAAATATAATTGAAATCATTCGAAGATGGGTATACAAAGTGAATTTCTTTTGCTTTTATGCAGTTTTATTGTTATTAATTGCGAACAAAATTTATTATCACCATTGCTTAGTGATAAATTAAATCCAAACCATTGCAACGAAGTAATCAACGATTTTTCTGAAGCCCAAATTATTCTATTTTTCGCACCAGCTGAAAGAAATCAGATTGAAGAGGAGCTCGTGGTTTATTACAACAATCCTAAACTTATTATAAATTTAGATATGATTGCAATTTACGAAAACGATCATGCTACAGGGTTTCCAAATATAATTTATTCGTTTTTCCCTTCACGTAGAACTGGCTTCAAGTATACCCAGATTAGTCCAACGAATCTAATCTATAATGCAAATTCAACTTTCCGAAAGCAATGCTTAGGTAAGAAAATCTAACAATTTTGTTTTTTATCAATTTGTTTCGTATTCAGTAAGATTATTAATCAGTTTGTGGTAATACAAAGGATATTCTGGGGCTTGGTTACGAAATGGAGAGGTAAAGAAGATGGTTTGTCTATCAACCCATCCAGATTGGATGGGAGAAAGAAAAAATATTCTACAAAAAAGAACAATACCGCAATTATTCATTCCGGGAACTATCAATTCTGGATCGTATCTAAGAAAGAAATCTCAATTAAATATTGATAAGTTCCATGGAACACAAGATCAAAGTATTTTGGAACAACTCGTATCTGGTGCACGTTACCTAGACCTAAGACCAAGTGTTAATTATACATATTACGTCAGTTATGGTGCGAATAACATGAATCCAATGAAAGATATAATAAGAGATGTGAAAGAATTTTTAGATAATACCGAAGAAATAGTTATTCTTAGTTTCACAAGATTTTCTAAAGGTAAATTCGAATGAATTGAAAACAATATTATTTTCGGTTGTTGCTTATTGATGATTAATAATTAAACTTTACCCAGGATTTGATAGTGAATTAGTTCATGAATTCTTCATAAAGTATCTTGAGGAAGAATTCGCTGATTACTTCTTACCAGCACCTGATCTATTTGAATGGGACACTCAATTAGGAGAAATTTGGAAATCGGGTAAACGATTAATTCTATCTTATAATCATGATGAGTTACGTAAAAATTGGACTAGTCTATGGTCTCCAGTTCCATTATTTTCGGACAATGTCCATGATCTAAAGACTTTGAAACACCATCTTACATCAGCGGAGCAGGAAATAGTAGAACCGTAAGATAAAAAATTCAGAAAGCTCACAATTGATGTTAAGTAATTTAATTATCTTATTAATTTATTTATTTATTAATAATTAATTTATTAATAAAGGAAAGTAACAATGGCCGGAATCACATCGGAGATTAGAGAAGTGGAAAATAATTCTGAGGTTCATTTTGTTCGAACAAATACAACATCTCTTCGTCCGCTTGGTCTAGTGATTGGACCCTATGTTACAGACTGGTATAATACTCTATTTCATTTATCAGCAAATATTGTGGCTGTGGATTTTATTGATGCTACGGGTATTGTCGAAGTTGCGCTCCAGTGGAATGATTGGCGAACTTCTCCATGCTATTATTATCAATATATTCAAAATTTGAAATACCCATAACATTCTTTACATATTCAATATACTTATTTGATAAATGTTTGCATAATTGATGAAGCTACTTTTGTAATATGATAAATTTAAATATAATATCAACATTATTGGTTTGTTTTCTTCTCTGAATATTTTAAATAAATATAATTTAACTGTTGATGATGATTGTATTGTCTTATGTGTAATTAATTTATCTGTGGATATTTTTATAACTCAGTGGTTGTTTTATAAATTCAATTCTAAGTTGGATTTGAGGGGAATATATTTCCTACACATTTTTCATTTATAGTATAAATGAAAAGCGATATACTGGTGAAGTAAATATCTTGGAGTGTGAACGATATTAAATTAATTTTGTGTATCTATCTCAAGGAGTGGTTTCTCGAGTATTTTATCGAATAGAGATAGACAGATTCAGGTTGAGAGAGTGAGGAAAATTTCTTGGTATCTTTTTCATTCTCTCTTTGATTGTTGGAGAATTGTGGGATGTTGAATATAGCAAAAGAAAAACAAGATGTGGAATGGTTGAGAGTATGATGGAAAAGAAAAACACGCAATGGAGCTACGATAATGTCATTGCGCTATATTGTGATTGTCTTGGAAAAGGAAGGATTGGTAATATGATTCTCTGTATATGAACCTATCAATTGTGAGTGACGCAATTTATTCTTGATAGGCGGTAAAATAAACTAAATTTTTCTGCGAATTTATTTTTTTATTTTTTTATAGTAAAATAGTCGTATAATTATTATTTTTTATAGTACACAGGAAAGAATTTTTGGAATTCGATATGAAAGTAATGTTGAATCGTTATTTAGGTGAAAACATTAAACTCAAAATTCTATGTTGAATGAATGGTTTGTGTTCAAATTTTTGTACTGAATTTTAGATTGAAAAATATTGAATTTGATGTTTTGATTGTAATATTTATAAACCATTGAATTATTTATTTGTTTTTGGAATTTATTATCGAATAATTTAAATTTGACTCATGTCATTGTGAGTACGTGAAATTATTGCAAGCTTTTTCGCGTGTAACAGTGGCTATTGTTATATTATTATCAGTGAATATTTTTTATAAAATATCCCGACAATGAAGATTCATTATTTTTTCAATAAACAAAAAGTTTCATATTGAATTTTTCATTGTATTTCTTGGAATAAATACAGTTGACCAAGTAATTGTATAATTCATTAAAATATTAAACATCCACAATTTATGATAAGTTTAAATAAATAATCCCAATTTCACACAAAACTAATCTAACGAAACAATTTAAAAAGTGTGTAAGTATTACACATTCGTTTGTTCAATCAATATATTGATTTAGTCATTTTATGATTCAGATGGAAATAATTGTAATTCCACAAACAAAAAATTTGTAATAAATTCTCTTCGTAAAAATTTTGATCTAGAAAATATCAAATTCAATTTTTTGATTGTAATATTTATAAACCATTGAACTATTCAATTGTTTTTGTAATTTATTTTCGAATAATTTAAATTTGACTCATGTCATTGTGAGTACGTGAAATTATTGCAAGCTTTTTCGCGTGTAACAGTGGCTATTGTTATATTATAATCAGTGAATATTTTTTATAAAATATCCCGACAATGAAGATTCATTATTTTTTCAATAAACAAAAAATTTCATATTGAATTTTTCATTGTATTTCTTGGAATAAATACAGTTGACCAAGTAATTGTATAATTCATTAAAATATTAAACATCCACCATTTATGATAAGTTTAAATAAATAATCCCGATTTCACACAAAACTAATCTAACGAAACATCTTAAAAAGTGTGTAACTTTTACACATTCATATTATCCATGTTCTTCCTCTCAATTTCGCCAATTCACTTTTTCCCCAACTGCAATATTTACTCGCACCCTCCTAAGTACATTTCCGCAATTGCGATTCACAAATTCATGAAAAAATTTCCCCACTACATCAATTCATATTTAACTATTCAACATGGCGTTGCAGTAATTATCCTTTATTGAACGACACAAGTACATGCACGTTCACATTAACATTTGAAGCGACCTGATAGAACCAATATAATTTTGATTGGTACTGAAGGAGAATAGAAATTTATACGTCAGTCAGCTGCCTAGAGCGGCTGACCACTTAACGCCTCTAACCACTCTGCGCTGACCGCTGAGAGTTGGAGAATCCATTGAGCTTTGGGATCACTGTGTCTATGATCACCAAGATGATGAGGTGAACACGGCAATGGACTACATACATAACTGAGGCCAGTTGAGGACTCTCCATTGGATGTATAAACAGGACATTGTTCACTATTCTGTCCTGGTGTGGTTCACGTCTCGTGTAAATGTCTATCCTGTGTTGCTTCATTGAATGACATCGAACCAGTTGAAGCATCTCGCTATGTACTGTTGACGACCAAAGCATAGGTTACATCTACTGCGATAGTTAATTGTCAATTATTCAAAGAGTCAATAGAATGATGCTAACCACCAATGTAACAATTTTATCTGCATCTCTGGCGTCTGACAAATATGAAATGGATATGGCTACGAGGGGAAATACGATATTCTATCTTGCTCTAGAAGGAAATCACGTCCACCCTTCAATTTATATAGGCATGTATGTATTTTTGACTGTTCTATAGGAGATTACCAAGCAAATCCCGTTTTGAATGGCACATTGTTCGTGGTCGTATTGATAGCAGCCATGTATTTTACGAATTGTATTGAAGATTTTTTTTTTATTTTTTTTTCGTCATTCAAAAACATTTTTACTCGGTTTTTTATTTCCTTCTTTTTTCTTCCTACAACTATTGTATTTTCATCCGTTCATTGATGTTTTTTTTTCTGTAAATATTACAAATTTTTCATCCGAATATTCAAACGCAATTGCGCGTCAATATAAAATTTTTGCGTTTAGAATTTATTTTTTTTTCCTGATAGTTGAATGATGGAATTTAATCTAAACGTTGTTTGATTGATTTTTTTATTGTCTATGTTATTCAATTTATTTTTATCAACAGTTATATTCATCAGCGTAGAACAAATCGCATTCGGATATCGAAATAATCATTTGGATATTATAAAATTAAATCCTTTGTTCAATTCGAGTTACCCATAATTTTTTTTTTGCCCATCACGAAATGTAGGAGAAATTAATTCCGTAAATATTAATCATATTAATAAAGTCTCATGGTTTTTCACAAAAGTTTTTACTAGCAATCCGTGGTGGGGATACTTTTGATTCATTCGTTAATGAGTTGAAATTTCTCTCATATTTGAAAATGAGAAGATATCACTGTACCAACTTGATTAAACGCAGGGTTTAACGATCGTTTTCACCCCCGAGTCGCCTTGGATGTATTCGTACATTTAGAATTCTAGCTGTGAATGTGTTGAATGCGAAACGACTGCAAAAATTTACACCGACGACAATAAAATCCATAAAATAAAAATTTTCACAATCAGACAAAACCAAAATGAACTTTTATTTGTCTATAATATTTTTATTCATCCCGCAGCAATAATTAAATCATCACAAAATAATTCTGATAAATTATAAATGTTATTGAAATACTAGTATTATTCAAATTCTTAATAAATAGAAATTGTTTTTGGTTGAAGAGGATTTAGAGATGAAGATATTAATACAGTACAGAATTATTCATGAAGAAAATGGTGGTTAAGGAAATAAAGATGTAGCATCGACGCGTTGGGCCGTGGCCTTTCGTATTAAAGCCAAACGTGAGTAATCATTGGCCCAGAAGTTTGTGCTTCCAGTTTCCAACTCGTGGATTCTATCAAGTCGCCTATTATTGTGACAGTGACCGGAACGAGGAAAAGGCTAAACTTGGTGCCAGCAAACTTTTCTTGTTTTCATTGTTATTAACTACAAGCTGAAGTGTATCGAACCATTTTTTTTTTCCTACAAATAAATACCTAATAAGAATTATTTCTTTCTTTCGCTGTGAAAAAAAAATTGAAAAGATTGCTTTCATCACAAGTGAACGCAGCAGTGATACACAAAGTTTTGATAGAAAAATATGAAAAAGAAGAAGGAGGAAAAAAAAAAATGATGAAAGTAAGTTATAAAAGTCAGATATTTTTTACGAAGCGACAGAAAACTTATTGGATGTTTACTTGGGCGCAATACATGAGCAGAAGAATATGGATTCTCACTTGGTGTGATTGTGGAAATGGGATGGACACTTTTTTCTCATTGCTTGCGAGGATTCACAAGTTACAACAGAAGTAGGGCACAATTGTGTGTGGGTGTGTGATATAAAACTTTTAGAATGTGGCAAATGGTGGAGTATAGTGCACTGAGATTGGACTTTTCCCTTGATATTATCAGTGCCATTGACACATCAGTGTGCCCAATATGCCAACAAATTGTCCCGGGACACTGTTTACATTTTATTCAACCATTCGTTGAATTCAAATATTTGTTTTATAATTGAATATTTCCAATTTTTTTCCACATGAGTACATTTAATTATGGACACTGATTTCTTTTTTAGTTTTTATACATATTTGATGTAAAATGATATAAAATGAACTAGTGAACACTAGGGTGTTTCATTTGTTTAGGCGATATTTTTTTGTTTGATAATTAATAACAAAAAAAAAATATTCTCGTTTGAAAAAAAATTCTGAATTAGATTAGCTAATCCAAAAATTCGATTTCCTATATAAATAACACGAGAAAATTATTTTTCTGACCAATTCGATTTTTCGGTTATCAGAAAAATTTTTTTTTAATACTATTACATTGTTGATTCAGCATTATATCGTTTATTGCAAGATAATAATTAATGTCAAATCAATAAATTCCAGTTTATAAATTTCACCTTTCCAGCTCTACAACTCGCAAACTGTTGGTCGGAGAGCGTTTGCGCTGAGGAACTTTTTTGTAGCAAATTTAATGCCCTACAAAAGCTGTACATTCATTTTTTCCAAAAAAAATTTTTGATTACCGAAAAATCGAGTTGAAGTCGAAAAAAATAAATTTTCTCGTGTTATTTAAATGGGAAATCGAATTTTTGAATTAGCTAAGCCTCTAATTAACTCAAAATTATTCATTGATCACAGGTAAAAAAAAATATCGCCTAAAAATGAAACACTCTAGTGAACACACACTTTACAAGTTACAAATGTTGTATTTCTTTCAATGTCTCTTAAACAAATTCAATGATAAATCATTTGGTTGTTATTTTTTTTTTTTTTTTTTTTTTTTTTTTTTTTTTTTTTTTTTTTTTTTTTTTTTTGCAAAACATTTGAAATATTCATGACGTTTTCCGCTGTGGTTTCACCCACATTTGTAAGTTGGCAGAAATGAAGGAAATAAATGTGAGAAAGGAAGGGAAAAATATTTGCTGTCTATCTGTAGTGTTGCACTTTGTTATTGTGAACATTTTTCTGAAATAGCACAGAATAACAGATCAAACCTTTTGAGCTTTTAGATTTTACGATTTTATTTTTTTATACAGTATTCTTTCATAAATGCGAAATTTGTGAATGATCCGTGAGATGTTATCTGAAGCACAGATGAAAGAAAATCATTTCTCTAAATAGAATCGGGGACGTGTTGAGGATGGGGCGATTTGTATTCCAACTTTCATATCTGACAGTTCAGTATGATTCTATGCTCGTTATTTTTCTCATCTCGAATGTATACGATGTGAAAAATATCAAATATTCCGGGAGAAGAATTTCTGGAAACATTTTTATTTATGTGTCATCTTATGAAATGGATAACTTTTAGCATTGAATATTTTTTTTTAATTTACGAATCATTAAAATGAATTTCTCTTCGTGTACTCATTTGTATAGCGTTCTTTCCAGAACAGCTTTTATCCTCGAAATCCTTTTTTTTTTCCTCATTCTGTTCCATTATTGTGCACCGATTTATCCTATGACAATATTCGTTGATGGAGTTGCGAGAGAAACGAACGTAAAAAGTAAAAAAAAAACCTCACTATTTTCACCACTAATCCTAAAAAAAAATTGATGAAACCTCATTGCGAGTTGATTTTTTTTTGTTTGTTTATGTTTTTCAGCTCAAGATTATAAAAGGAATGTAATAAAATCTTTGAAGTTTTGACAGGCTTGATGAAGATATATTTAGAAATTATTGTAGATTCTTAAATCAATGCTTGATGTCATTGATAGGGGTTGATTTAGGATTCATGATTTCTGACACAGTTTTTAATCATGATTAAGGATGATTATCATCAAAATAATTATGAATTTAATTGTGGTTATTAACTAAAATAAAGTCATTAATTAGTCAGTATTCTGAATTTTTATTGACACTTTGATGGATTCTGTAAAATGACTGAGTTGATAGGCACCAATTAAAACTTTCGTTTGTATGAATTCTATTCTTATAAGAATAAAAAAAAAGAAAAAATCCAAACGTCAAAGTTTGTTTTCAGTCGGTTTTTAATTTATTCTATGTCAACACTTTTCTTAATGAACTTTTCTTTAATCTTCCTTCGACCATGTACAATTAATCATAATTTTTATTTCCCTGTTTAATAAATTTCTTAAACTTAATTTTATCTTTATATTTGTATCTTCAATCTCACGAGAAATAATTTAAATTTTTATATTCACAAGATTGCATTTAGATTCATTTAAAATATATTTCACGGTGGTTTGCTGTATATTTTGTAAACTACCCCGAAGTGCTGCCACTTCCGACGTATTATTATCCGGAAATATTTTCTGGCTCTCTTGCGCACGGTTTCCTCAACATTTTATGTACACAAAAAATTTATACACTTTGTCTTTTTTATTTATTCTACATCATTTGAAAATTCGCCAGACTTCCTTGTAAGAAATCCCGAATAGTTGATTAATATTCTATTACTAAATATTTTCCGCTGCCTTGCAAAAAACCATTCATGACGATGCGAAAATAAAATATTTATTCCCGTGAATATTCTTTATGTATTTAATGTTTCGTTCCGAATAAAGAAAGTAATGTATAGCTGTTAAGTGAAGCTACTTTTACATATCTTCATGAATGTGAAATCCACATAATGGAATGATCTGAAATTCTCCTATCCTCTCACTATAATTTACCTGAATCCAGTTCCATTCGCCAATGCATCAAAGTTTCCGTCGAGTTATAAATGTCGAAATATATCAATAGTTGAACGAGCACTAAATATCCCAGTTGGGTTGAGGAGGTAATGTGCACCCATTCCCACCGGGTGAACAACTCACGTCGGCGCCTCTTGTGATTTCTATATCGTCTCGAATTGTCCAATGAAGTTCCGACGTTATTGTATGTCGGGCCTTCAATTTAACCTCAATCACAGGCAACCAAATCAACGGAAAGTTAATGACTTTTTAACTCTCATGTATAGTGCGTGTATGATACACAGTAAATCGAACCATTTCTACTAGAAATTACTTTAATTATCTCACTAAAAACCAGTGATTCTGGAATCCTAGGAAATAAAATAATAATAAACTATTCCGGATTAACGATAAATGTTTTGTAGAGAGATGAAAGTTTGTGCTAAAATTCTAGTAAATCAAAATCTCAACGAATTTTAGTATTTTAGTATTTTAGTATTTATTTTAGTATTTATTTATTATAATTATTTATGAGTTTTCAGGAATTTCTTTTGTTCTATAACTGCGGGCATATTTGTTAAGACTAATGTATTAATTGGATTTACGAATAAAAGGATTAAAGTCTTAATGAAATGAACTGATTTCTCATACATCAAACCAACAAACAATTGTCATAGATTCATTTTGAACTGTCGCTTCTGTTGACGACATGAAATTCGTACTAACTACAAATCTGATTAGTGTCCATGCAATCGAACTTGTGAACATACACAGCTTCGACATTGAGCTTTATTCTAGCTCATCGATCTCTGAGCTGGTGTGTTCCTTTGTTCACGTGATTAAGTACACGAATGCGTTACCACTGTGTGATTTTACTGTCTATATATCTCATTGTTTCTCTCCATTCCCCTTTTCCTCATTCAATCTGTTTGATTTCACTCGCCAAACTGCTGCTAATGATTATTTGCGATTATCTCCCCGCTAATGAGACACAGACAGCTGAATATATCTATATGCTTGCATGATGAATGGAGAAAAAAAATATGACGGAAATGCAATTTTCAATTTTCAAATGACGCTGCACAATAATTTTATGTCGGCATAATCAAGTTTAACTTGGAAAACTTCTCTCGATTTATTTTCTTACTTTTTTTGCTTTCTTTACTTACTTCCCCTTTTTAGTTCATGAAGAGAAAAGAGAAGAAGAATTTGCAAGTGGTATCCAAGCTGCTGATTCAACTGGTAAAATTCAACCAAATTCTCTTCCTAATAAACAAATAATACACTTAAATATTCCTTAATCATTAACACATCATTATCAAAATAAATTAATATTCAATTTCCCAAACAACATTCATAAATTAATTTAATGAGAATATTATTCTTCCTCTTGTCCGATGAATTATGAGAGATTTTTCTTTCCTAAAAATTTTGAACAATTGATAAACTTTCGACATAAAAATTGAAGATTAGTCAGATTTCTTTTTTTTATTATTCTCTTATAAATGTCACTTTAGAATGAAGCAAATATGTATTCCTGTGACAGTCATGCGAATAAGTGTGTAAATATATAAATATAAAAATATCCATCGGAAAAGACGTAAGGCTTGGTAAAGTGAACAATAAAAGCACCTAGATAGCAAAAGTAGAAGACGGCGCGGTATGATCGTCGGCTGGCGACATAGTTAGTTTGGCGTGGGGGGTGGCTACAGGGTGGCGCCGCAGGCCGCGCCGTCGCCCAGCAGCCCTCGTAACGCCCGTCATCCTCTGTGGCGCGCCCTCTCTCTGGATGTATCTGCTAGTAATACGTTTGCCCGTTGCGAACGATAGTAGCTTTCGCGCGCTACTAAACATCTTCCCTTTCTGGTTGCATGTTAAAAAATAATCAAAATCAATTATGTTATCGTGAATAATATTAACCGCATTTTTGTAATTTAGTAATAAATATTTTTGGTTTTCAATGGGGAAGTTAAGATTAATCGGAGATGATGAATATTAATTTGGTACTAGTTTCTGAAATTGTTTCCAGCTGTTCTAATTCACAATAAATAAAATACTGACGAGTAATATTTAATAAGATTCATATTTCCGTTTTTGTTTTTTGGGGGGATGAAAATGAATTAGAATTTAGTATTTATTGACAGTTTGTAAGTTGATGGTTATTTATCCGTTATTATTTTACTTGTGCTTCGATAAATTCACGTGTTTTGTCGAGCGTTAGAGTGTAAGTCTACTCTTGACGCATGGTGGATTCAATGGGATGGTCGCCAGTAGTTATAGCTCCTGTAGAGACATTAATATCACCTGCAGTTGTACCACATCTTGTACTGCCAGTACCATTAGTATTGTATTACCAGTCAAGCACACAACATTCGCAACAGCTGCAACATAAGAACCATCAGTGCATCATTGATACGATAATTTGTGAGCATAGTGTCGTCTCCAGCGAATAATTGTGTGTGCTCAATAACGAATAAGTTTATAATGCTTATTGTGATGATAAGCCATTGATATTAAGTGCTAGTATAAGATTAATTTGACATTGAATGAAGGAATAAATAAATAAATAAATAAATAACGAATAAAGGATATTGAATATTCATCAATATGGATACGTTTTTGATAATTGGAATTTGCTTTCTGTGCTATGAGGTTTGTGATTTGATTAGACGTCATGCAAAGCCACCAATTAATGATCAACAAGATCTTACGCCATCTGCTCCGCCATCACCACGAGTTTATTCAATCTCTCATAAAGTGCAAAATTCATCGACATGTTGCTCCCAATGAAAACAGAAAAAAACAATTACGTGAAAGTGTTACTGATGCACAATTTAACAAGGAATCATTAGTGAATTAAGCCGGAAACATTGGATGATTAATTGTTCGAACGAAAACATACTATCTTCAGGATATGTAGCCTATCGTAAAAACTTTTACAACTCTATACGAACAAGAGGTGAAAGCCTTTTTCAACTACTCACTTCTTGCGTTTGAAATACCGCTTTTCCCTGTGATCCCACCGCCACAAACGGAATCAAGTGAGATCTTCAAACTCTAGTTTAACTACTTGGAAAGTGAGTGCGGCCACGAATATGTCGACATTCGGATTCAAACTCTATTTAAATCTATAGCTTTTCACATAACTACATTGATATTGGTGTGCATGTCACTGTAAGGAATTTAATTAGGTAATTAATTACGTCCGACAAACATGGCATTGCAATAGGTCTTTATCAATTTTCCAGTTAATTCTATTTTACTCAATGACTTTTA
The DNA here is from genome assembly GCA_030347275.1 of Microctonus aethiopoides. Taxonomy (NCBI): domain Eukaryota; kingdom Metazoa; phylum Arthropoda; class Insecta; order Hymenoptera; family Braconidae; genus Microctonus; species Microctonus aethiopoides. Next base: position 15,108,932 of record JAQQBS010001422.1, read on the forward strand.
GAGAAATCAACTTGAATTCAAGATCAGCACAAATTGTGGTTCACGGAATACTTGGACAGTAATCATTCCTCTCTTTAATCAATAATTAATCTCATCTAAACCAAAAGCTGAATGGCAATACCAGAGTGATTTGATCATCACATTGTATACAATCGTAATGGTTGAGAGACTCTTGTGCACACAAATCAAGATAGTTAACTAATCAGGATGTTTATCAGCATATATTGAACAATCTCACCGCTGGATTCATCGTCATCTGTATCAAGTTTGGCTGATGCTATTCCGAAAGGAAAAGGAGGGAATAATCAATCAATCAATTAATCAATCAATCAATCAATCAACCAATCATGAGAGCTTGGATCATGAATTTTCATTATAAACCAAAGAAATGAATACAAAATTTCTGCTGCTTGATGCAGCGCCATCTTTATTGTAACCTTATATGCAGAAATCTCGATTGAATCACGAATTACAGCAGTTGGAAATATATCCAAGTGACGGCATGGACTCGTTGGAGCGTTTGATGAGCTCTGGTCCCTATCCTTCAGCTCTCACTGCGGCGTCACGTACACAAAACGCCTTTGTCCAAGCGAGCTTGTGTTCCGTAATCGGGCGCAAAGGTCGTCACTTGACAGGAACATTCTGCCTGACTGGTGACACTATGGAGGGTATCATTCAGTGTCTTGTTTTCCTCAAGGCATTTTCGGTAAGGGTGTGAGATCGGTCGGTTATTGATATACTTTGGTCACTATGTGTTTGTGTGGATGATAGTGTTGTTGAAAATATGATTTAAGATTGTGCTTTGGTCCTTGATTGTTAGAATTCAATATTTTGGAATTCGAGAAGGAGATGAATTGCTTTTTTAGTCCGCGTTTTTTTTTACGTTCAGTGGAATATTATTTCTTGGAATATAGAGTTTGAGGGTGGGCTAAATGACAAAGAGAGTAAAAGTATATAATACCTATACTGATAGTGGGGCCGATAAGAGGATCACTTTCGAGTATACCCTTCTCAGCGAATTCGAGGGATGAAAGTACCTCATTTCTGCCAAGGCTTCGGTGGCAGAAAAAAAAAACTTTTTTTCGATAAAGGATTTTACTTTTATTCCACTTTTTTTTCTCTCTTCATTTAAGTCTTTGCTAATCTTCAAGTTTTTTATTGATATGTCTGTTAGTATCCTGGATGTTTTCCAGGCGGAATAAATCATGTTAATGATGTAGAGGAAATGATACAGTATAAGTATTATAACAATTTCAACTTGTCATCGCATGCAGAAAGTATTGACAATAAGGAAAGTATTCGAATCTTTTCGGAATCTTTTTTTATTTTTTTCATGCTATTGACGAAAGTGAATAGATGTTGAATCCAATGATTTTTCATCGAATGGAAGAAGTTGGAGTTGTAAGTTATAAAATGTTAGGAATGAATTTATGAAGAGTTTGTTTGAATTTTGTAAACGTAAAGAAGGATATCTAAAAGAGAGGTGTCTGCTCACGAATTTTCGTCTATCATGAAGATGGTGTGTTATATAAGATTGGAGATAACAACACTGTGAGGTGGACGTGCAGCCATCATGATAGAGAATAAGAGCGAAGTGAGGGTGGATGAAGTGAACTTTTTTTCTTTGTGGAAAAAAAACATTCAACGACGTGCAGCTGATGAAATTATTTGATAAAAATATTCTGAATATTCTCTCGCGGTTTTTTCATTTGTTGTTACATATGCTCAGTCTAGCGCAATGAAATCCACTGGGATGAGAATAAAAAAATGATAAATTTCATGAAAAATTGAAATATTTAATATCCTTGATACTCTATTGACTTAACCGACATATGCAAATAACGAAATAACGAGAATTGTTTTGCATTGCGATAGTCTTTATCGATTTTTGCCGCAGAGGTTTTGAATGTTATATAAAAAAAAAAATTTTTTTCACGATGCACTCACTTTTTATTTACTTTTATTAAACATCCCTTCACACAGTTATGCGCATACATAAATTAAATAGACAATAAAATGCACGCTTGAAATTTTTATGGGTACTTAGTTTTTTAAATCCGCATGTAGATGAGCTTTTTTTTTTTTTTTTACAGAACATTCATACATTTTTTATGCGAAAGACGTAGTAAGTACTGTCAGACAATGTAATGACAATGTTTTATAAATAAAGTACGTCGTTGTGCGTTTCAATTTTGAAAAATTATAAAATTAAAATAATATCTTGAAATGATAAATTTCAAGATAGAGAAAAAGGAAAATTAATCGCACAGGAAATATTCATTCAGTTTGATTTCTTATAATTGCTTCTGTCCCGTCAGATTAATTATTCGATAGAATCGTAGCACAATAGCGCATGCGCACAGTAAACATAAAATGATAGTTCATTGTAATAAAACTTTATTAAAAGTTACCAGACATTTTAAAGTTAAAATTAATCGGTGTAAATTCAAAATTTGTGATATTACAAATTACAATTTATTTTTAGATTATATTTTATAATCCTTTTTATTTTCATTATCAAATTCATTCTCACGCTGTGCACTTTTAACGACACAATAACGACAACTGTCAAAAAGTTTTGATTACAGTGTGATGTAAAATTTCGTTTTCATTAATTTAACATTCATTAACTTAATGTTCATCCCCCAAAGTGTAAAGTGTCTTTCAACACTGATTTCCCTGGTTGATTACCATCATGAATATAAACATTTCATCATTCCTAATAATTGAATGTGATAGATCCTTTGTTATCGCAATTGTTTAGTCATTTTTCAAAACTATTCTATTGAGATAAACTTGATTCATGGAATAGATAATCGTGCATACGAAGGGTGGCTTTTTCATATGACAAAGTGTTTACTCGAGTCAACAGTTTGAGCTTTTCGCCCTTGAGGCACGTCCGTCAACTTCCATCGAAGTTCAATATTGAATGTATAACCGAATACACTTGGGAGACATAAATAAAATAACTTGCTTGGTATTTTATAGCAACTTTCACCTCAGGCTAGTTCATCCCCATCGATAAATTCGATACACGCTAAAAAATAAACGTGCCTTGTGTAACTTCGAAGTCATATAGATAATCCGAAATTATCGATTGATTTATGGAAGAAAGCAGAATGATTAAAAAAATAAAATTACTATTGAAATAATATTTCCTTTAATTATTTTTTTGTATAATGCGATGCATCTGCATTTAAACAATGTTTCTTTACAAATAAATTTGTCACATAACCATGGAGTATCAGTGCTCAGGTACCTACATGTACTAGTTAGTTATTGGAATTGTAGGAAAGAACAAATAACATGGGGTATGAGTAATGCACGACCGAGTACCAATTATTTTTTTAATCACTTTGGCACAACAGATTCAATCGATTATCATTAATTCCTGAATGAATTCGATCAATTCCAGCCATACGGATGTACTCAGCCAAGCGTGATTCAATAAATTTTCACATAGAGAGAAATTCATGCACTTTCCGCAGCTACATGTTCATGCTCGTTGCGGTTTAATGATGAATTGAATCAATTTTAAAGAAAGATGAATTAATTAAATTATTTCATTCGATACAGACAAATATTTCGCATAAACTATTTCATTATTAAAATTTTGATAGCATGACATAATATACTGATGTTCTACCCAATATTTTATTGATAGATTTATGTATGGAATAGATAGTTTTAATCTTTGTTGAATAGAAAAAAAAATAATAAATTTAGTAATCTGTAATTAATTCGTGTCTTGGTAATTTAGTTTGATTATTTACAAATAATATTTCTGGGGTGGAATCCTTTTTGATGAAATATTTTAATGATGGAAGACGGTGGATCAGGAGGAAATTGAAAGCCAAATGGGTGTCAAAGTATCAATGTGAAAGCTATTAGCATTAATGGGAAACGGTTAATGTTCACACCTTTTTTTTTTCAGTTCTCGATCTATCGAACAAAGAGAATTATTCGCCACTCAATAATGTGCATAGATATATATACCTTTGACAGTTAATTTTAATGAATCTGTAATTAATTTTCACTCAAAATTCCTCATCATTCATTTACTATATTTCATTGCTTCAAAATTTCTACTTCAATCGTTGAGATAAAAAAGGGATTAATATAAATTTTATTAGATTTAAAGGTATTTCTTATAAAATTCTTTTATTATCAATAAGTCTGCTGTATTTTAAGATAAAAACTAAGGACAAAGTCGTAAATTTAATCTATTCAAAAGGTTATTAAGAGTTGGACGTATTTGAAGTAATATCTAATTAAGTAACGAAATGGAAATAAAAAGTATTAAAATTCAACAGTAATTTAAATAAATGAAACAATTTTTTTATTGATAAAGCCTTTATTATGTTTCAATTTACATGAATAAAAACACATGTTGATAGGACACTTTATAAAAAAAAAAATAGCATCAAATTGTAATAAATGTAATTAGCAATTTTTCTGGAATTTGATCATCTGTCTTGATAAAAAGTTTTCATAAAAAGGACGAGTGGGTCGCGTGCGAATTGTTATAACTCTTGTTTTATATATATATATAACAGAATGCCATGGGCTTGAATTATATCCATTCGACATTGCTGTGACAAAAGAAGAATTTGTTCTTTTTTTTTTTCTTCTTCATTTCTCTTGCATTATCTGAATTCTTTTCATTGCGAAAATTCCAACTTTTACCAATGATAAAATTTATCTCGTGCAATAAGATATGTGAACAGAGATCAGATAGAAAAAAAAAAAAGCGTGAAATTGAAAGTATGAAAGAACTAAATAAAAGAAAAAAAAACAATAGTTTTGTTTTTTTTATTTATTTTTAAAATCCGAGATTAAAAACCGCTAATATTATAGTAAAATTAGGAACACAATTGATTAAAATTTTGAAACACGACAATCTGCTTATGTGAATTATTATTGCAATTTTATTGTCAAGATTTTTTGTTTCATTTATTTATGTTACATGAAAAAAAAGAGAAAAAAAAAACAAAAATTATTGTCAATCAGCTTTGACTCGACATTTTAATTGGAGTATTGTACACTCTTTCATATGCAAATCCTTTGTTCTATCGTCGGAAACTAATAAATATGTCGTTACACGAAAAAAATTCAACTGCTAATGAAAAAGGAAAATAAAATAATAAATAAAACTAAAAAAGAATTCTTCTACTCCATGAAAAATACAGGATAAAATAAAATTTAAAAACAAAACAAAAATTGCGATGAAGAATAAAAGAATGAGGACAATGAGGATGTACTACTGGTAAAAAATACGATACGACTGTTGTATTTAGCAAATTCTACGAGTAGAAGTATTCCATACACACAATTGTACAATAAATAAATTTATGTATACATATTTATTTTTCATGGCGAATATAAACCACGAAAAGCATTCATTGTTCCTCAAGACTATTGTTCAACTAGTCTACAACCTATCCAAATGGTTTTCGTTGAGATAATAATACTAAGATCGATAACATGAAGGTCCAGTGTGCTTTGAAAAATTATGGATCAAATCCCATCATATTGTTCATTTTCCGCAGATCATTTTCCTCTTTTTGTCTCGGGGTTTTTTTTTCCTCAATTTCTTTACTCTTTTTTTTTTCTTTTTCTATCCATAAGACCTCACCTTTCTCATTATTTCACCACAATCCCCATCTGCTTCCAGACCACTTTGCAGAATAAGAGCGTGACTCTCTTTATCATTACAACCCTTTTTTTATTTTTGTTCGTTGACGAGTTTATTTTCGTAAATTTTCAAGAAGAATAAATATTAATATTACAATACGCGAATATTATTTCTATTTCACAATTAGCCTTTCAAAATATCATATAATGTCTAGATAATTCTATATAGAAACCATTTTATAAGTAAATGTATTCATTTGTTTATAAAATGGTTTTTATACAAAATTATATAGACGTCATATGATATTTTAAGGGGCTAATTGTGAATTTTTATTTTAAAGCAAGTATTTTTTATTGAGCGCTACTGCTGATTGTTAGACATGAATGAAACAAATTATTAAATATATTAATATATAAATAAATTATATAAAACAAATAAACGAAAAAATCAAATAAATAAATGAGGAAATAAAATGAATAAATAAATGAAGACATAAATAATTTACAAATTTAATACGATTAATTTGTTTCCAAAGAACACTTTTCAATGGCAATGTTGACCGTTGTGAGTTGCAATACGTTATAACGCAACAGAATGCATTAAAAGAACAATAGACACGACAAGTCCCGAAAAATGCCGATGACCCCCGACTAGTTTTTTTTTCAGGCGTCTTATGCGTCAACAAAGACCAAAACATTGGTACCAATGAAGCTAGCCCCGATTGCTAGACAGTATAGTAAAATTTTCCGTTCTGGCACGGTAAATTTTCATGAAGTATCTCATATTCAACCTTAGAGCAGCTAAGAAATTTTCGTCAACAGAGTACTAAAACGGTTTGTTTGGAAATTTTTACTGTGATGTTACTCAAAAATATCCACACTTATTTCAAATTTTCTATGACTCCATATTAATTTTTCTTCATTTGAAAGAAAAATATTTAAAAAAATGTCACTTATAACTGTTTTGTAATGCACAGCACAGTAAAATTTCATAGATTTTTCTCTCTGTGTATTAATTATTTGCAAGATAATATAGTGAATAATTTTCATGTTTAGAAATATTAATTGAATGGATCAATAAAATTTTCTTTTCTTCAACGATTCAATTTTATTGTCAAGGGAACGACCATGTTCATCAGGATTAGTAATCCTGGATACTCACAGAATCAATTGTGTCCACCACAATTCCCAATTGGTTGTTCTATTTCCGTAACACACAATGTGTGATGTATGTAGATGGTAAAACCTTTTGAACTAGCACTGGAATTCCAATCATTATGTCAGAGTCAAGCGTGATCTATTTGACAACGTTAAGATGGCGAATTTAATGCTCCCTATGGTTCAATCAATTTCCTTTTCACCATTGATATAATTAAATGCACAGTACGCATGAAAGTTCAATTAGACAATTAAACATTCCAATATCTTTTTAACAAAATCTCGAAATTTATATTCACAATATTTTATTTCCAACGTTTATTAAAATAAAAATACTATGAATTTTAATTTTAATTTCAAAATTTCTACCTCATCATCAAATTAATAATTATAAATTCATTTAGAAATTGTGTTTTATGAAATTATAAATAAATTATAAATTTTACATCAGTCCAAGTGAATTTTTCATTTTAATAATTTTATTAACTTCCAAAGTTTCTTTCTCACTTTCGTACAGTATTTTCAGTGTATCAAATTAATAAATAATTTAATTACTATTCTCAACTTATTAATAAATATAAACCGATATTTTTCTTTCATAAAGTCTTTGTATTTGATTTATAATTTTATCATATTTTATTATTTTTCTTTTCTGATTATTCAGTGTAAATATTATTCATTGTAAGGAAAGTAATGACAAATTGTTAGAAATCATGTGAATGATTGATGTGAGTGTAGTTCTCATTGACATTACTAGAAAACGTGTGAGCCATTTCTCTATTTTCTTCATCACATCATTTCATCACATTCATCTATGACATATTCCCCTTTTTGCAAAGCTAACACCTTTCATCCATCAAGTGTGACTTGCCAATGATTCTTTTTGCCATGTGTATTATGAATGAGAGAGATTGATTATTACACGTGTGGAAATATAAATCAAATTACATTTCACCAACATTCAGAAAATTCAATTAATCATTCAACACGAATTAATAGAGACTTTACTTCATCTTCTTACAATATTTCCCAAAGTATTTTATTCTTCCACAATTGCGATGATAATATTCAAAACAACAAGATAAAAATTATTCCAAGAAAACAACAAATGATTTAACAATAAATAAAAACAAAAATATTTATTTTCTCCCATGTCACAAAATCTTGACGACATTGTTATTAATATTCTTTTTATTCTTCCGGAATTTTATTTATTATATTTTTTTTTCTTTATTAAAATACTTCACTTTTCATTCTTCATCAATTCATTTATAAAAAAAAGCTTTATTTTGTTGCTGGAAAAAGATTGGGTTGATATTAATATTTTTTTTTTTTTTCATTAAGGTGTTTACTTGGATTTTTTTTTTCTTTCTTAGAAGCTTCTATCATTTATATTTTTTTTTTTTCTTGTTGTATTACTCTGAAGAATGTATGAGAATACAACATAGAACACATAACAATTCTTAGTGAGTCTCATTTTTCTCGTTCGTTGATTGTTCTTTTTCTTATTTTCCATCCTCGAGAGAAAAAATGAATCTTCGTCACGTGGCATATGATTCACCTTTTAGTTCTTTCATGTAGGGATGAAATATACTATCCGATAAAATAGGACACAGATATTCCTTTGTCATAATAAAAAAAAACATTACTTTTTTATATAAACACACAATGAGTTTTGTAGTAGAGCGTGTCTGACTTGTCATTGAGTGTTTCTACTTATAAATAAATGTCAATGTATTAACTTGAATATTTATTATTATTATTTGATAGTATTGAAAATATATTTTGTTTTTTATTTGTTTCAGGTACGTATTCGTTTGTGAGTGATCAAATTCAACAATACAAAACAGCCCCAATGTCAATACCAGAAAAATGGAAAATGTAATATATTGATTGAAATTGAAGTCGGTCAGATAAACAAAGCAAACAAAACAAATAAATCCAAGTGTGTTTTTTTTTGAGTGTAATTGAAAAAATATAAAATTTCATTTTTATGAAATGTGTATTTTTTTTTTTTTTTTTAGTTTTATTATTTTTTTATTTTACGTATTATTATTATTTTTCATTAAAATGACATATGAGGAGAATAGAGATCAAGTTGAAGTAAAAGAAGATGCAAAAGTGAGGGAGAGGATTGGAAAATTTTAAAAGTTTGAAAAATGATACTATGCAAAAAGCTTTTTTCTTTTACGATATATTCCATGTGGAAATTTGTGTAAATAGGAAAACTTTTTATTTTACATATATGAGGAACAAATAGAAGGTTGAAAGTTTATGGAGAGAATTTTTGTGGAGAGAAAAAAAAATTTTTATTCTAAAAAAATTCATCGATGTATACAAAAAATAATTATTATTTATCGAAAAAAAAATTGGATTTTAAATAGATAATGCAGTAAAATTTATTTTAAAAAAATATTATTTATTGTTGATTATTCGAATTTATTAAATTTCTTTAAGTTGAATTTAGTTTGGAAAATAAATTAACCCCTTTTCATTCTCCTTATCGAGGATAATTGCGAGCACGAATTGTGATTTAAAGAATTACTCTTAATGATTTTATCTTTTTCTTCCCTTTTCTTCTTCATTCTATTTCCTTTCACTATCAATTCTCTCCAATCTCTGTTCACACAATCAGAATATTTTATTCTTCCTCATTCAAAATGTAAAGTATCGTCAATTATTATAAAAATGTACTCAGAAATTATCGATAAAATTTTTTTTTCCACGAAAATATTTCTAAATTATATCGTTGAAACTTTTTAATTTTTATATGAACTCATGAAAGAGTCACAAGTAAAAATAAAATTATAAATCATAATGAATTTAGCATTAATACATGATCTTTATTTAAAGTCTCAAAATATTATAATAATTAATCTTGATAATGAAGCCATAGATAAATTTAGGTGAAGGCTTAAGTTAAATCGTATATAATTTATTTAGTACATTACCTTGATAAATAATATTGAGGCTTCACTTTTTATTATAAAATAATTATTCAAATTGTCCATTATGTAACTAAAAAGTTTTCAATGCTAAAATTTACATGTGTATAAATATTATTTATACGTAAATTTATAAATAACACAACGAAATATTATTTTAATATCCAATTACTTTACGTATATTTCTAGCATTTGTGTGTCATGAAATATTAATAATATTTGGGATGAATTGCAGTTTAGTTTATTGCTTATTATCCCATGGAACAATCTTCAAGTTTTTCGTTCATTTTTTTTTTTCCCCAAAGGCATAATTGCTTATACGGTTCGTTACATCCCCAAGAGATAGCAACGACTTATTGCGAATTCGTGTGGAAACAATTCGGTAGAGTGCTTCGACGAGAGTGCAAGCAATAGAAAAGGAAATGAGGGAGAGAGAGTCAGAGGAAAAGCGCGAGAAATAAAGAAAAAATATCTGAAAAATATCATAACATAAAAACATTTGCAAATTTTTAGTATTTATAAATATGAATACAAACTTAAAAGTATAAAATATAATTTTAAAAAATATTCAAAAGCAATTCTTCATGTTCACTTCAGCAATTTGTTCAAGTGTCGATTTAATTATTCATAAAACAAAAATGGAATTTTTTTTTTTCTTTTTGAGTTTGAAGTATTTTTAAATTAGTTTTCATCGGACTTTAATTCAATTTTTTATATTTGATACATCTGAAATATTATAAAAAAATAAACGGTGCAAAGTACACATTGTAAAAATGCAATTTGTAAAAAAAAAAAAAAAGATAAATGAAATGTGAAGTGAAATGTTGTGCAAGTATTTTTCTTCTTCACTCGTGTTCTTTTTATTTCTTTATATTTTACTTATATATTTTTTTTATCTTTCTATCCGTACGTTCCCGCATACTATCTATTTGCAAATGTATCAAAGATTTTGGAGTAAAATCGTTCAGCAAATTCAAAGCATTCCAAGATGACATACAAACATGAAGCTTTTGTGAGAGAAAAAAAATAGTTGAAAATATTTTTCAACTAAATCGAACATGTCGAGGACACCTAAACGAAGAACGGAACCTGGTCTAAATATACAGAGGTAGAGAGAGAGAGGAAGAGGAATAAAGTGTATATATACATATATTATAAAGTATATAGTTTTCGAAACATCAATTTTAAAGTTCTGTCGATATTTACATTTGTGTACGAGGTAAAAGCACATGTGTCTTGTGAGCTATGACGTTTGATTATATCTGAAACGTTTTGGTCGTTTCCTGTCTCCCATTTCTCACTCTCTCACTATTCTCTCATTCAACAGTCAAAGTTTAAATAAATAAATGTATAGTGAAAGGAGAACTCTGTCAATAAATGACACTTTTCATTAGAACTTTGTTCCACTAATTGCGAATTTTAATAAATTTTTTTTTTTTTTTTTTTTACAGACTTGATTAATTTTTATTTCAATTTGAGAGTTTATTTTTTATTAATTTCACAAAAGTATTTTACAATTGAATGTTTTTATTCTCCCATCGCATTTATTTATTTGTTCTTTTTTAAAATGAATATTTTATAATTACTAAAATTTGAACAAAATTAAGTTGACATTTTTAAAATAATTCTTAATGGAAATATTCGAATTGGAATTCATGATTCGGATCGATTTGAACCTAATTAAAAAAGCGATTGGAATAAATGGTGGAAGCATGGGAAGATGTATTGGGAATGTTTTTATTCAATTGCGTCGGGAATAATTTTCAAAGCCATCATAATATAAAACTTTTTGTTTCATTTGTTTCATCAATGCATATTGTTCTTCTTTTGTTATCACAAAATTTTCATTTATTTATCATGCAGAACTGTTTTTGAATTCTGTAGTTAATATTCCTTCGTAAATTATAAATTTAAATTCAGTATCAAATTTAAATACTTTACTATTATTCAGAAGAAATTAAATATTTTGAATGAAAATAATTTCTACTGTTGTATAATTTTATGAACAATTATCCAGTTTATTTTTGCATTTAGAATTTTTTTTTTTATTATGTTCGGGTGGTTGGAAATTTGTTGCAATAATAACAATGTTTATTAAAATGAGTGTTATTTTTAATACAGAATTTTATTTTTACTGTGAAATAAAAAAATATTTTACTGCTTGATAAATTTCTGCTTTCAACTCGACGAATATTTTATTTAATTCGTAATCCAAGAAAGGTCCTTGAATTAAATAATACGGATTGCGAATTATGTTATTATTAATTTTTGGAATATGAATATTCATTTACCAAATGTTCTTTCGTTAGGAGAAAATATTTAATAATTATTTCATCATTTTTAATTGAAAAATTTCATCTCGAGATTGGGAATATTTATTTATAAATCTTTTTCATTTGTATAAATTTCTTTTATCAATTATGGATATTGTTGCTGTGTTGTAATATTTAATAATTATAGTTAGGCATATTTTGATGAGGAAAAGGTTTGTTTATATATCTAAAAAAAAAATACACTGGATAATGAGCTGCGTTTAATTAGTGATGAAGTCACGATCAACTTAAAAAAATACTTCTATTTTTTATTTTTTTCCCCCGCTGGTTTTTTTTGATCCATTTGCTCTTCATCATAACAATAAGAAACTCATTAAACAGCTAATTAATTTTCACTTCTATTGATATAATAATTATTGATTGTTAATTTTTATTCCTCCATGAAAATTTTCATTTTTAGATTGAAACAATTTTCTTAATTGCTTCGACGATAAAACATTTTCTAGTCAACAAATGTCTCAATAAATGAAACATAAAGAAGTAAAATTTTGCATCAAATTAAATATTAACAATCAATATTAAAAAAAATGATGAATAAAAATATCTGGAAATAAAAATAATGAAAATGAAAAAATTGTCGAGAGAAAAAATAAAAATGAAAATATTGCTGCAGCCTCGAGCGATAATTATATTTTCATTACGCTCTTGTAACAGGACTAATCTCTGGCATTATCCTTATACATCGCGTCTAAAAAATAATCTGCATAAGAGCAAATTGCAATTAAAAAAAAATAAAGAGAAAAAAAAAAGGGAAAGAAATAGAACTTTAAAAAATTGAAATTTGCGAAGCAGGCAATGTCCATGTAATATTATTAAAAACAAAGTAAATTTATACATGTAAAAAATTCCCAAGGCAAAATATAACAACCTCAAACTGGATAAAAATTAATTTAATTGTGTTACAGCATAAAAAAAATATTAATTCAATTAATTTAAAAGAAAAACTAAATTAAAATTAGAACCCTTTTTTCCAAAGTTCTAAATTGTATCTCCATGAATATATTCATCAACATTCACAACTAATAAATAACAATATCTTGATGACTGTCATCTTTGAGCATCGTTAAATCCAGTCACGCAAAGTAAACGTGACGACTGGCGTAGAATACTATCGAGAAACGCAACACCTATCTCTGTTCATCCATACACAATGCCAAGAAAGTCAACTGATGTATCCTGACATGAACGAGGAGAACGACGATTGGTCTCCAAATAAATTTGCATTATTATTGGCAATTTTCAACTATGCATATATGTATAATGTATATAGGACAGAAGGAGGTGAAAGGTTTTGCGATAAGGGGACAAGAATGGAGATAATATAAGGGTGCAAAAGATAATATAATCTTGAAAGCTTCGTCGAAGGATATTGAACGAATAGCAATTTTTAGTTTACGACAAACTTTTTGATATTGAGAGCTCAATTGAATATATATTCTTTACTATTTTACAACGAGTCGAGCATAAGTATAGATTATTCCCCTTTGATATTTTCAACCCTCTAAACTAGTTATGCTTGCTGAATTTTGAGGAAAAAATGAAGAGGAAATAAAAATTGATATTGAATGTTGAATGAAAAATATTTATTAGACTTTGTTGTCATGGTGACAAGTCGATTTTATTTGATAATAGTTTAAAAGGGGTTGATCGTGTTTATTGGCAAGGGATAAAAATCCGTGATTTACCCGAGCTTTTCATTGGTTTAGCCGGGATATATAGACGAGGAATGGAATAAGATGATGGAGAGGAGAAGAAGAAAAAGGTGTATATTTGAGGTTGGATGGTATAAGATGGTGGGAATGGGGAACAAGTTATATCCAAGACACGTGGGATAGCTTGAATATATATAGAGGAAATAGCACGTGATAGGAATGCATACGAGTGTTGTTGAAAGTATTTGAAGAAATAGATGATGTGCGTATGGAGGTAGGTTGTGAATGGAAGAATGGCTGCTTGTACTACATGAATGTTTGCAGTGGAGGAAATTTTATGTAAGAGTTCACTTGGAACTTGTGTTGAAATTTTATTTATACAAGTTTAATATGAAGATGTTGAATTACTCATTTGGTGATTGAATTGGAAATATAGCTGTAGTTTTATGGACAAAGATTTTGTGTTGAATTTTCTGTACGGAATTTTGAATTGAAAAATATTGAGTTTAATGTTTTGATTGGGATATTTATAAACCATTGAATTATTTAATTGTTTTTGGAATTTATTTTCGAATTATTTAAATTTGACTCATGTCATTGTGGGTACGTGAAATTATTGCAAGCTTTTTCGCGTGTAACAGTGGCTATTGTTATATTATTATCAGTGAATATTTTTTATAAAATATCCCGACAATGAAGATTCATTATTTTTTCAATAAACAAAAAATTTCATATTGAATTTTTCATTGTATTTCTTGGAATAAATACAGTTGACCAAGTAATTGTATAATTCATTAAAATATTAAACATCCACAATTCATGATAAGTTTAAATAAATAATCCCAATTTAACACAAAACTAATCTAACAAAACAACTTAAAAAGTGTACAAGTTTTACCCATTCATTCATTCATTTATTTCAACTAAAATTTTGTGTTTCAATCACCATAAAATCCTATTCATTCTACCCAAAATGATTCATCTATTTAAACACAAACTCTCGTGTCAAAATTCGACACAAAATCATCTTAAAAAAATTCCAACAACAAAATTATTCAATTCATCAACTCCCCCAACTATCAAAACCATTTTTCTCTCACTGATTAATTCCACTTCCCTGTCATCCATTTCTTTCACTCCCAATTCCTCTAAAATCACCTCAAACCTATCGATCAATTAATTTTTCCCATTTAATAATCTCCCTAAATTGATACTATATAACTTATTCTATTAATCTATGCATACATATCTATACACGTGCAGATGTGTATAAATCTAAATGCAGAAATAGCAGCAGGAATCATCTTGAGTGCGCGGCATCTCGACTTAATCCCTTCTCCCCAACGAATATTCCAAAATGGACAAGGGGTGTCTCTTGTTGATAATAAACACAAGCAACAACCTTATATATCTATATAAACCCTTGCGTGTATATATATAATATACAGAGCCCTTCAGCGCTTACACATTCTCCATGTTATCTTCACTTAATGGTCTTGGGGTTTTAGGGTCGACTGCTCGAGATAATGGCTGGCCAAGTCGTTGGGATTTGTGGCAACATAGAACAGAGTCTGACCTCTTGTGTATATGGAAACTCTTTCTTGAAAATCTATTGTGTATAATGTCATCGTCACATGAATGTTTTATATTTTTAGTTACAATTTATTAGAATTTATTTATAAATTCTATTCACTTTTGATTTAATATATTTTTAAACATGCAATTTTGCTTCAATACATCTGTTTATACTGACGTAAATTATATCAAAGTAGAGGTTAATGATGCAAGTGTTTTGCTACTAGAATTCGATCTGATACTTGTCACATGATCGTGAATTATTTAGACTAATTATTGTTTTTAATATTACATTTTTCTTTCCTTTTAATTATAGGAAATTACGTGTAGATGCTGCAGTAAATTGGATGAAATTCTACTCTCTCTTTTTTTTTTTAGTATTATTTTTTATGGCTGATAATTAAAAGGAAGTTCTTGTTTATATTTTTCATGATGAAAGGCACTTTAATATTCTGCTGCAGTGTTTGCATATTTTTATTTTAGATATGGAAAATTCTGTTTATTTTTATAAAATTTATAAATTTAATTGCTGTCTTGATTTTGTAGAAAAACTGACATTACGATTTTTTTTTTTCGAAGATATTTTCACGTATTTGGGAATTGCAGATTTGGATTTATGATAAACAAATGATTTCTTATTTCCTGTCATTAAAATTTGGAATATTAAAACATCTGCTTTTAAATTCAGCTGGTTTTAATGCCACATTGTTGATTTTGAACATAGAAAAATATTTTGAGACTAAAACAAGGCTGGAAAAAATTCCAGGATGGCAAACAATGTAAGGATTAATTTTAATTTTTACTTGGGGAATTTTCTGAATGAATTTAATGCTTTTTCTCATCACTCCGGAATGAAAAACGTGAAATGAAATGAAAATAGAAGAATAAGGATTAATGAATTTAATTTAAAGATAAGTACTGATGTGTTAGGATTCATGAAATTGTATTGTTGAGGATGGAGTTCTTTTCAAATCCTCTTTTTAAATCTAGTGCATTATCGTGCAAGACTTAAAAAGTACATATATATGTGTAGCTATTTCTGTATATTTATCTTCTGTTTTTCGTGTTCATACCCACTCGCTCACTCTCACTTTATTTTTTCCTCTATCTCTCAGCATTTCTCCTTCTCTTTTAGCTCTCGACAGACTCATTTATTCCTGCTCTGCCAATAAAAGGCAAATAAATTCTCTCGCCAGTAGAGTCGCTTTGCCCACAGGCTAGATATATTGCTTGGCCAGTAAAGGATGTTCATGTATATAGTTCACTTCTGCTAGTCCGATTTATTTTTTATTTTGTTTGGTTAAACCTTCCTTTGAATCGTGGATTATGCCCTGGGTTTTAGCGCTACGCGTCATTTATGTTTACCCTGAAATCAGGTTTATATCCAATAATACAGTTTAATCCTTCAGGTACGCTTCGAGGTTACCTTCGATGCATATCAAGTGTTTGGATTTAGTGAAGAAAAAAATAGTGCTGAAGTTATTTACAAAGTGAAAAATTCTGTGTGGGAATACACTCGAAATTTGTGTGGGAATTTTTTTACGATAATTTTGTGTCGAATTTTGACATGAGAGTTTGTGTTGAAATGGAAATATTATTTTGGGTTGAATGAATAGGATTTTATGTTGATTGAAACACAAAATTTTAGTTGAAATAAATGAATAAATTAATGTGTAAAACTTGCACACTTTTTAAGTTGTTTTGTTAGATTAGTTTTGTGTTAAATTGGGATTATTTATTTAAACTTATCATAAATTGTGGATGTTTAATATTTTAATGAATTATACAATTACTTGGTCAACTGTATTTATTTCAAGAAATACAATGAAAAATTCAATATGAAATTTTTTGTTTATTGAAAAAATAATGAATCTTCATTGTCAGGATATTTTATAAAAAATATTCACTGATAATAATATAACAATAGCCACTGTTCCACACGAAAAAGCTTGCAATAATTTCACGTATTCACAATGACATGAGTCAAATTTAAATTATTCGAAAATAAATTCCAAAAACAATTGAATAATTCAATGGTTTATAAATATTACAATCAAAACATTAAATTTGATATTTTTCAATTCAAAATTTTGTACCAAAAATTTGATACAAATTTCAGGACTTTCACACAATATTCTCTACTATAGTATGATAATATTTTGAGAACAAGTAAACTTAACTTATTCTCAAAGCACTCAAAGAGTCTTCAATGGAATACGAATACAAAGTCTTTCGAAGTCATACTTCGCTCCAAAAAATAAATGCACATTTTCTTCCTATCAACCAAAACTTTTACATCATCTCTAACTTCTTTTCAAAAATTCTTTTCACATTGTCATTCACCCTTGAAATCATATCAAAAATACAGAAAAAAATAACACAAACCATTCAAACAAAAAAGAAATTTAATTCAATTTAATTTTCCAAATTTCATACTATTTATACAAACGTAGATTAGTTAATAAAATAACCCCTAAAATAACTAAATTCATCAAACTAATTTCACATATCAATGTCAAAATTCCCATACGAAAAATAAAAAGTGTCCCAAAAGCTTGCAATAATTTCACGTACTCACAATGAGATGAGTCAAATTTAAATTATTCGAAAATAAATTCCAAAAACAATTGAATAATTCAATAGTTTATAAATATCACAATCAAAACATCAAATTTGATATTTTTCAATTTAAAATTCCGTACAGAAAATTAAACACAAAGCTTTTGTCTTTAAAAAAAAAATGTAAACATAAATTCCGCCAATAGAATATTCCCTCAACAAATATTAATACAATTTTATTTCACCACAATATACATTATTCCAATTTTAATTATTTAAAGAGGACAATTAAACTCAGCTCATTGACGATAAAACCCAAGTAGACTAATATACACTCCATTCTAGAATTAAAAGCAACACACCTGTGTTTAATCTTTTATCCATGTATATGCATAAGTACAACTTTAGACAAAGTGTAACGAATTGGAAAATTTCTTAAGACATTCATGGCACCAAAGTATATGTATGAAGTGCAGGAAGTGGAACGGTAATTTCTTTGGTGTTCGTGGAGTCGAGAAATAAATGCGACAAGGGGTTAAGGAGAAGAAAAAATATACGAAGGTGCGCATATAAAAGAAAGAAGGGTGATGGGAAGCAGTGAGATAGAACTAAAAGAATGGAGAGAATTTAGTCGTTCTGATTCAAAGTAAAAGTCCACGATTCTTAGTCTTGGCTCTCGCCACGAATCTATTTCAAAAACTAACGAGTTCGTTCCAACATTTTGCCAACTTTTCTGAATTATCGAGTGGCTTTATACCTAACCTGAAATATACATATATTCAGATATCTATAGCTATTTTCCAACTCGCAGTAAGCCTGATTTTCTATAATTGTACGTTAGTTCGTTGCAGGAATTTATTTTTTCTTACTGGGTTCATTTATTTATTTATTTATTTTTTTTTCATTCCTTTATTTAGTTCATTGCATTGAAAAAATGAAATAAATGAGAAACTGATAGAGATGTGACAGGAAATATCGCAGGATAATTTTTTTTATTAATATTACTAATCGAGTAATGTTGATAATTTTCGAGTTTTTTTTTTGACTCTGCAGGCAATTTTTTCTCAATTGAGAGCATTAGTTTGAGAGTGAATATCAAATCAGAATGATCGAACTGATAGTCAAAAAATTTTTTCTATGAAAATGCGATTTTTTTTTAGTTGAACAAAAAAATTTTGAATTTTGATTTTTTTTTTGTTGAGAAATTTCGATTTTTTTTGGATTATTTTGAAAGTTTTGTCACAAATTATACATGTTTTACTCGTCGTCCATTTTTTTCAAGACACTAGAGATCTCTTCTTTCTTAGAATCAAGAAAAAACCAAACAAAAAAAAATATTGAGAAAAACGCTTTCAAAGTTTTTCTCATCAAATTAACAATTTTATGAATTCTGATATGAACAAAACGGAGGTTTTTTTATAAAAAGCACTTTCAGAAAATGCCAGAAAAAAATCGATGTTTCCATTACTTAGTCCCTTTGATATATAATAATTTTCATACTCCAGATTTCTTTATTTTTAATTCACTAAATACATTGTAAAAAATTTAATTTATAATTTTTCAATAAATTTATTATTTATTTAGATTCTAAACTAGAACCAATACGTCCAGAGAACAAATAGAATTATAAAATTTCCGAAAAATAAACTCATTCTCAAACAATCATATAATTTCTCATAATATTGTTAATGAAAATCCCAAGGTGTTTTTTTTATTTTTTATTCTGTTTGTTTGCATATAAATATAAAAATTAACATATATATTCGCAATCAGTGAAATCGATGTCCAAAGGTTTCATTACGTTTTTTATGTTCGACAAAATATATTTGTAAATTTTTTTAATCCAGATATTTCAGCAATAAAAAAAATATGTGAATTAAAAAATCACCATACAGATAGTCACACTATTTTTATTTTCAAAAAGAAACGAATATTTTTCACGATATTCACTGATGAAATATTCAACCATCAAATCTAAATTGAGTATTTGGCAATATATATAATTTTATTTCCTTTCATCATATGAGAATTGATCGATAACTTATAAAAGATAATGAAATAAATTCGTGATAGTATTGTCCCAGAAAACAAAAATAAATATTGGACATTTACGTACATACCCAGGTATATTTTCTGCGACTTTGACGCACGATAATGACCATATATCTACTGGACGTGACAGGACCAAGGACAATTAATGCCGAGCCAGCAAAACGTAAATTCACACCATTAACTTCATTCACATGACTTGTATCGTTGCACATATCAACTAAAAAATGTCATAAAAATTATTTATCTTTCAATTTTATTCATCTCATAACTTCAACATAAAATATTCAAACATTTAAATATATATTCCACATTAGAATAAAAAAATATTTCATAATTCATATTTTTTATATTTCAATAAAATGATTTGATATTTATTTTATTCATATTTTAATATTTAAATCAACTATCGATAATAATTTATTAATTGCAATGATATATATTTGAATAATTATAATTTCCCCCAAGGGAACTGTCATTGATATTATTATCCTTTGAAATTTAAACAGACAGTTGTGTATTTCGTAATATCCTGATTATACAACATTTTGGCACGATTGAAAATGTCAAAGCTCACGTTGAAAATTTTTGTTTATGTCGATAAATCACGTGCAAACATGGCGTGTAACAATCCATAGAGATTCGTAAAATTTTTATTGCAAAAAAAAAAAAATAAACGCAGGCGTAAAAAAATAAAACAAAAGGTTCAACGCGCGTATATTTTTATTATAAATAAAAATAAAACCGAATATAAAAATATGTACGAAACTATAGAGATTCTAATACTGGAAACAAGCGAGTATTACTATTGACACCGAGAATCGTTTATTTATTTATTTTTTATCGAGTGATATAACTGAACCTCGCTAACACACTCTGGTTTTTATTCTCATTTCGTTTTAGTTCTATTTCGATCTCGCTATTCAGCGACACATGTATCGCTGATTGGTTTCGTCCTGGAGAAGGGTCCGGTGTGGATGCTATCGAGTCGCGTAGATCCTCTCCAATTTGTTACTGAGTAATCACTTCATTACCCCCAACTCCACAAAAAAAAACTACGAAAAATAAAATCGTCAATTCAACGTTCAATAAATTTTTTTTTCGTGTCGAAAAATTCCAACGTGTTCCAGTTCCGAAATGGATTTTGTGATGGGATACATCCTCTTCCTCCTCCCTAAATGGCAAAATAAATATAAAACACGTCAGATACTCTTTTTTTTTTTTTTTTTTTTTTTTTTTTTTTTTTTTTTAATAGTATTATTTAAATGTAAATAAATAATATTTGTTTATTAATGAAGGATAATTAATTTCTAGTGACAGGAAATATTCCACTGATTGATAAAGAATTGATAGAAATAAAAAATAGAACAGGATTGTATCACGTTTTATAATTATTGCATGTGAATTTATTTTTATTAATTATTTATACATCATTCCTTTAACAATAAAAATAATTTAAATTACTATGATTGTGATTTATAATAAAAACTTTGCATAATTATTTGTATAGGTATCATAAACATAAATTTATGCTACATAAATTTAAAAAGATGATTTAGCAAAAATTCATCTAACGAATAAAGTGCTTTTACTGTAAATAAATGAAAATAATGATGACGTTAACAAATTTCGATCTATACAAAAAAAAAAAAGTCCAATGAAATTGTTGATAATAATATAAAAAAATATATATCACTACATATAAAATATGTGAATCATCTTGAAAGTAATGTCTGATATGAAAATTCCATTTCTACTGGCTGTCAAATTTATTTCCCGAATCATATTGCTTTTTATTTATTTATCAACGATGAATGAAAGGAGAGAATGCAATCATACAACTTGCAATATTTTTCTCTTCTGCATTTATTCATTCAATCATTATAATTATTTTTTTTCTTTTTTTTGCGAAGTAGAAAAAGATTGTCTCGTTCGACGATTTAACATTCCACCACTGACAGTTGTTATATTTCAAATATATACGTCAATAATATCATGAATGCTACGCAGTGACATCGCGTAAAGTAAAAAAGAGACGAATCATGAGTACATAACACGTATGTCGCTTATTGGAATGTGAATACGTGCCTAACGTCGCTCGGCTGTCTACGCATATACCATCACTACTGCCGGCTACTACAAATGCTAGTAGTACTACTAGCACGACGACGACGACTACTACTACTACTACTTGCAGCTATTGTCGATGCATACTTGTCTCAATATAACATTGTACGGTGTTGAATAAAGTCAATAAACCTGTGGTCACACGACAAAATGACGTATGAAAAGCTTTAGTTATTTTATAAGATAAAAGCTCTGGTACTGGCTGACTTTTTATCAATGCAAGGCTTCAGAGACTTCTATAAATTAGTTAATTCATCGAAAAATAAAATTTCTTTTTGTTTATAATTATTATTCAGGGCTTTTGATGGAGAATCAACCAAAATTTTAATGATTGTTAATTAATTAATAATTAAAATCAATGTTTTGAGTAGAGGGGTTGATAGTATATTCATAATTTTTTATGAAAAAAATAGTTATTAAAAATAATACAGCTTGTTTAAATTCAAAAATAATTTTTATTATAATAATTTTCTTGCATAAAAATTACAAAACTGTGTTCAATGTCAGAACTGATCACTGAATTTTTTTAAGGCAGTATCCAGCTGATTTAGAAAGTCTAGAAATAGATTTTTTTGGAGGATTTTTTCTGGACAGAAAAAAATAAGAAAGTCCAGTAAACTTTTGAAATTATTTCACGATATCTTTCAGTTTAACAATTTATTGCACAAATCAAAATATAACAACTGTCATTTACCATTTTACCCTTACTACTATGGGTAAAATGGCAAACTTGAAAGAAAACACATTAAAATTTATTGAATACTAGTAATAATTCTTAATTTAGAAACTAAACATAGAAAACAGATAGTAAACACAGAGAAACTTGAATAAAAATATTTTTTTCCAATATAAAGTAAAATATTTCTTTTTATTCGGTTTCATCACAAATATCGCATATATATGTCCTTATTTTTGGGGAAACACCAGCATAATTCACATGTGCCCATTGCTTGCACTGCCAGCATCGAATCCACTTATTTTTAGATTTAGATTTTGAAAATGGTATACTATGACAGTCTGAAATGGCGGACATTCCG
>JAQQBS010001422.1:15136620-15165766 GCA_030347275.1 Microctonus aethiopoides
TTCAATGGTTTATAAATATTACAATCAAAACATTAAATTTGATATTTTTCAATTCAAAATTTTGTACCAAAAATTTGACACAAATTTCAGGACTTTCACACAATATTCTATACTATGTATGATAATATTTTGAGAACAAGTAAACTAAACTTATTCTCAAAGCACTCAAAGAGTCTTCAATGGAATACGAATACAAAATCTTTCAAAGTCATACATCGTTCCAAAAAATAAATGCACATTTTCTTCCTATCAACAAAAACTTTTACATCATCTCTAGCTTCTTTTCAAAAATTCCTTTCACACTGTCATTCATCCTTGAAATCATATCAAAAATACAGAAAAAAATAACACAAACCATTCAAACAAAAAAGAAATTTAATTCAATTTAATTTTCCAAATTTCATACTATTTATACAAACGTAGATTATTAAACAAAAAAACCCATAAAATAACCAAATTCATCAAACTAATTTCACATATCAACGTTAAAATTCCCGTACGAAAAATAAAAATTGTCTCAAAATTCCCACAAGATTTCAAATATTCCCAACGTATTACTTCTCTCTTCGCGTGAATTTTAGGACACTCGTTCATATTCACAAACAAAAAAAAGTCCCAAATATACCCAACAATTTTATTAATCAAGCTCAGTGAAATAAAAACCCATGAGCATATCCCTCTTAAACATTGTGGACGGGTGACGCAGCTGATGTTGAAACGCAGCAGTAGCCAACATAAATATAAATGTGGATTATACATAGGTATAAATGTACATGTCATAACGCGCATAAAGATGAGACAAATAACTGCTGTGTAACAAAATTCTGGTCTTTATATTGTTCAATTTGTTACCGCACCATTATTATATTTCTCTTTTGTTTATTTTTTTTTCCACTCATTTATTCCAACTCGAACTGAAATATAAATGGAAAATTTATTTTTCTACTTTATATGTATATATTTTTTTTATTCCTACGTCACAATGCGAAATGACTTTTCTCTATTAGCTTTATGAAACCACGAGAAACATCGTCGAATAAATAAACGTATATAAATATTTTTTAAATTGAATATTTATCTGAGAGAATCTTTTGTACGAGATGTATTTTTTGTTTTTTTTTTGTTTTACAGAGAACATATGAATACATATTTTCATTGACTCATGCTTTGATTCAAGTAAAAGAGAAAAATAAAAATGAGTGAGATAACTGAAGCAGGCATAACAGTAAGACGAAACTTTGTAATGAAAAATAAAAAGAAAAAAATGATGAGGGAGAAAAAAAAAAGCGCGAGAGGGAGGGACAGTTGACTCGAGGGCTTGGGGCAATGGGAAAAATGAAATTGCGAATACGTTGAGGAAGTAAAATTCTCGAGAATGTGAGCCCATTCGCGAATTTTCCGCACTATACGAGAGAATAACCTCGGGCCATTGTTCCGGGCTTGAAAATATTTTTCCTCTTCCAAATGACCTCGATTTCGAGATGAATCGAGAGAAGAAAAATAAATAAATATAAAGAAGAGAGTGGAAAATAAGTATACAAAATACAGCAAATATATTTCATCATGAGACGGTGAATATATAAATAAATAAATAAATAAATAGATAGATAAATAAATATGAAAATTAAATTATTTCAATCTTATAAGAAATTGTGGAATATATGAATAAATTTATTTTTAACGTATAATATTTATTTATATATTTAATATATTGTTTGTTGTTGTTTTTATATGATAATTCAAATTTCAAAATCGCTTTTAATCTTTTATTATTTATTGAAATAATTTAAAATATTCACGGTGAATATTAAAAAATAAAAAGAGACAAAACAAAAAGTCAAAACAAACTAAAATATTTAAAAGCACATAAACAATATAATATTAAAACAAATGATTTCTGATTGATCTGAAAATTAAGGCTTTGGATATATTTAATAGTCACCTTTAAATCAAATTTAGTTGATTTTTCGAAATCTAAATGAGAATTCTTTGAAAATTGCAAAAATGAATTTATGAATATTTTTATTTTTTATAAGGGTGTTTTATTTTTAGGGGATAGTTTGTTTATCTGTCATACCTGAAAATCTGATAATTTATAATAAAAAAAAAAAAAATTCTGAGTAAATTAGAAGTTTCACTAATTCAAAATTTTGATTTTCCATACAAATAACACGAATTTTTTTTTTTTTTGACTTTAACTCGATTTTCCGATAATCAAGAATTTTTTTTGGAAAAAATGAATATATAGCTTTTATAGGGCATTAAATTTGCTACAAAAGCTATACATTCATTTTTTCCAAAACAAATTTTTGATTATCGAAAAATGGACTTGAAACAAACTAAAATATTTAAAAGCACATAAAAAACAATACTAAAAAAAAAATTTTCTTTTCTCTCACTCACATATTAAATATTCTAATAAAAAACAAATAAACAAAAATATTTTTATTCCATGTTAAAAAATAATTTTCAATTGAAAGATGAGAAAATTTTTCTCCTGAAATTATTCAAAGAGCGAAAAAAAAAAAAGTTTCAAAATATTTTTTCATATTTTTCAAGTAAAGTAAGAAAATCCTTTATAAGTTATGACATTTTCATATATATTAATTTTTATTTTTTATATTTTTTCAATGTGTTTTACTTTACCAAGAACTTGCGAACCTTTAGCAACGACTTTGGCACAAGTTGGGTTTCCATTTTCAGGTTTCAATAAGGGTATATAAATTGATATTTTACCACCCCGAACGTACATATCCGGTTAACCGTTCCGCTTTGCCCCAGCATCACCTTTACTTCCGTATATATATATATATATGTATATTTATATAAACTGTATTTATAAACATACATTGAGAATATTTCATCCCCCTCAGAACATAGTTACAACGCGCTGCATGAATTTGTAAATACATGAACGATCTAAAGCACTCGAGTGAAGCTTTCAATGGTTTCAATATACACGACGTGAAACTCACGGTAGAATTGTTACAGCCGCATACATAAGCAATTGAAATGTAAATTCTAGATGTAGATTGATAATGATACGCGATCAATAATATAATATATATCTTTCAACCAACTTTTTTATTCTCGACCTTTCTTGCCTTTTTTTTTCTTTTTTTTTTTTTTTCGCAATATCTCCAACGAGCTTTGTGCCATTTTTTCTTTTTCTTATCTGGTGAGAAGTCGAAAGATCGCATCTTCCTGCCCCGTTACGATACCACACCAATGTCTTATTCCAACTTTAATGATATCTTCAGAATAATTGATTTCATATTACGTTTATTCACTTGGAGATGGGGCAAAAATACAGGAATAAATAAAAGAAGGAATTTTAATGATTCTATTTATATGCAAGTGAACTTTGAAGAAAAATACCAAGTTCTTTTATTTTTTAATCTCATTGAATATTTGAATTTTTTTTTTAATTTTAGGATTGACTTTATGATAAAATTACACGATGATTAAATCAGTATTTTTTTATTTGGAATAGAATAATTAAGGTTGCTTTGGAAATATTTAATAGTCAGCTTTAAACCAAATTTAGTTGATTTTTCGAAATCTAAATGAGAATTTTTTGAAAATAGCAAAAATGAATTTATGAATATTTTTATTTTTTATAAGAGTGTTTTATTTTCAGGTGATATTTTTTTCTATCTGTCATACTTGAAAATCTTATGATTTGTAAAAAAAAATTCTGAATAAATTAGAGGCTTCACTAATTCAAAAATTTGATTTTCCATATAAATAACACGAAAATTTTGTTTTTTTGACTTCAACTCGATTTTCCGATAATCAAGAATTTTTTTTGGAAAAAATGAATATACAGCTTTTGTAGGGCATTAAATTTGCTACAAAAGCTATACATTTATTATTTCCAAAACAAAATTTTGATTATCAAAAAATCGACTTGAAACCGAAAAAAAAATTTTCTTCTGTTATTTACATGGGAAATCGAATTTTTGAATTCACTAAGCCTCTGATTAACTCAGGATTTTTTTTCAAACAGGCATAATTCAATTTTTATAAATTATCAGGTTTTCAGGTAAACACCCTAATATATCCATCCCTTGTTTTTATTTTAAAAATTATAAATGATTAATCAAAGCAACTTTCAATTTGTTTCATCCTTTATATTCATAATAATGATAAATTTATAATTATAATTTATGCTTAATTGAATATAGTTAGTTAAAGATTTGCAGTGGATTAGAGGAGAATACCTGTATTAGGATAATATAAAGCAGAGGGGGATGAATGCACTAAATTATCATGGTCGGTATCTTGGCAATCAGAGAGTAGAATAGAGATTAACTTGGGACGATAACTAACATTTCGCAGGCTTGTATACTATTTGCATTGCTGAATAGGCAAGTTTTAGATGCTGATGCTTTTGCTTTGGGAGTTCATTGGCATGGCTGTATAGAGGATATAGGTGTAAAAGCAAGTGGTATCCAATTAGTGGCTGTACTACAGACCATCTCTAATTTACGAACTTCATCAATACTATATTGTCAAAAATTTAGTGTAAAAGTCCACTCAAAATTTGTGTTGGAATATTTTCACGATAAAATTGTGTCGAATTTTAAGACGAGAGTTTGTGTTGAAATAGAAAAATCATTTTGGGTTGAATGAATAGGATTTTATGTTGATTGAAACACAAAATGTTAGTTGAAATTAATGAATAAATGAATGTGTAAAATTTGCAAACTTTTTAAGTTGTTTTGTTAGATTAATTTTGTGTTAAATTGGGATTATTTATTTAAACTTATCATAAATTGTGGATGTTTAATATTTTAATGAATTATACAATTACTTGGTCAACTGTATTTATTCCAAGAAATACAATAAAAAATTCAATATGAAATTTTTTGTTTATTGAAAAAATAATGAATCTTCATTGTCGGGATATTTTATAAAAAATATTCACTGATAATAATATAACAATAGCCACTGTTACACGCGAAAAAGCTTGCAATAATTTCACGTATTTACAATGACATGAGTCAAATTCAAATTATTCGAAAATAAATTCCAAAAACAATTGAATAATCCAATGGTTTATAAATATTACAATCAAAACATTAAATTTAATATTTATCAATATAAAATTTCGTACAGAAAATTCAACACGAAGCTTTTGTCTGTGAAATTACAAATATTCTCAGAATCGGTAAATGAGTAATTCAACATATCTTCCAATATAAATAAAAAGAATTACCATTCACAAATTCAATAAACTTTGCGTTAAAGTTAACGAAAGATCCGCGTGTTCGAGTACAATCACAAAATCGATTATAATTCTTTATTATCATTTTTTTCCTATCATAATTTACTTTCTCCATCGTTGAAAGTTATGTGTACAACCCCAGAACAATAACAACATCCATGAAAGATACATTCACAGTAATTATATTAAGCCCCAAGGGACAAGTCCATCAATTTAATAGAAGTCGAAGTTAATCACAAAGAAATAAATAAGAGAAAAATAAAAATGTTTTTCCCCAATTGGTTCAATCATTTTCAGTCAAGTGTGAGAAAAAAAAACCCCACTTGTAATGATACACAAGATTAATTAAGGTCACAGTCGTATAAAAAAATTATATAAAACATTAATAAGAAGTTGAATCCTTGAAACTTTCAATTTAATAATTTCATATATTCAAACTTTAAATATTGAAAGACAACTTGACTTTTTTTTTTTTCATTCATCAAACGATTTCACATCAATTTAAATATTCATAAACATAGAGATATAAATAAATAAATGTTTACAGATTTATTTGAGGGAATAAATTGCATGAAAATTAATGATCAAATTTAATTGAATGTAAAAAAATAATTCGTAAGATTCAATTTAATTTCAGTTAAGTCTCTTCATTGCCTCACTTTTCCCTATCATAAATAATTATATCTCCATGTACCTATAACTACGAATATACATATGTATGAATGTTTATGAAGATATTTTGTTTCACTTTCCAAACTCGTTGTCTCATCTATTCCAGCTCAAGTTCCTCATCCTTGATCCTTTATCACGCATTTGCGAGTTTCTCCAGCTGAGCTTCGTTTTCATCTTCTTCATATATATACAATTAAGTTAATTCTCGCAATTTATTGTTAAAGCTTTAATGAATTTTCATGAATTTAGATGTATACATTCGCATTCATTTTGCTTATCATACTTGTACGAACAGGAAATTTTCCTGATATATAAAGATAATAATTGCAAATGTTTGTGAATATTCTTGATCATTTCTCGAGGAAATTCAACGTAAATTCGTCAGAAAAAAAAAATAATAAATTTGTATAAACACACGGTTCAGTATATACAAGTGTATGTATGCTTCGTTGAATTTCTGCTTTCTTACTATCATGAATGCAATATTGTAGAGTGCATCCATTTTTAAAATGAACTTTATACAATTGTTGAATGTTCATTTTCACTGATAAAGTCAAGAAATGCAGAAGCATTATAAAATTTTTTATTTATTCAAAGAGTGTGTGAACATGTTGTTGTTCATAAAATTTCTTTGTCTTCGATATGAAGAAGAAGAATGTTGTGTAAATAAATAAAAATGAATAGCAAATTTTATAAACTTAAATTGATGATCAAATTCACAAAATTTTCATTCAAAATATCAAAGTTCTAAAGTAACTATTGCAAGTGCTCTTCACACTAATCAAATTCATTTGAGAATAATTTCAAATTATTGTAAAGTATACATCAATATTTGTAATTATTTGTTTAAAATGATGTATAGTATAATAAAAAATATTTTTCTATTGCATAAAAATACACAGTGAAAAATTATGTGTGAAAATTTCTGTTGAAATTTTCTTCACACAATTTTTTTCCATAGATAAAAATTTTTTATTAAATTCAACATTAAATATTATTTATTTCAAACAGAATTATTTTCCTACTTCAACAAAAATTAAATCCAAAACTTGCTTTGAAAGCAGTAAACACAAATTTTCCGTAGACTTTTACACAAAATTTTCTACTGAGCATTAAAAAAAAAAATAAATAAATCATATAAACTACCTCTATATAAACTACAATATCTAATGCACATCATGTTCCCCTAGTGAAAGCTTTTAAATAATGCACATCGCATTCCTCGTGGAAAAATAAAAAAAAATCTCCATTTGAAATGTAAAATAAAAAAAAAAATATATTCACCATACAAAATACGAAATGAAAATAAAAAAAAAATAAGAATATAAATTCAATATGAATGAATGCAAGCTCAATATATAATCCCCCGGAAATTACACTCTTCACCATCCGATGCCATATCATCCGGTCCAGTGATATAAACGTCAAAGCAGACGATGCTTATAGACTATCGCTCTTACAACCCATTCAACTCCTTCACTATTTCTCTTATACAATACACATACATACAAACATACATACATCACTCTGACGAGCAACCAGAGAATCGTAAACTGAGTTTACGACGTTATAATACAGTACTTTATCGACTGCGTTACTCAGCAATTTACTCAGAGTCTGACTACTTCGTCTTTTTCTACTTCCCCACTTGGATAAATATAAGAAAAAAATTATTTTCAACTCAGCATATTTAATTCTAATATAAAAAAAGGAAAACAATTTTTCTCCTTTTCAATTTAGATGTAACTTGTAATAAAAAATAGAAAAAAAAAAAAAAGAAACTGAAAAATAGTGAATTCACAAAGCTTTGAGGGACCATTTCTTCTGGTTACTATTACTTCAACTTCTGCTGTTAGAACTATGTCGTTGTCTTCAACAGACTTCTTTATATCCCCTTTGCAGTTGGCCGAAAAGCTCGGCGCACGGCTCGGCCTCGTGATAAAGAGTGGCAGAACAATTCGAGCGTAAAATACGGAAGAATGGTTTCGAATTCACGGCTCAAATACTTCACCACTCCTCATCCTTTTTACCGGAGGAGCAATCGCGATATTTTGCTGTGGCCAAAAAGCCAGAGCACGTTCTCTCTCACACATAAAACACCCTAGTTTGAAATATTTATCAAATACATATATATTTATTTATTTTTTTTTTTATGTTTGGGAAATTTTATCGTACAAATATTCACCTATGAACAATATACGCATGGAAAAAAAAAGAACAATCGACTTCCGGCATTTTTATTTTCATTTGACAATCGTTGTAAATATAAATATTCGATGATAAAAAATTTTTTTATTCTTCTATTTTTTCAGCTGGTCGGTGGAGAATTTGATATGGAACTCAATTTTGTCATTCAGGACGCTCAAAATATCAGACACATGCTGGAATTATTGGATCACTGCCCGCCAAATCTTCAGGTAAAATTTGAAATTTAATTTGAAATAAATATTTATTTAAATTTATATTTATAATAAATTTATATAAATTAAATTTATTCTATGGCTTTATATGCAATGCAGTTAGGTAACTGAACAAAAGAAAATATTCTGTTATACGTACGTGGTTATATAAATAATGTAAATATTTATGATTATCATGAGTGTACTTTGTAACTTGAGGGTGAACACCGTGTACAACGTGTTACGAGTGAATGTAACATATATTATTAGAATTCACTTCACGTAGATATATTTTTTGTGGAAATAAAACGTGCTGTAGAGTTTGTTTGTGGGAGTAAATTCACGCGTTGCCGCAAGGGGCTGACCTAAACAGGGTTTAAACTACTGAATTTTACTTCAAGTTGGTTTTTCTTACATTCAATTCTTACATACTCACGTGGTGATGCACTGTTCGTACTGACATTGAATTGAGAATAGTATTTAAGAACAATAAATGATTAAAACAGACGTAAGTAAAAAATAAAAAAAGAAAACTTGACGAATAAGTCGATAATTGTTTAGTGAATTTTCGTGTTGATTTTTTTTGTTTTACTGATTTATGTTTGTTCTTCAATAGAAATAAAATAAATATAAAATTCCTTATCAGTTTTATTATTGGAAGCATCGACAGTTTAAGTTGGTAGAAGTACAGTTAAGAAAATACAAGTAGTTTTTTCGTTTAAAGTTAGATAAATATATCTTAGTAGAGAGAATTTATTGCACCACAAAATACTTGGGACTTAAGTAGGGACAAGTTACGAGGGTCATTGCACACTTATGCGAACCGTAATCTCACTTTACGATAGTGGAACGTATACAAGTTGAACGTATAAGTCTAGAAAAGCTCGTGGCTTCATTTTCAGATAGGTCGGTAAATGATTCTCCATCGGTGCAATTTTGTCTTGTATCCAATACGAATTTGTCTTCATATAAAATAATTTAATCGATAGTATTTTGACATGCTAGAAAATCCTGTATAAAAGTCAAATTAAAATTTGTATTGAAGTAGAAAAATTCAACTTGATATTAATAATATTTTAAATTTAATCTAACAAAATTTTTTGCTATCAAATTAATTTCTTGCTAATTGAGTAAATAAATAATTCAATAAATTTTTTAATTCTTTCCGAATGTTCAACATGTTATTTATGTCAATTCGAATCAAATAAATATTAATTTAACAGAGCTTTCAGGTAAAAATTATGTCAAATAAAATTTCAAAACTGTTTTATCGCGTCAAATTCAAGATTATGTTATCTAAATAAGATCGCGAATGATGGACATTAATTAATAGCATGCACCAATTAATGTATTTGGAAGAGTTCGAGCTTTTTGATATGGAAAGGAAAGATATCAATTTATTATCGAGGTTGTATTTATATGACAATTAATATAGTTAATTTATTATCGTAACTTTTTTAACAATCTTCGATTACACATATGAATTCGTATTTTTAATGTATTATGTCGAAGTGAACTGAGTTAAATTTTGAATCTTTCGCTATGGTGTCTAATGGTGAATTGACTATAAATTTTTGGATATTACTTGGAGAAAACAAATGGAGAAAAAAATTTGTGGATAGTGAGGGAAAAGTAGGCAGTGCTAATTTAATGATTGGCTGACAAATGTATGGCGTGCTGCAAGCTCACCATACCTGAAATAATGCAACGAACTATTTATTACAAGTAGAAGACAAAGCTCTATTTAGACCTAGACACATTAGGGAAAACCCATCACAACCATTAAAATTTTGTTGATATAACTTATTATGAATAATACTCTTTTCACAAAAATTCTTGAATGCAATTTTCATTTGGAACTGACAATATTTAATCTGCAATAAACTTGAATGCTTTTGTAAATACTATTATAAATAATATGGATCTTCAATAAACCAGGTAAGTTAACTTAGTTGTATTGAGATACTCAAAATTGAATACTGATTCTTAATAAACACAAATTTTCACACAAAATTTTTTACTGCACAAGATATCTTTACGTTCGTTAATTTTGAATGTGCTTTACAAATAAAATTAAACCTTCACTGTATAATAAACTGGTCTTCAGAAGAAAAATTAATATAAATAAAATTGTTTTGGTTAAGATAAAAAAATCACTGGCAGAGAAAATAGATGGTTAAAATTCCCTTGATCGCTTGTCATCAATTCTCACAATATCAATGATGTCTTAATGATTGTAACGGCGATAAATTCATGATATTGGAGTCAGAAACAAAGACGTGAAGATTTGGAATAGGGGGAATAAAATGTAGGCCGAAGTAAGGGAGCAAAAGACAAATCGTGTGAGGGTAAAAAAAAAAAATCCGGCGCCATTGGAAGTGGAAAACCTTGGAAACATCGTGACCCGGCTGGAAAATGGCCAATAGTGCAAAACCTGGAAGTGAATTGCTAACATTTTCCACCTCCCGTTTCGAAATGTTTTCAATATATACACACATACATATAAGTGAATGTTTTTGCTCGCCAGTTGTTAGTTGAGAATGTGCGAAAGCTCAAAATGTTATTGGAAATGTCACGAAATGAAATAAAAAAAAATGAAAAAAAAAATTGGCTAAGTGAAAAAAGGTTAGAATGGATTGATATAGAGAGGGAACGAGTGGAAACGTGGGATAATTGGAGTGCTCACACACTGCTCTATTTCCTTCAACAGCAGCCTGCTCAAGTTGTCATTTCTTCATGCTCTACTTTTGCACAATTCGATTTTTATTTATTCGCTTTTACGTCCTTTATTCATGTTAACTTTTTTGCTACTCCGCCTACACAGTTAAAAGTCCTGTATGGTCGTTACAGACAAACGTTTCTGTTGCTTCAACTATTTCATGGCTACAAAAATCCCAGATGCGACTGAACAAATTGTCAACTAAGTGAAACAAAATAAAATAAAAAAAAAATTATAGTCAGATAAAGACGAGAACAAATTCTACAAAGAATAAAAGTGTGATAAAGTACTGGCAGTCGTTTGCGTCAATTCCACTTCCAGATGTAGAAAATAAAAAAAAAATATAGATATATATTTATTCGTTTACAACATTGGTATTCGTATTTATTTATTTTTATTTTTTATTTTTATTTTCTGTGTTTTATTGCAGTGTTTAAAAACTGTTGACAGGAGGGAAAATATGCGTGTAAAGTTTATTATAAATATGAATTAACTTGAAAATCTTGAATATAATTATTCAAATTAATCTTTCAAAAATATTTGCATTGATATATAATTATTACCTAAAGTTTAAAATAATGAAATTATAAATTAGAAACTAATTAAAATGGTGTAAGAAAATTCATATCAATTATTTCTTCGTGAAAAAATTTATTAAACAAATTATAAATCTCCCTAAATGATTTTAATATAAAATAAAAAATTGATAGAATTTATTATTTATTGAATTAATTCTGTAAAGTCTGTTGTAGTTGTTATAATATTCTCAAATTTTATCCAATATAATTCCTGTAAACTAATCAATCATTTAAAGCTCTCAAGATAAGGTCAAATTCTTCTGACATCAACACAAATTGTTATCGTCTAAAGATCAATCTTGTCGTTAACTAATTCTCTGAATTGTTGATATTGTTGAAGAAGTTTCTATGTAAACTATCGTGTATTAACTTCAACATTTGCATTCTATAAAATTGTGAAAGATACTCGTGATATATTAAAGAAAATAATAAAAAGCACATGAAATATTATTAAATATAAATTTTCAAAATGATGATAAAAAGATTGTATTGATGCAAATAATTTTGATATAAATTGTTCAGTGATATTAACAATATATAAACGTAAATAATAATAGATAATTGATTTGTTTAAAATAAAATTGGAAATTGTTAATGATACTTAAATAATTATTTCTGTGTCAATCAGAAATTTATTAAATTCTTTGAACAGTAATAAAATCTCAATAGTTGTTTGATATCGGTGATAAATTTTACAATTTCCAACATTTCATAGTGTTAGAAATGAATTATTCTAGCTGCCATTACCATTAACCACAGCGCATGGGAGTTTCTCGATTGGTTTCAAGCTCAATTTTCTATTTATTTTTTTTATTTATTTTTTTTTTCGCTCTATTTCTCTATATTTGTGTCTTTCATTTTCTCTTGCTACCTCTTGCTGATACTGAACAATAGGCAGCTGATGAAAATTCTCTAGCACGTCTGAACATGTCGGAGATGATGATGATGTTCTAATTTACGTAGAATTCATAAAATAAAATGATAAATAACCGTAGAATTCAATTCATTATTTCCAGAAGATAAAAGTAATTGATGTGAAGATGTAAATTAAGTTGTTAAGTGAAGTAAAATAATTTTAGACAGATGGAATGATGGAAATAATTATTTTTGCATGTGCATATAGACAAAATGGTATTGCGATTTGTGTTGTTGTGGATTTAAATCCGAGCTTTTCAATTTAATTCATGGAGTTATGAAATAATCCATTGATAATAATGTGGAAACATCGCTGATTATCGATAGAAGATGAATATTATATTTCTGGCTTTGTTCCATGTAATTTCATTAGAGCTTTAGAAAATTTAATAACATTATTAGTGGATTATTTTTACTTACAGATTTGGAACAAAATTTATTCACTTTGATAAACAAATATTTTGCATTAGATTAAATAGTTAATATTATTAATTTTCAGCAGAATTATTTGTGTATTTTGACAGTAATTTTTGTGTTATAAAATAGACAAAATGAACAAATGAATTTGTATAATTTATTGAAGTTTTTAATATTAAATGATTTTATTTTAAATTGATGGATTAATATTTCAATTTCTTGTTCCATTTTGTTTTCAATATGACGAATTGTATTTTGGAATTTTATTGGTTTTTTATATGAATTATATTTATTGAAAGCAATTTATTGTAAAACTGTATTTTTAGTCGAGAATTTTTACTTTTATTTCTTGGTATCAAATTGATAGATAGATAGTGATAGATAGTTTGAAAAATATAAAGATATTTATTTATGTCACTTTATTGCGCGTCTGGCATTTGAAAACTCGATGAAAAATGATTGTATCAACATTTTTATTCCGCACATTCGTGTGTGTCAGGTTTATCTATATTGTAAACAAATTCGCACTGCGGTATCACAAGTTTATAACTCATTTTATCTATTCTTGTTAAATTCATCCGACATTTTGAAGTTATAAACGCTTTAATTAAATACTAACGATCGTTAATTACTCTCACCTGTCACGCATAATTATTTGTCAGATCATGCCAACATTGTAAAACCATTTTATATATTTTTTAATCAATAGAGTGTCGCAATTATAGCATTAAAATAATTTAACACAAAATTCAAATTTTCTACAAAACAAAAATAAATAAACGCAGTGAATATTTAACAATATTACTGCTAAAAAAAATTATAATAAAGTAAAATTGATTTAATATAATTTGGTACTTGCTATTTAATTGGATAAAATTAATTTGGTTCCTTAATTATTATTTTTTTTGTTTGCTTTTTTGATTGGTGAATAAAAGAATAATTGTTAAATAATTCAGCAGATCAATTAAGATTTTTTGGTTTTAGTTTTTGATTATCTATTTAGCATAACTTGACACATTTGCATCTGCACATGTCATTAAATATTATATAGCATGGTATAAATTATCCACTGGTGTACGCGATATTGCATGACTAGTCACGTGATAATAATGTTTTCATGAGATATATTTATAGAGAGTAGACGGAATGAAATTGACAATTTTAGTTCTCTTCTATTCTGACAAATATTCGGATGTATTCTCCGAAATTAGTGTCGGAAAATGAGCGAGCTTTCAAGTGAAAAATGTAATAAACTGTCAGACAGAGCAGTGATTTATTTGTGTACGAAAATTAATTTTGAATGTGTACAGTAAAAAATTTTGTGTCAACGTTTACTAAAAATTTGTGTTGACTGTTTTTAACACAAATTATAGGCCAAATTTTACCACAAGAAATTGTGTCATAGTAGAAAATTAATTTTGCATAGAATTAATAATATTTTATGTTTTTATCGAACCCCAAATTTTTATCTATTAAATTAAATGAATTTTGTGCTAAATCGGTAAATAAATAATTCAACAAATTTTTTAATTCTTCTCAACGGTTCAACTTATTAATTATGTTAAACCAGATCATATAAATATTTGATTTAACAAAACTTAAGGGTAAATTTTGAGTGAAAAAAATTTTTATACAAATTTTCAATGGGCTTTCACACAAAATTTTTTATTGTATAACCTTATTTTATCATTTTGATGAACATTTTGGATGATTTTAGATAACTGTTAATATTTCTTATACTTTATAAATGCCAAAAAAAAATTATATCCAATTTTTTTTATTCTGCACTGAGATAAATATTAAAAATGAATACATTAAATTAATAATCCGCATAATTTTTCAACTGTTCATATAATATATAAAATATCATTATAATATCAGCAATAAAAACATTTTTTATTATTTAAATTGTTGGAAAAATCAAAAAAAGGGGAAAAAAAATTAATTTCATGAATTAAACAGTAAAAAATTTTCTAGAAGAGCCCATAAAAAATTCACAGCTGTTTTAAACTCAATTTTTCAATCAAACAATAAAAATAATTTTACTTAAATTAATCATCCCCAAACAAAATAAAATTTAATGTCAACAAACTCCTGAAATCTTCGCAAGTATAAAAAATTACATCCACATCAAATCAAATCACATCAAACTTCCCAAAAAAAAAAAAAATCTCAACACAAATTTTCACTACTCACGCAAGTCATTAACACAGTGTCATTCATACATACATCTACACACATTCATACATAAATACGCAATAAAACCCTTCACATAAACTTCAATTGAGATAAAGCTCTCTAACAACTGAGATGTTGCGTACTTATCCAACGATAATCATCCCCAACATAGTCAATAGCAATTCTCACATGAACAACGACAATTATATATTTCCCTGTGTATCATCCATCTACATCTACACACTCTACTTATACCTGTATACATATCCACTATATACCCAAGAATATATTGACGTTTGAACATGTTAACGAGGAATGTTATGACTCGATAGTGCCCATCACTGTAGTTATGAATAATTTTCATCAAATTAACCGACCACTTAAGCAACTTTGTAACAAAACGAACGATAATTAAATATAAACATCCAATAATTTTGATTAATAACTCATAAATAAAATACTAAAATATATCTGATGATAAGAAAAATATTTAATAATTTAATTAGTTATAAATTTTATTTTATTATTGTAAATAAATATGTTAGTGCAGAGATTTAGGTTTGATCGTTACGCTACTGCGTGTGAGTTGAATATATTGATTTATCGCCAGCCATGCAAGCTCTGATGGAAGGGTGGAGAACGATTGGGGTGTGTATGGTGAGAGAAAGACAGAGTGGATGAGAGTGAGAAGTGTGGAATTAGGGGTTAGCCCCACCCGATAAATACCCGTTTAAATGCAACACTCTCTTGCAATTTAATATATATATAAAGATATTTTTATGTACAGTAAAACCTGACGTAAAAGGTTCAACACCTGATTGCACTTTCGTTTTTTTTATATTTTATATTGTCGAAGTTGATTTTTTTTTCTTTCGATTCGTTTTATATTATGATTTTATTTATTTTTTTCTTTGGGTTGAACTTATTTATTGTGTTTTATATTTATTCAATATACTTTTGACAATGGCTTGAGGAGATTTAAAGGAAATGCAATGAGAGAATTTTTGAGCTTACCTGAAAGTATGGTGAATTTATTACACAGAGTATGAATAAATTTGTGGGTTAAAAGCAAAGTTATATTGAGAAAAAAAAATATTTTAAAGCTGAGAATGGAGAAAAGATTTGTCATAGATTTTTGGAGCTTTTGTGTGATTAAAAAAAAATTATTTTGGTTGTTTTGAAAGCTTTTAAGCCACGTTGTATTAAACAGCTTATGGGAATTTTATAATTATTTAATGGGTTTGAATGAATTTAGGTTTAATTAAATATTCATTTGACATTGTGAATTTTGGAGTTAGTTATTAATTTTAATTTGTATTAATTGTAGATAATTGTGAATGAAAAAGAAAATTTATTTATCGATTGACGAGTTTAATAATACAATAATTTTTTTATTATTGTTTATACCGGGATAAAACTAGTAGAATTACTCCGCGATGGATCAGACATAAATATCGACGTGACGTGAATACATTTTAAATGGAAAGTTGGAAAAAAAAACTGTGAAAAATCCATTCGAATATTATTTCTTTCACGGATATATTTGAATTTTAGTAAAATCCAAATATCCATATTGAAAATATATAACAAAACCAACGAGAATATATTTACATTCAAATTAAACATTTGTATGAATTTATAAATCAGCTCAAACTTGAATAAATAAAATTTACAAATAACTAAAATAAAAATGAAGAAAGCGAGAATATTTTATTTACAAAATTCTCATTAATCACTAATTATTAGCATAACTGAGAAGATGGAAATTAATATGACACTTTATCATAATTTTCTAAAATATTCTTCGAGTAAAATTGCAAACATGAATTTATATGCACGACAACGTGAAGTAGTAGAACATGACAAAGCATCAGTCTACAGTCATGTTCAACTTAGTGATGATGTGAAGGGTTTATTTTCCATATTTCAACAAAAAAGAGCTTGTGCACAAAGCCAAAGATCCATGCTGAATCATAAACAATGTTGTCAACGATCGTGTTGAAAATTTTGATGAGAAAGCTCACGAAAATGTCATCAACATTTTTATTTCATCTTCGATTTAAAATAAATATCACTTAATCATTTAGAAAGATGATTTAAAAATTTTTAAGAACATTTTAATTAATTTGTTGAAGTAAAATTTTAATTTGATGAATTATTTTTTTTATTTCATGGTTAATACAAACAGTGACTGATGAAGATGACAATGAAAATCTTGAAGTATACTCAATGTCTCTATGTGACAGTTGATGTTGGTGGTGGTGAATATGCAAGAGTATTTTTTTCTAGTATGTAGCTATCATCAACATAACAAACTTTTCACTTGAGACTTCATCAAACGAGCTTTCGTAAGTGTCCATGCACTCGTGGGTTTAATAAACTCCAAGTACGTGGTATAAACAATATAAAATTTTGTGGGGTTGACGAGTGTGTTGCGTTGAAACAAGTGGAGGATTGTAAATTATGATGACTCAACTCGATTCCAATGATAACATTGTTCATGATGATATTTTATTGATGCATTGAATTTTTTTTTTAAGTCCATCAAAAATATGGAAATTAATTTTTTCATCAACACTTTATCGAGAGAATTTTTTCGTAACTTTTTCTTTCTTGTTTTCATCATTTATTCTTTCTCTTTCATGTTCGATTTTTATTTTTGTTTATTTTTAAAGAAAAATATGCATATAAATTACAGTTTAAGTATCGATTTATATTCATATCAATCAAAATATTTTTAATATTTCAAATATTTATTATTTTATAGAAAATATAAAAACACGTGTGCTTTGAAGGAATTGAGTGCAAATACAAAAAAAAAATTCATTATTTTACGTTTCAAACGAGAGACGTTGAAAGTCTTCTTGATAAAATTTTTAAAAAAGATAAAAAAGAAAATAGTAAAGAAGAGTAAAAAAAAAATATCTATTCCTTTGAGAATCGCTTAGGAAACCAAGCGGAATTCGTAGAAATTCCATTTTGCATCTTTTACTGTGCAGCTTGTACATATGGAAATTTGATGTAAAAATATAAAAATATAAAATAATAAAATTTGTTCTACTGCATGGAATAAATTTAACGTAAAATAAATTACCAATATCCATTATAAATTTATTCAAAATTTTTAATGAAAGATATATTTTTTTTTCTCCTTCATTCTTTATTGTTTTTACATTCTCTCATGTTATGTATATCAAATTTTTATCGAACGGGCTGTGACACCTTTGAAAAGAGATAAAACTGACAAAGAACGAGGTGAATTCTCTCAGTAACCGCCGACGTCAATATGCTGATGAGAATTTAGTTCCACGTCACGCTTCCATGGCGTCCTGTCTGCAAGCTCACTACATAAAATATAGATGTATACGTTCGTTATATATATACATATATATTTGACTACAAAAGTGACTAGGGTAAAGCGAAACGTTCAAACAAAGTGTGTCAATGGTGAAGAAAAATAAAAAGCTCAAAAACATCCAGGGATTTTCGCATGAAAATTCAAGTAATTAAAAAGCAGTAAAATAGAAATCGATGCAATTACGATAATAATTTCTAATTTTCATCTTAAACACAAAATATAATTATAAAAATATTTTTTAAATTTAAAAATAAACATTTACGAGTGTTTTTATATTTTTTAAAATTATAAATTCAACATTTCAGGATTCAATAACGGAAGCATTTATTTATATTACCAAAAATTCTTTCCACATATTTCTTTTGGAGTAAAAAATGTATGTAAAAATGTAATTTGAAAGATTATAAGTAGTTTTACTTCTGTTTTGCCTTAATGGGTCCTATTTTACTCCAAATTTATGAATAATTGATATTTTACCACACCCTAACAGTTCCATTTTCTTTAAGTGTCTCACATTTCACCTCAATCTCCCCTAAATATTTTTCTTTACATTGTTAAATCGCCTAATAAATATCGCTAGCAATCTACAGAAATTATCCATGACACCAACTAATTTATTTTATTATTTTTCTTCTATATATCATAACTATTTTCATATCAAACTCAAGATCAGAATTTCCATACATTCTGCAGTAACTCAGATACCTTTATTCAACACTCCAGTGCACTTTGCTCTGTGGTACTTCATACTCAGTGGGTTTGTCTTCACCACCCATTCACCGTAAAAT
This sequence comes from Microctonus aethiopoides, assembly GCA_030347275.1. NCBI lineage: Eukaryota > Metazoa > Arthropoda > Insecta > Hymenoptera > Braconidae > Microctonus > Microctonus aethiopoides. The sequence continues at coordinate 15,155,875 of JAQQBS010001422.1, forward strand.
TATTCTCTCTACACTCAAAAACCATTTCTCATCATATGAGAATAAATATATCTGTGTGTGTAGGTATGTATGAATAGTTGATGTTTTTTTTTTTACTTCATGAATGTACCAGAATGATTCTCTAGGGAAAAGTGTGTGTGTGATCATTTCGTCCTGTGGCTTGACATAAAAAAATATGTACTTACATGTGAACGTCTCTTGAGAGCTTGCGAATTTTATTTTTATATTTTTTTTCTGCAATAAAAATATTTTATCAACTTCTTTTTACATTTGACCAGTTTGATAAAGTAGACATAATTATATTCTGTTAAACAACGCAATAGCAGCTGTGGAAAAAATAAATCTTTTTACATCATTGATTTATGAAGTAGAAATTATTAAATTATATTCTGTATAATTTTTTTCTATTATTTATTATTTTTTGTTTTTTATATTAGTAATGATTCATTGTGGGTATGAACTTGGGGTTGGTTTTCCGCATTTTCTTTGTTCTGTTCTTTCTCTTGGGATGTAGTAAAATAATGTCTAGTTTGGTGTAGATATTTCCTTTCCACGTAAGCTCTCAATGTAATATTTTATCCAAGTAGAAAGTTTACATTTTTCCATTGGTTGAATTCTTCATTTTTATATTCTACAATTATTCATCGTTATAACCTCATGTACATGAACTTTTGAATATCAGTTAACTTTTGGAAAATATATGGGTACTGCACAGTTGTCTGGTTGGAATAGAGTTAAACTTTAGTCTTTATTTTATTTTGACTTTAGGAAAAAAATAAGGTTGAAAAGAAAAATAAAATGATATAAAATAAATTGAAAGTGGAGATAAAATAAGCAGTTTCTTATTTTTTTTTTTTTTTTTTGTACGTGAACTGAATAAGAAAAGCACAAATATAATTTTGCTTCAGGCTCAACTGCGGCAAATCCGTGTTAAATTTACTAGTGCATGGCATCATCTACATCGGGATCAGATCATCATACGATATGAATTGAGATTTGGATTGCACCAAAAATATCTTTCAACGATTGAATGAACGATTTTATCCAAGGCAAAAAATGTGATGATAAAAAAAAATAAGATATGTTGAATATATAAGTGTAAAAACTTTAAGAATATATTTTTATTCAATGGCACAGAGAATAAATTTATGTATACGTTTAAATTCTAAAATACGTCGGATTTTCCAAGATAAAATGCGAGTAAGCTCAATTGTATTTTCTTCGCAAAAAGGATTGAAAATCGTCCTTTAATATTTCTCTAAGAGGCTCATTTTTTTTCATTCTTTCTTATTTATTTTTTATTTTATTTAGCATGTTTTTCATACTTTGTAAGTCCTTGGTTTTCGTTGAACAAAATAATTCTAAGAAGCTTTTATTATGTCATATAATAATCCGCTTTTGCTTTTTCCAAACATTTTGTCTGTTAATTGAATTAATTCTAAATTGAAGCAACAACGAGCTTTTTTAATTCATCCATAATACCCAATGTTCCATGAGTTAAAGAAGCTAAAAAAAATGATTATAAAAATATACCTAGAAAGAAGTACCTAGAAAAAAGGGTAAAAAAAAAATAAAATTATAAATGCAAATCGTTCACCCTTTTATTCTTTGGATGATTGAGCTTTTCAACAGTAAAAGTGCACTTCACTTAATATATAATTACGTACAAGTTTAATTTGCCAGTGACATGGCTAAAGTCATGAACCAACCTATTATTTTAATTTTCATTCAGTTCCAACCTCATTTTACATTTATAAATTACTGCCTGCCCTAAATACCAGTGTCTAAAATCTCCTTCTCGCTTTTAGCACAAATCCGAATTGTAAGAATTCATCAAGAAGAACAAGAAAATGTTGAAAGAAAATTACAAAGCAAGCTAAATCACATTCTTAATCTATTCTATTAAAATTGTTCCTTAATAAATTAACCAAATATTTTTATTTTAAATACAAAACGCAAACAAATTCATCTAATTATCATTCCCCATTTTTGAAAACTCAACAACAAACATTTCTGGCTTTAATAATAACGAAAACATTCATCTGAAGTATCAGAAATTATTTTCGTACTTTCCAAATGAAGAAAAAAAATTATATAAAAATATAAATTAAAAAATTATAAGTAGTTTTACTCTTTCACTTCCTTAATATTTTTTTTCCTTTTATTTCTTACTAAAGAAGAAACCAAACTTCAATAATATTCATTAGCAATTTACATGAAAACTATCACTAAAGTTCAAAAATATAATTATAACTTTCAATCACTATTTTTGCTTTATTCTCATTTTATTAATATGTAAAACAATTAAATATATCCATATTTTACTGAATCAAGAGCAAGTTAGAGTGAAAGAATGAGGTCATGGACTTCATTTGACCTAAGGAGTGAATCTTGAGTTTATTTTTTGGTTTTCTTGAACAGAGAAATTCAAGTAAAGAGAGAAATAATGTACGTCCTGACATTAAATTATTAAACGTTTCTCTACTTCCTACCAATAAATATATATCCAATAGTTACATAGAAAATCCACTGAGACGAGAGCAGAAAGCACGAAATAAACTTTTCGATAAAGTAAAAATAAAGAAAAGAACATAGGGGATATATATTTTACGACGATGGAGATAAACTTAGTCTGTGATTTTGCAAATATCATCACAAGATATAAAATAGTTTAAATGTTTGTTCGTTTAAAGTTTCATATTTGAAAATACTTTTCAAAGTACATACATAATTATCATTACTATTCACATTGAACTCGTTGAAATAAAGCAAACAAATTTGAATTTTACTCAAAGTTTATTTTCTTTTTATTTTTATCAAACAAATTTAATAGTTTGATTTTGTCCCCTTTGTTTTAGATTATCAGCAAACAACTTTTTATTTATTCATTTATTTTTTTCTATATTAAAATTTATTTTCGTTCATTTAATAATTATCATCCCCTATTTTTTTTTCTTCTTTCCCGCCTTTGGATCATTAGTGGTTAAGCAAGAATTCCATTCTTGCACGTTACATTATCAGTAAAGCTTTAACCCTCCATTCTATTGCTCTCTCATAAGCTTCCTCTGTCTTGTTTTACTTTCCCATTCTACTTTTCAACCTCTCTATATGTCGCTCTTTCTCTTTCCCCTGACGTTCGTCAGTTAAATGTTTAAATTATGTAAATTACGGTGTTTATATTCAGGCAGAGTATTTAGTAAGTCAGTAACTAAAAACAACGCGATGCTCACATTAATGACTTCATCTACTTTGAAGCACCAAAAGTAGAAAAAGAACAAAAATATCAGACAATGAATTTAAAATGTAATATAAAATGTTTAATATTTAAACATTGTCGAACAAATATTAACAATAATAATCGATTTATACTTGGATAATTTTTTTCCTCAAGTTTTCTGTTAACTATTTGGTTAATTGATAGTTAATACTTTTTTAAAGCGACGTGATAGAATAAAATTGCTATTACTAATTTTTTTTTTCGTATGACTCGTCGACATTTTTATTTATGGTGCTTCAATGATTTGAAAATTTGGGTCGTAAAGTCAATCGATCAGATAATTTTGCAACTCTGTCCTTAATAATAAATGACCCGTGTCCCATAAAAAAAAATATCGATCCTCAATTTATTTCGTATATAAAATACAGATTTATTCAATATTGAAAATTATTTTCAGTCACTCGCTTCTACCATCACTTTCATGTATCCTTAAAGCTCCGAAGTTAATAATCCAGCTTTACTCCTCTCCCTCAATAATATTCAGTGCTTATCAATAAAAAACCAAAAGGAAAAAGAAATAAAAATAACAAACCAAAATTATATTATAAAATATTTTTCTAATAATTTTCTCCCATTTCTATCATATCTCAAATTAATTTCCAAACGAAACTAAATATAAATGAAACTAAAAATTGAACTATTTGAAGCGTCATCACCAATTTGTTTCACTTTTAATTTTATCATAAAAGTTTCGATTGACTTGCTAAATTATCCACATTAAATTATATCAGAAATTAATAATACAATTACATACATGATCCGTCATGAACTGGTGTACATGTGACAACATTCCAAACCCTGGTATCATCATCAACTATGTATTGACGTCTGCCATAGGACAGAAGGGAGAATCGGAGACATTCCAATCTATATAGAAACGGAAACAGCAATTAGCGATCCGATAAGATGCTTAGTCAAGATCAAGTTTCTTCATGAACAACACGTGAATTATCCTATTTCGCTATCAATATAAGCTCCGGAATCAATTGGCAGGTATATCGTTTGGTTATATTCATTCGTACATGAATACATATAAAGTTTGAGTTGCGTAGATTGGAGAAACTCTAGAGAACAACGAGAACAACACAAGATCGTATTACTTGTGATAGGCTTCCACACGATTGAATTCTGATCTCCTTCACCACTCTCGACTATCATGCTAGCACTGTATACTAAGAACTTGGGACCCGAGGCCTGATTGAGAAACTATATTCTGTCACCATGGTAACATTCAAGGGAGGGATCATACATTTCTAATAAATAAACTAGATTTTATTATTTCAAAATTAGATTACAACAAACTTATTTTCGTCGCGGAACTCGTAATGAAATAGATTTTATGAAGCTTATTACTAATCTAAAGAGATTTATTCTTTTATGGATATAAATTAAATTTCTTTCGTTATTTTATTTTACGGAAAAACTTTTTAACAACTTGGACGTTAAGGAAGTTAAGATGTAACTTTATAAAAGATTATAACCTGATAGAATGGCTAAAAGTTAATGTCGTACAAATTTCACTGATCGATGGTGAATTAATCCTATACTTAGAAAACGAGGGTCCTAAAAAAAAATGAATAAACGAAGACAAATATAAATATTCACGTACTTGTATTTTATACGAAAGTTTGAGATGTCAACGAGTGATTGAGTGACTTTCGTGCTGTACAAATTGTGCAACAACTGTAAGATGAAGTGAAGTTCAATATGGTGATAGATTATCCACGGCAAATATTCGTTTGTCAAAAGGATTATCGTAAAATACTGGTCTCAGATTTAAGAGACACCCTCGGGGAAATAAAACCCTCATTTATCTTCATAAAATACAGATTTACACAGAAATGTGGGCTCCATTGTAAGAATGTGCTACATTATCAGTGATACACAATTTACATTTGGTGTTATACGTCTACATAATCCTGTTATACAAGAGGAATGAAAGCTTAAATAATTGTGGTAATTTAGAATTTGCTAAAAAAATATTAAATTGCATATAATAACGTTAGTAAAAATGATAACAATCAAAATGTTTCGACATCTTAGCAATTAGTTATTTGTCACTGTTTCGTCGTTTTCTCCTCAAGGTTTCATTTGATCGTAAAGCGATTTAGAAGACTTCAACCCCCATCACCCTGGAGATAGCATGAAATTAAGAAAATAGTCGATTGGATTTGTTTCATCGGCACGTCGATAAATTATCGTGTTCGCGGTTTAATCCGATCACTCGACAATCGACGAATGCTAGGAAACCCCAGTAGGGATTCCAATTTAAGCGAAATTGATAAAATACATATGCTGAAAGAAGAGAAACGGAAAATCGTGTCTTCCAAAAGATTGAAAAGGAATTACAAAATTTAATAATCAAGCATTTGATTTCATCATTTTCTTATCAAATTAAACTCATCGAATTAATTATATTTGAAATTGATTTTGATGGAGAACGTCAATGAATCTAAACAATTTAGCAAATTTATCGGGAAAATCGCGCGAATAAGTTAATTCAATAGCACCGATTATTTCAGATTTTCATGTATATACATCATGTTCGAATACCTGGATTGTTTCATTGCTTGGTTGTGTGTTTGAGGGGTAAAATACAATTCACCATCGAGAACTATTACATTCCACTATGCATGGAATGGACGAACTACAAATTCCTAATTGGAGTTATAGTGTAGAAACAGCTGCCAGCTATTTGTGGAAGAGACTATGGAGAATGATAAGGAATAAGAGATGGAGATTGAAGCGAATTAAGATTTTCGTTGCGCAGCATCAATTTGATCCTTGATATCCAGTGGTGTTTATCTAATACGAATAATCAATGTTACCTCCGAAACAGGGTCCTCCGAAATTCATAGAAATATTTTCATAACAAAAATATCCAAAGGACAATTAAGCAAAAATGCTCTTTATATTTTATGATTAAATTGTTTATTGTTCACCGATATTCATTTCAATATTTAGATTAATATTCAAAATATTTGTGTCGTCTATTCAACTTATTCAGTGGAATATATTGATCTGGTGGTAGTTATGCAGGCCACTGAGACATAGATATTCCAAATAGTGAAAATGCCGCAGCGTTTTCCATTTTCCTCACCAAACACACCAGCTCATACACGTATATTATCCAATACTCTTCACTTGAATATCCTACGTCCCTACCTCACTCTTCTCTTCCATTGTCTCATCTTATTTCAAAAACCCTGCTCTTAGAAATCATCATAGTATTCAGTTTTCAAATCAAGAATGAATATTAATTATCATATTGTTATTCTACACAATTAATTCTGACATATTTAAGGAACTCTCCGATTGAAATCATTGTTATATAAATTAAATAATTAAAAATCTCTATCGATTTGTAAAGCCAAAAAATTTGGACACCAAATTCAAAGACATAATTTTATTCCTTAATTTTTCACTTCTTTTTTTCCATCGCTATAATTTTAGCATTTTTTTTTTTTTATCTTTCACTTTATTCTGTCTCCCCTACACATGTATTTCAATTGAAAAAGAAGGAAATAAAACTACCCTACCTTTATTACACATAACGATAATGGAATTGCTAACAATATTCACGGATGTATAGGGAAAAAAAACCAATGCAAAATCGTGACAGAAAAGGATTCGCATTTACTATGTACGTTGAAGGAAGGAAATGGAAGTTAGAAGACATTCAGTGTCAATGTTTGCTATTTTGAAAAGCCACAAAGACTCTGTAATTTTGGCTATGCAACCAACCTCTGAGAGCAACTCACTGCAAATGAACCAAAGAATGAAATGGAGAAGGAGAAAGCCAAGTGTATACATATAGTTTATGACAGCTACAATATCTTTCATCCTATCTTTGTCCCTCTTATTTTGTTTATACATATAACCTGCTATAACACTTATTCATTTGCATTGCATATGCAGACAAAGCACGTACGCGTCGTTCTCATGTGACTTCTGAAACAAAGGCGACTTGTAGAGAATGTTATACTTCATGGTTCGTCTTTCTTTCTTCCTTGCTCTGGTGTATGGAATGGCTGAAGGAGGAGCTTCTGCTTCTCATCAAGCTCGCGATACACGAGAAGCTTGGTTATTTAGCATGGATATTGTATGGATATGTTTGGAGGGGAGAAAAAGTTTATATTTGCTATATCTGAATTTGAACAAGTTTGTAATTTTTGTTTTTACATAGTGAATTTGTGTTGAAATTTTTTTTTACACTAATACAACATGGATATGTTGTTAAATTTATATATTATTTAATCAAATGCTATGTTGAACAATTTCAAACAATTAGAAAATATGTTGAATTATTTACCGGTTCAACTGAAAGTATATTTATTTATTCAATTGTTTTTGGAATTTATTTTCGAATCATTTAAATTTGATTCATGTTATTGTGAGTACGTGAAATTATTGCAAGCTTTTTCGCGTGTAACAGTGGCTATTGTTATATTATTATCAGTGAATATTTTTTATAAAATATCCCGACAATGAAGATTCATTATTTTTTCAATAAACAAAAAATTTCATATTGAATTTTTCATAGTATTTCTTGGAATAAATACAGTTGACCAAGTAATTGTATAATTCATTAAAATATTAAACATCCACAATTTATGATAAGTTTAAATAAATAATCCTAATTTAACACAAAACTTATCTAACGAAACAACTTAAAAAGTGTGCAAGTTTTACACATTCATTTATTCATTTATTTCAACTAAAAGTTTGTGTTTCAATCAACATGAAATACTATTCATTCTTGCCGAAATAATTTTTCTGTTCTAACAAAAACTCTGGTGAATTTTGGGACACTTTTTATTCCGATAATCGGGAATTAAAAAGTGTAAATGGTAATTTAGGAAATAAAACTTGATCAAGAATTACTTGTACATGGTTGAGTGAGGGTTTGCTAATGTCATTACATGTTAACTTAATTGACAGAATAGTAATGAAATTTCTTCCGTTACGTTTTTCTCTTTTCCCCATTTCGTTTTTTGTGTTCTTGAAAGTGACACGAGAAATAATTGTATTCACCTGATATCATCGAACATGCAAATAGGAAAATTCATTAACATATTACGAAATTTCTATCTGTTTTTTTTTTCTCTTCGCTAAAAAGTATAAAAATATTCTAAATATATTTGAATAAATTTATTTATTAAATATTTCACATTTTAAATCAATCATATTTCCATCATATAAATCACCATCAGCACTCTTTTATTAAGTACCAACACTAATTGAAATAATAATAAGCCCGATTTGTTATCGACATGTGACAGAAAAAATTCCTGAAGTTGAAATATAATTAAACAAAGAGCTGTTAATAATTCTCTAATTGACAAGGAACATAAATGAATTTCAATCCCATTTAAATTTTCTACACCATCGCAAATGACATTAATTAACCATCAATCAATTCTCTAGTAAAACTAAATACTAAAAAAATTCCTTAAATTCATATAAAAAATATTTTTCTTCAACTAGAATTTTTCTTTCGCCATGAATTTGATCTTAAAAGATTCGTTTGATCAAAAATATATGCGTACAATTTAAAAACGGTTTTAATGTACAAAATATCCAGATAATAATATAAATTTATAATAATACGTTTACAAAGAGCTTTATAAAGGAGAATAAAGCGATAGATGTCTCGGATACATAACGTAAAATCATGATAGCATATGGATATATCCTTTGATAAAAAATTTTCTTTTGGTGATGTGAGAACGTACGTTATAGCGCAAGCTTCAGTGGTTTAGAGCGTCCTATCAAGGGGGAAGGATATGGTAAATGCACACCGGTTGTTGGGTGGATAGATGTAGGGAGAAAGATGAGAAAAATAAAATAAAAAAAAATCAAAAGAGAGGAAGAGAAAACGTGGGTGGATATAGCTGTAGCAACGCTAGTATTCACAGTTCACGTAGCACCCAACTTTGAACTCTCGACGCCGGCGGTTTGCCGTTTATCACATCGAAAACGTAAAAGGTTTGTCGCTTATATATTTTAAAATTTTTGTCACCTATGAATGCACAAGCACCTGCATCCAATTTTTATTCTTTGCTGTTGTAATTTTAAATTTCATAAGGACATTAAGAATATTTGAATATTATGTGAGAATTTAAAATATTTTCAGTGAATTAAGATAACATAGTAATGAAACTTAATGTACACGGAGAAGAAAATCTACAAAATTTTACTGTGCTGTGCACTACAAAACAGTCATAAATGACATTTTAGAAATATTTGTCTTTCAAACGAAGAAAAATTAATATGGAGTCAACAGCACAGTAAAAATTTCCAAACAAGCCGTTTTAGTACTTTGTTGACGAAAATTTCTTAGCTGCTCTAAGGTTTAATATAAGATACTTCATGAAAATTTACCGTGCCAGAACAGAAAATTTTACTGTGCTGTCTAGCAATTGGGGCTCGCTTTATTGGTACCAATGTTTTGGTCTTTGTTGACGCATAAGACGCCTGAAAAAAAAACTAGTCGGGGGTCATCGGTATTTTTCGGGACTTGGCGTGTCTATTGTTCTTTCAATGTATTCTGTTGCGTCATAACGTATTGCAACTCACAACGGTCAACATTGCCATTGAAAAGTGTTCTTTGGA
>JAQQBS010001422.1:15188855-15207532 GCA_030347275.1 Microctonus aethiopoides
GGGTAGAAAAAAATGCCCAAGTTTCAGCGAAATCGGAGATGCAAAGTTCATTGATAGGATGAGTTGGCATGGAATGCCACATATTCAATTTCAAAAGAAAAATAACTATATTCGATTATTAACAGCTACTGAATTTTATAATATTAATATTTATTTCTATTTGTATTTTAACAGTCATTCAACAAAATCAGTTTTGGACTTTGTAAACAGCAGTGAAAATGCTATATTTGTTGTTAATACAGTGCATTTAATATCTCAATTGGCTGATAATCTTATAATTGCCTGTGGTGGATTGCTTCCATTATTAGCATCAGCAACATCGCCAAATGTAATTAATTATTTTCACTAGTTATATTTAATTTTACTCGAGTAATTGTGTGATGTAATTTATTTCATTGTTAATTATGGAATTTTAGAGCGAATTGGATGTCATTGAACCCACTCAAGGTATGCCAATAGAAGTCGCTGTGTCTTTTCTTCAAAGGCTAGTTAATATGGCGGACGTATTAATTTTTGCGAGTTCATTAAATTTTGGTGAACTTGAAGCGGAAAAAAATATGTCAAGTGGTGGAATTTTACGACAATGTTTACGTCTGGTTTGTATTTAATTAATGTTAATAAAATATATTAGTTTTAGATATTGGTATTAATATTAATATATTTAAATTTATCGCACAAGATTGATATAAAATAATTTGTTTTATTTTTTATAAATTTGATTTAGATCTCGGGGTGAAAACAAATTATTTTTATATCTAAGTGCAGAACGAAAATTTATTATTTATTTATTTTTTTTTATTATTAATCGTATCGCATGCGTACTGGGCAAAATATAATTGCACATACGTAATTATTCAGAAATTTATTTTATCATGTAGGGAAAAGTAGGGCATTATTATATTTTTATTATTTTATTTTTTAATTATGAAATAAAATTAACGACATGAAAATTTTCAGGATTATTAATTGACATTGTAAAGTGAATAAATTATATTTTACCTTAGAATTTTTTTTGTATAAAATTTTGAGAAGATAATAATTTATTGGAACAAATTTGATGAATTTTTATTGATTATAAAAATATAATTATAAAAATTCTCCTGCTTTTCCCTTAATTTGAAATTCGTACAAAAAATCTCTATATAACCATCAATTAAATCAAATATGAATACATATGTGTCGAATTTTTAACTAATAAATTGAATAACAATAATTTAGTTAATTAGTAACAAAAATAATTGCCAGATTTAAAATGCAAGTAGATAATTATTTATAAAAATAGTTCAATGCAATTAGTTACAGTGAATTTATTAATTAATTATTAGATATAAAGAGTGAATAAATAAATTACACATTTAGTTGTTAATAATAAATCCTTTAACAATTTTTAAAATTCCCTATGTATAATTTTTTTTTTTTTTTTTTTCAATCATAAATATGTATTTATTAAATACTGCTTGTTTAGGTCTGTACTTGTGCTGTTAGAAACTGCTTAGAGTGTAAAGAACGTGGCAGATCGTACAGCATGTTAGGCCGACAAATTGGTACTAGTAATAAATCACAGCACATTCAATCCCTTATTCGAGGAGCACAAACATCGCCAAAGGTATGTTTATTCATCATCCAAAACGAGCTTTTTGCTATTTGTTAAAGTGCTTCGTTTGAAAGAAGTATTTATTTTTTTTTTTTTTGTGGCATTGATGGAATAGTATTCTAATATTCTAAATATTCGAAAAAAAAATTCCCACCAAAGATGAGCTTTTAATTTTAATATTAAATACTTTCACAATCAATTTGAAATTTTCCTTTTTAATTAACAGGTAAATCTTAATTTTTTTTTTTTTTTCATTTATGCATAGCTTCGTGGGATTTTATGCTATTTAATTGGTTTTCAGCAGAAATTGTGAAGGAATATATAATCTTTGAAAGCGCCTATTACTAAATTATTTTCCGTGAACTGCCGCATTGATAAAAAATGTTAAAGCCGATTTATGCTTGAATTTCATAGTTTTTTCGATTTTTCTCGAAAACTATTAACTTTACAGCAAAAGTTAATGAGACCTTTTTTGTAGGAAATTAAATTTTCTACAGAATAGTCTTCTTGACGAAAAACCGTAGAGCTGATAGTTTTTGAGAAAAATCCAATTAAAATAGTATCATGGAATTTATAGACTAATTTAAGGTATAAATATTTCAAATTTCCATATATTTAATTGAATTTTTCTCGGAAACTATCAATTCTACGGTTTTTGTTAAAGAAAACTATTTTGTAGAAAATTAAATTACCTATAAAAAAGGTCATACATATTTTTACTGTAAAGTTGATAGTTTTCGAGAAAAATCGAGAAAAACCATGAAATTCGAGCAAAAATTTACTTTAACATCATTTAGCGATTTAGCAATTCACAGAAAATAATTTAAGGATAGGCACTTTTAAAGATTACATATTTCTGTACAATTTCTGCTGAAAACCAATTAAATAGCATCAAATACCGCGAAGCTATGCACGAATGAAAAAAAAAAAAATTGAGATTTACATATTAATTAAATGGAAAAATTTCAAATTGATTGTGAAAGTATTTAATATGAAAATTAAAAGCTCATCTTTGGTGGGAATTTTTTCTTGAATATTTAGAATACTATTCCATCAATGCCACAAAAAAAAAAAAAAAATAGTCCCCTCAAACGAAGCACCCTACTATTCATAATAGATTTATTATTTCCAATTAATAAAAAAAAAATAAATAAAAAATGAATTCTAGTAATAATTTTTGTAGCATTTTGTATTTTATCACTATATTTAATTTAAATTAAATCAAATTATGACACTATTTTTGTTGATAGTTAATTATATTTTTTTGTATTTGTAGAATATTATGGATAATTTGACAAATCAATTGAGTCCTGTAAAAGATCCAGAAAAACTATTACAAGATATGGATGTTAATCGATTGAGAGCCGTAATTTACAGAGATGTTGTAAGTTTATTATTTTTAATTTATATTATTATTTCAATTTTTTTTTTCATTTAATTTTTCTTTGAATGGAATTTTGAAATATTTAATTACAGGAAGAAACCAAACAGGCACAGTTTCTGTCCCTGGCTATAGTTTACTTCATCTCTGTACTTATGGTGTCAAAATATCGTGATATTCTTGAGCCGCCAATTTCACTGAGGCCTCCGAGTCCTGTTCAAACAATTCAAACAAATGGTGCCAATAATCGATCAGGAAGTCCATCAGGTAAGATTCACCTATATTCTCCACTAATAAACAAAATAAATAAATAAAAATAAATATGAAAAAATATTAGCATCGAAATCGAGTTAATATTTTGTTCAAGATTACGAAAAAAAAAAAAAGAAAAAAAAAATATATCCATCATTTTTCGAATTTATATTAATATTCGATACATTCCTGCGTATTTTATATTCTTCATTGATGAAGAAAAAGGTCATGGGGTTAATTAAATAATAAATAATTATTACATTGTGATGATTTTATGCAACGAAAAATAATTTTTTTTTTGCTGTATTCAAAAAAATAAAACATAAAAATTTCATAAACATAATCAATTGGTCAAAACTCTTATGTGTCAGATATAATTTTTATTTTTAATTATTTTCTGATAGATAAGAAATAATTCAAGTTTTTATTCATGAAAGAAATTAATAAAATTTTATCAATTAATTATTTAATTCGAATGATGAAGTTTTGTTCGTTTCAATTTCGGCAAATTGATGAATTAATATTTAAAAACGCGCATGAAATATTAATTATTAATTTATTAATTAACTAAAGCTGTATATAAATAATTAATAAGCATGATGAAACAATTATTTATGTATTATTTGCCTCGAAATACGGAAATTTATCGGATTCAGAGGCAATAATTGTATGAATTTAGAAAGAAAAATATTGCTAATATATTTTTTTAATTTAATAAATATTAAGATTGTATAATTATTTATAAAATTGACAATAAGACGACGATAATTATCGATAAATAAACTTAGATTTTATCGAACACTCGCATAAATAGATGAATCAACACCACAAAATTTAAATAAATAAGACACTTAATATACCACCTTGTAGTAAAACGCATGTGTGGTTGCACTGGTGTAGATATTTTTATTATTAATTAATTAATTAATTAATTAATTAATTAATTAATATTATTATCATGTATGTATCTGACAGTGAGAGTTTTGATGTTTGTCAAGTGTATGCACTATATGTATTTAATGCTCTAGACACATCTACGTAGCCGTAATCAAATTAAAATTCATCGAAAAACCTCATTATTCAACGAAAAAAAAAAACCAAAATTCCTTATAAAAAATAATGCATATTTTTTTTTTTTGCTGGACCATTCTCACTCGCCATCTTGAATACTATTCTCACAATCATCGCAATCATCATCATCATTTTCATTAAAGTACAGTAAATCTGTTTTTTTTTTTTTTTTTAAACACATCGCGAATTTAATTTGAGTTTTCGGGGCCACCATCTTGAAAATAAGGGTATGAATAGTTTTTTATATTTTTTTCGTAAACTATGAGGTCTATAAAAATTTTGTAATGAACTTTTTTTTAGATAATAGTAATATCTACAATTATTTCTTATAAAATTTTTTTCTAACGTTTATAATAAAAAAGTTATGAATAAAATTATATGTAAAATCGAAGTTTTCGTGCGATTGAACTTTGTTTTTATTTATTTTATACATAATTGATAACTGGGGGTTTTTATAGAGCATTTCTCGATGAAAATTTTAACGTTCATACGGTATGTCCACGAATGGAAAAGAGGAAAAAAAAATTAGAAATATTTTGCCAATAAAAATTCATGGAAAATAATTCAAAATTCCAAAAAAATATAAATGGTTTATTTTGAAAGTTTCCTGGACCGTCAAAAAACCCCTTACTAATTTAAACATTTTTTAAAAATACATTTATTTGCATTATTAATCATTTTCGATGATTTTTTTTTTGTCAAAATAATAATTTTTTTTTTCTTTTTTCCATTTCCATCTTTGAACATACCGTATAAACGTCAAAATTCTCATAAATAAATGCTCTATAAAAAAACCCAGATGTCAATTATCCATACAATTGATAAAAAAAAATTGTACTAAAATTTCGATTTTACATATAATTTCAGTCATATCTTTTTTATTATAAATGTTAGAAAAAAATGTTATAGGAAATAGTTGTAGACAATATCATAATCTAAAAAAATGTTCATTACAAAATTTTTATAGATCCCATAGTTTTCGAGAAAAATATAAAAAACTATTCACACCCCTATTTTCAAGACCACAACCCCTCACCCCGAAAACTCAAATTTAAGTTCACGATAATGTATTTTATGAAATAAAAAAAAAAATGCTTCCTACTTGAAATGTTCTTTTTACTGGACTATTAAAATTGCAAATTATTCTAAATATTCATCAAATTAATTTTCACCATTTCCACATATTCCTTTCAATTCTTCATTAAATCAATTCAAATATTCATAATGAAGCAGTTCAACAATTTCCTGTGCATAAACGTCACTCTAACAACCATTAAAAAAATAAATAAATAAATAAATAAAAAATGTTAAAAAAGTCCCGAAATTTTATTTCTCGAATGAATTTCGGGACTTTTATAAACAATTATAAATTAAATCAATACGAATAATTAAACAAATAAATATTTCCATTCACCATACATATTACATAATATTTATTTGAATAAAGTGTTAGAGTGACGATATAATTCATCGTACTAAATTGAAATCAGCGTTAAATGATCACGTTGATAATCGTTGCGTTATAAAAAATATAATTCCTCAGGAGATGGGAATGGTGGTGGAGGAGGTCGACCATTGTTTCCACAATGGTCACATCACGTGTATCCTCAGTTCCTTCCGGGTTCTCACCCCAACGCCAATGCCAATGTCAATGCCAACCACCACATCAGCCAGCACCACCACCAGCACCCGCTACCGGCCGCCAGGCACACAAATCGCCAGCCCCCATCCAGCTATTATCTATCAAATCATCACAATAATCATTATAATCATCACCCAAATAATTATAATTATCATCGTCACCATCATTATCATCATCACAATAACAACAACCACCATCACGCGCTTCAAAAGCATAATGATCAGCCCCGAAACCTCTATCATAGAAACTCTGGTGTCGGTCTGCAAGGTAATTTTTGATTGCTCGAAAACAAAAGAAAAAAAAAAAAACGTTAATACACGGAATGAATTTATTGTCGCCTGTCAATTGCACTGTACTTTAATTTATTTATTATTTTATTATTTTTCCTGCTTCATCGTCCTTGCTCCCTGTTTTATTGTCGACGATTTTTTGGTTTACTCTAAATTATATTTTTTTTTTTTTCATTCGTCGAATTAATAAATTGTTAAAAAATTTTTTTTTATGTAGGGGAAGAGTGGGATGAAAGAGCCAGTTTTGAAAAAAGGGATAAATAATATTTAAAAGGAAATAAATAATTAAAAAAATTTGTTTAATAAGTAATTGTTTATTTGTTTATATACGTGATGTCATAAAACATTTTTCAAAATTATCGGTATTTTTGGACTTCTAACTATTTATAAAAATAATGAAATTCGGCTCTTTCATAACACATAGGCATTGAAAAAGCCACCCAATGTTTTGAAAGAGCCAAGTTCTTATTACAGGACTGAAATTTTAGATTAACAAAGATATTATTTACTAATAATGTTAAGATATAATTTTATATCTTATATAATTATAAAACGTTTTATATAACGCAAACTCTGGATAAAATATTCACTTAAATCTAAGAAATTCTCATGAAATTAGTCGTTTGAGATCAATCATTGCAATCTGACTAGGTTCGATCTTTTTAAGAACTCATATAATTTTATTTGATGTATCTGAGTCTGTATCATTATTTATTTTAGATTTCTTAGTAAGAGCTTTTTGAAGGGACCATATAAAGCTGGCTTTTTCATCACACTGCAGCCCAGCTCTTTCAAAACATATTCTCCCAAGAAACATAACCCCAAAAATTAGTATGAAATTAAAGAATTGCCTGCAAAATATATATGGTATTAGAAGGCCTAATATATCTATAAAATTATTGTATAATCATATTACTATTAGTTTTGTCCGTATAGACGTCAAAAAACAAATAAAATGAACTCAAAAACTTACTTTTTGACGACGAAATCTTCAATACGTCGTATCGACGCCGTTTATTTTTGATAAACTGTCAAATATTTGTGGGCGACATTTAACTAGTGTTATTATCCTAAAATAATAATAAATTCATAATTCGTTCGAAAACTACCCCGTAAATGATAATGGCTCTTTCATAATCCCAAAAGATTTCAGCGATTCATTTACTGACCAGTAAAAATATTTCTTCTCAATGGAAATTTTTTTATTCTATTGTTCCATTATTTTTAATTGCAGCATTATAATATATAAATATTATTTCAGAAATTCATCGCCAATTTATTTTCCCATCCAGCATGATTAGAGTTGATCCATTTTATTAATTTATTTATTTATTTTTTTTTTTTGAAGCAGCTTTTGAATGATTTATCGATGATATCGAATTCATGTTTATTTTATTTATTCATCTATTGTTTGTCTTATAACTAATAAATATTTTTATAATAATCAAAATGTCTGAATGATTTTAGAGAGTGGAGGTATCAGGAGTCAATCAGGATCACAAGATGATGGTGAATACGAAGTGATAATTGTTGATGAAAATAATTCGTCAATTCTTGCTGATCACGATGTGACATCGTCGGGTCCACCGTCAACGAAGGTAAATTTAATTCAACGTCTCTTGAAGAAATTTCGAATTTTGACAAAGAAAAAAAAATGTCAAGAACAAACATAAAACTTGAGTTTGAATGAATATAAAAAGAAATTAATTATTTTACAGATTAATTTCTTTTAGTATTCAAAATTTCACAATATTTTTTCTTCTTACTAATATCTCAATTTCTTTCATGAAAAAAATTTAACCATTAAAATTTTTATATTTAAAATAGAAACAAATATTAAATATATTTGTAATTCGTATTGTAATAACAATTGAAAAAAAATATATTATTGTAGATTGAGCACTTATAAAGCATGTAGGTTTTGCACGCGACACAAAACGGAAAAAAAATGATAAGATAAATTTGTGCGTTGTTTCAGCATGGTACATTGGTTTTTTCGATCGATGTATTGCATTCTCAGATAATATAGTTTTATATTAATAAAGTTACATTGAATAATATCTATAGTAGGGTGCTTCGTTTGAGGAGACTATTTTTTTTTCGCGGCATTAATAAAATATTACTCTAAATATTCAAAAAAAAAAAAAAAAAAAAATTTCCCACCAGAAGATGAGTTTTTAATAGTTTATTTAATTTTTCTCTAAAACTATCAATTTTACAGTAAAAGTTAATGAGACCTTTTTTGTAGGAAATTAAATTTTCAACAAAAAAGTTTCCTTTACTAAAAACCGTAGAATTGATAGTTTTTGAGAAAAATCCAATTAAAATAATATCATGCAATTCTTAGAATTTATACCAATTCAAGGTATAAATAATTTAAATTTCTATATGTTTAATTGGATTTTTCTCGGAAACTATCAACTCTACGGTTTTTTTTAAAGAGGGCTATTTTATAGAATATTGAATTTCCTACAAAAAAGGCCCTATAAGCTTTTGCTGTAAAGTTGATAGTTTTCGAGAAAAATAGTTAAAACTATCTAATATTAAAATGAAGAGCTCATATCTTTGGTAGAAATTTTTTTTTTTTATGTTTAGATTAATATTCTGTCAATGCCGCGAAAAAAAAATAGTTCCTTCAAACGAAGTACCCTAATATATAGCCAAAATCACAATTTTTATCGAATATTTAGCACGTAGAAAAAAACTATCCATCAAACATTTAAAAAATAAAAATAAGCCAAAGTATTAAACTTTAGGAATTGACCCTGGTAATGAGTTTAATTATTTTTTATTAATTCATATCTGTATTTAAACTATACCAAACTATCTAATTAATTCATTTATCCTTTCTATCTTCTCTGTAATTATTAAATTTCAATTATTTAATCCTCTTTATATAATTTCTATTTTATTTGTTTATTATTTTATTATTATCTAATTCCCATTTGTTTATTATTATCTGTCAATTTGAGCATGTAAATTTCTATTTTCCGGTACTCTCAACGTTAACCCTCTCTGCTTGAATTGCTATGCGTACTAACTACTGGTTCTGAAGGGAGGTCACAGTGGTGTACCTCGAACTCGGCCGATCCTCGAGGATTATGGCACGTCAGAAGCGGCGCTTGGCGCTTCGACAAGGCCAGACCAAGTGCCAAAAAATACTCAGGTAAAATTTGATGAAAAGAGAAACAAATAAAAAGAAGAGAAAAAGAAATGAAAATTACACGCAGGATCGGATTTATAAAAAAAAAAGAAAAAAAAAAATGTGAAGATACACAAATGATGAATTGATGAATAAATAAAATGTGACACTTGAAAATGTAAAGGGAAAAATAAAAATATGAAATATTGATTGCTGTCACCGCTTTGGAATCACAGAGAGCTTCGTTTTTTATATTTATTAATCAATATTAATTTTAATATTGCCTATGAGTAGTGAATCGGTTTTTGGAAAATAAAAAAAAAAGGAATGAGCAAAAGTATAAATTTATTAGAATATTTTTGATACAATTATTTTGATTAATTAATTTTAATTTTAATTATTATGTTTTTTTTTATTTTTTTTTTCTATTTTTTTTAATTATTTATTTAATTTATTTAATTAAGTAATTTTTATTTTTATTTTATTTATTTATTATTATAGTCCTTGCGGCTTTGGACGAGTAAATAATTATTAAATAAATAAAAAATAATTAATTGAATGAAAATTATTTAAAATAAAAATTTTATTTTATTTAAATTAATTTAAAAAAAAAATCAAATAAATAAATAATTGATTAATTAATATGTTTACAATTGAATTCAATTTTTGAGTAGAATAAAAATTGTCTTTATGTTATTTTTTTATTTAAATAACAGAACTTTTGTGTTTTTGATAATTATTAATGTGAGATTTTTTTAGAGATTTCGAGATGTAAATTTTAATTCGTAAGATCAACAAGTCGAAATGAATTTTTATCATTTTTTTAAATATGAAAAATACTCGTCTTTGTAGTAATTAAATATTGAAGTACTAAAAATTAAAAATTCAGATAAAAATTAAAACAAAAAATGAAAAAAAAAATTTAATTCAACAGTAAATATTCAAAATTATTAACAACAATCCAAATAAATATATCACAAATATTCAAATGAGTTTATACACACTAAAATAGTTTGCTCAATCCCGCATTTGCATGAATGTTTCAATTTTTATCCATCGTTCTTATCATCGTGAAAATAAAAATTACACATTATTATAAGAGAGTGATATTTTTATAATAATTAAATTTTGATTGAGTAATAAATATTTTTTACAAGTATAAAATCAAATTATGTAACATTACTATTATCATAAATGTATTTAACGTAGATAAAAATGAATATTTTATTGAAATTCATTAGAATAAAATAGAATGTGGTAAAAAATAGATAAACAATTTTTCTTTTTTTAAAGTAATTTATATTTATAATTATCTAATAGTATTTATCTAATTATCTGCATATTGTGATATGTATCAATAAAAATATAACGTAGAAAAAATTGATAATCAGTAGCTGCAAATAAATTGAAAAAAATTTATTAAATAATCTCATTTTTCTGTCTCTCATAAAAGCAAAGGAAAAAAAATTAATAATTCATCTGATTCGAACTTTTTAATTAATTAATTAATTTTATTTTCCTCCACTTATCTAGAGCAATGACTCGAGCGAGGAGGCAATGCATCGCAACAACATCACAGCAGATCCAAGTCCCTCTGACATGACAACTGACAATGAAAATAAACATAATTCATCAGAGGAAGCTTGGACAGATGTGAATCTCAATGAAGACGGTGATGCACATCCAGTTACAAACACACGTGAAGATCCACGAAATATTCACAATATGGCACATGCTCGTAGTAAGAAAAATAATTTTCTTCCCTTAAAATAGGGGTAAAGATATTTCAGTGAATAATAAATCGATTTTTTAAAAAAAATTTTTTTTGAAATAGCTACAAGTAATATAAATGTATTCAATTTATTGTACCGTTATAGTATCATACGTGAACTAATATTTCCTCAAATTTTGAAGGCAAAATATAAACAATTAAATTTTTGGCGTCAAATTTTTTAATTCACCTCGAAAAAAAAAAAAAAAAAAAAAAAAATAATTGTTCATTGGTGAACATTATAACTCATCACTGGATTATCTGATATCAAAAAATGGAAATGCTATCATTAGGTAATCGCTTTCTCAAGGTATTCCTCGAAGCTTTTAATTTATTTTTCATAATTATTCATTTTACATAATTATTTATAAAACAAATTAAAAAATCGGTATTTTCATATTTAAGTGTCACTAAAAATTGGAAAAAAAAAATCTTCCTAGTAATATCCTTTGAGAAAGTGATTATCTAATGATATAGCATTTTAATTTTGTCCCTTAATAATAATTTGAATTTAATTATCAAATTAATTCTTCCAATATTTTATTTTTAAAAAGCCGATGCAGACATTGAGGGAAATGTGATTGACCAAGAACAAGGTGAATCAGAGCGTGGAGAAAAGCCATCGGGTGAAATTTCTGTTGTTCGTGTACCAGATGGTTTAGTAGTCACTTCAACATCACCAAGACCCGATGATTTACCGATAAAAAGTCTCGTTGAATATTTACCAGTGCCAACACCGTCGCGTGAAGCGTCTCTTACACAAAAACTTGAAATGGCACTTGGTTCTGTGTGTCCACTTCTTCGTGAGATCATGGTTGACTTTGCGCCTTTTCTGTCTAAAACACTTGTTGGATCCCACGGTCAAGAGCTGTTGATGGAGGGAAAAGGTAACTGCGTATATTAAATACTGTAAAATAAAAATAATATATTTTATTAAATAATTATTATTTGTTTTATCAAAGCGAAATTTTTTTTTTGGATTCATTTTTGTTCTTTTTTTTACTTTAAGGTTTGACAACTTTTAAAAATAGCAATTCTGTGGTGGAACTCGTGATGCTTTTGTGCTCTCAAGAGTGGCAAAATTCATTACAAAAACACGCGGGATTGGCTTTTATTGAATTAATTAACGAAGGAAGGTAAAAATTAATATTTTATTAATCTTTAATATTACGTTTTATTATTTATTTTATTTAATCGCGAAGTCATCATTAACTATTAAACTATTTGAAATCTCTAGTTACACATAACCTAAAAAAATTTTTTAAACTTGACAACTGAGAAAGACGATGCAAGCAATTAAAATGGAGTCAAATCAATTACTAACTTATATTTACTGATTTTTTATAACAAATATTAGCTGACCCGGCAAACGTTGTTGTGCCATATAAATTATTTCTAGTGAATATTTTGGTAGTTAGTCTACAAGTTATAAAATTTAGAAGTAACAAAGAATTTTTTGTTAAATTCTGCAAACTTTAACCTCCGATATCTTCTAAACAGTAAAAGTTATGAAAAAATTGTAAGATACCTTTTTTGTAGAGCGTTCAATTTCCTATAAAAATATATATTCATCATTTGAATCCATCTATTGGTTCGTAAGCTACAAAATTGAACAAAATAACGATAAAAAAAAATTTTTCCATGTTATTTAAATAGGAAATAGAAATTAAATATTAAATAAGGAGTTTTGAAATAAACAATAGTCGATTTATTTGAATGAGTCTAATGAACAGCTAAGTAAAACAAACAGAAATTCTATAAGCCGCCATAAATTAAAATAACTACTACACAATTGCAATATAAACAAAATAAAAATGCAAAAGAAATTATAAAAAATAAAAATGTAAGCATAAATTCATAAATAATCCTAAACACATATTATTTATTCATTTATTATGCAGATTACTTTCTCATGCAATGAAGGATCATATTGTCCGAGTGGCAAACGAGGCAGAATTTATTCTCAATCGAATGCGCGCCGATGATGTTCTGAAACATGCAGACTTTGAGGTAAAAATTAATTTAAATTGCTCAAGAATTAAAGAAAAAAATAAAACAATCAATAATTTAATAACACATTGATTTTTTATCTTCTTTCATTTAGTCACAGTGTGCGCAAACTCTTCTCGATCGCCGAGAAGAGGAGAGAATGTGCGATCATTTAATAACAGCAGCACGACGACGTGACAATGTAATTGCCAGTCGTTTATTAGAAAAAATTCGTAATATTTTATCAAACAAACATGGCGCATGGGGTTACATGGATCCAATGGCAGCCAAGTGAGTTGAAAAATTTAAAAATTAATAATTAATTATAATATTAATGCTAGTAATTAATTTTTTTTTTTTTACCATCGTAATGAACATCGATACTTATCTTTATAAAAGTCTTGATGAACTTGACAGATTAGCTGAATATTGGAAATTAGATGCGTGGGAGGACGATGCAAGACGAAGAAAACGTTTTGTTCATAATCCACTTGGTTCAAGTCATCCTGAGGCGACATTAAAAGCAGCATTAGAACACGGTGCACCTGAGGACGCAATTCTTCAAGCTCGCGAAGAGTTTCATGCTCATCTTGCTGCATCTCGAGCACATCAACAGCAATTACAGTCCGCGGATTTGATGGATGACAGTGAATTACTTGCCGATGATAGGGATCTTGATAATGATCTCACAGGTGAATGGAAAATTTTTTTAAACTGAAAAAAATATACAAAAATTTTACTCCGATTGCTCGAGAGTTTTTTTTCTGCAATTTTTGAAGATGAATATTAGGGTGCTTTGAGGGAACTATTTTTTTTTTTTTGTTGTGGCATTGACGAAGTATTACACTGAATATGCAAGAAAAAATTACTGCTAAAGAGCAGTTATTAATTTTAGTATTAAATACTTTTACAATCAATTTAAAATTTTCCTTTTTAATTGACGTGTAAATCTCAATTTTTTTATTTTTTTATTTATACACAGCTTCGCGGTATTTTATGGTATTTAATTGGTGTTCAGTAGGAATTGTAGAGGAATGTATAATCTTTAAAAGAGACTATTACTAAATTATTTTCTGTGAATGGAATTTTCGGTAAAAAATGTGAAAGTTGATTTTTGCTCGTATTTCGGGGTTTTTTGGATTTTTTTTCGAAAACTATGGAGTTTACAGCAAAAGTTAATGAGACCTTTTTTGTAGGAAATTGAATTTTTTACAGAATAGTCCTCTTTATTAAAAACCGTAGAGCTAATAGTTTTTGAGAAAAATTCAATTTAAATAATATCATGCAATTCATAGAGAACTAATTCAAGGTATTTTCTCGGAATTTTTCTCGAAAACTATCGATTCTACGGTTTTTAGTCAAGAAGACTATTTTGTAGAAAATTTAATTTCCTACCAAAAAGGTTCCATTAACTTTTGCTATAAAGTTGATAGTTTTCGATAAAAATCGAAAAAACCATGAAATTCGAGCAAAAATCGGCTTTAATATTTTTTATCGATAAAGCAATTCACAAAAAATAATTTAGTGATAGCCCCTTTCAAAAATTATACATACCTGCACAATTTCTGCTGAAAACCAATTAAATAGCATCTCATACCGCTATGCATAAATGAAAAAAAAAAATTTCGATTTACCTGTTAATTAAAAAGGAAAATTTCAAATTGATTGCGAAAGTATTTAATATTAAATTTAAGAGCTCATCTTATTAGCAAGAATTTTTTTTTTCGAATGTTTAGAACAATATTAATCTCAAATATACAATCATAAACATTTTCTCCACTCCAAAAAACGATTTAAAATAAATCATCAATTTGAATCTAACATTCATATTTCAGGTCCAGTTAACATCAGTACAAAAGGAAAATTAATTTCACCAGGAATTGTAGCGCCTGGAATAATTTCTATCACATCAACAGAGCTGTACTTCGAGGTAGACGAAGATGATCCAGAATACAAGAAAATCGACAGTGAGGTAAGTACAAAAAATCACTAATAAATAAATATTACCAAAATTATAAAAAGACATTTTCAAATACGTAAAAAAAAAAAAAATCCCGTGTGATAAAACACACGTGGTAAAAGTGAAACCTTCAAAAATTTGGGCTTAATATTCTGCATTCGTTTTTGGCATATTTGAAGAATTTTATTATTTAAATGATGAAGAATTTTATTATAAATAAACAAATGAACTTATGTGTCTGTCTCTTTTTACTGTCGCTTTTTCGTTTCATCGAGTTTCAAATCACAACGATGCTAAAGAAGTTTTCACTTCAAAAAAATATTCAACTCTACAAATAAAACAAATGAAAATAAATAATATTAATAAATTTAATGATGAATGATGAGTGGGAGGGTGAAATATATGTGAATTGGTAGCAAAACAATGACGTGAAACATCAATCATATTTACCCGGATGTAAATTTTGGATGAATGTGGATCTATAAGTGATGAGACGTGGCAAAGAGCTTCCATTTAACCGCCCATATCATCGATTATATACCTATCCACAAAGTTTTAAATGTGTGCGCGTTAATTTCTCAACGCATCACAAGACAAAATAATTCTTCAGTCTGTTATATTATATTATATATTTAGTCAGGTAAAAACAATGTTTATAAACTCGTACGTGCGCGTAGGTGGAATATATAGCTACAGAATAAAGAGAGATAAAATGATGGTGAAAGAGCATTTAGATTATTTAGAAGGTATATACGATTATCATATATCGGTCGTAGATCTCACGTTTGTATAACCGAGAAATAAAACAAACAAAGATCGACCCCATGGGGGCCCAACTGATATTCAGGGTCAGCAATTATGAATCTCCCGCAGGGCTTCTTATACTATTCTTCCCAGTCTCTAACTCCTCTCTAACCCCATCTATCTCTTCGTCTTCCTCTCTCGATTCCACTCTCTGTCTTTTTATTAATTTTTTTTTTATTTTTTTTATTTTTTATTATTTTTTTTTATTTTTTTATTTTTTTTTGACGTTTTGCTTGCTTAAATCTTCTCTTCTCTCTTCTCATCGGTGTCTTGTTCTCCCATCACTTTCAATACGCATTTAATTCAATATTTAATTTGAAAACTAAGAATATTCTTATATTTTTTTTTATATATTTTCTTCAGTTGCATTTATTTATAATTTATAAATAAAAATTAATACATCAGTTCTTTTTTTTTTTTTTATTATTAATTATTGATGGTGCTGCTGATTGGAGTTATTTATTTTTTGAATTAATTTAGTACTAATAGAGATTTTTTTTTAATTATTTTACGATTTGCGTAATGATTTTTTAGTTGGGATTATGTGGGGAAATTTAAGGAAAAAATGATGGAAAATAATTGAAGGAATGTGAAAGAAATTTAAATAAATTTATTTGTGGAATGAATACAAATATTTTTATTGTTTGCTAAATTCTCTATAGTAATAAATAAATAAATAAATAGAATAGCATATATGAACATAGATCTAGTAACTGGCTGATAGTGAAATTAATTAAAATAATTAATTTTATCAATTAATTTCCAAAAAATAAAAAATTTTCTCTGTTTTTTTAAATAATTTTGCGACTTGTTAAACAAATTCTCTACATAAAATTATTAAGGAACATTGAAATGAAGAATAATAAAAATAATAAATCAAATATAAATGAAATAAAAATAAATTTATTTGTGACACGAATAAAAATATTTTTAATGCTCACTGAATTCTTTATAGTAATAAATAAATAAATGAATACATTAATAAATAAATAAATGAATAGAATAGAATATATGAGTACAGATCCACTAACAAGCTAATAATTAAAGTGCTATTAATTAAAATAATTTGATTTTTCAATCAATTTCCAAAAAATAAAAAATAAATTTCTTTTTTTTTTAAACAATTCCACAACTTGTTAAATAAATTCACCATATAAAATTATCAAGAAAAATTAGAATGAAAAATAATAAAAATAATAAAACAAATATAAATGAAATCAAAATATTTTTAATACTCGCTAAATTCTCTATGGTAATAAATAAATAAATAAATAAATGAATAAATGATTAAATAAATAAATAAATAAATAGAATAGAATATATAAACATATAGGTCTAATAACTAGCTGACAGAGCTATTAATTAAACAAATTTATTTTTCCACTCAAATTAAAAAAAAAAAATAAAAAAAATAATTCTCTTTTTTAAACAATTCCACGACTAATTAAACAAATTCACCACATAAAATTATCAGGAAAATTTGGAATAAGAAATAATAAAAATAACTAAACAAATAAAAATAAATTAATTCGTGGCACAAATAAAAATATTTTCAACGCTCCCTAAATTCTCTATAAAAATTTATAAATAAATAAATAAATAAATAAATAAAATATATAAAAATACATCTAGTAACTATTTAAATAGTGCTATCAAACAATTCAGACCGGTTCAAAGTTTTCAATTCAACGTCTCAACCTCTTTTTTTTTCCCTTTCTTCTCTATCCATTTATTTATTTTTTTCATTTTTCATTTCTTATTTTTTATTCATTTGATATTGGACGCGGGTCGTGCTCGTTAGTTGAAATAAACCTGGATAAAAGTAAGACAGAGGGAGTGTGTTAGTGAATGAGAAGAAGTGAAAGAAAAAATAAATAAGAGTGAGACAGCGAGGCGGCGCCGGGATATTTCGAAGAATTTTCGGCGATGGATCACTCGATAGCCGAGTCGAGACTTAAGCGATCGTAATGCGCACGCAGGCGGATGCTGAATAGTGGCCCCAGGGAGAGAATGCATCTTTTGGTTCAACATTTTGGTATCCAACTCCCTCATGGATCACCAGCTCTTTTACTCTTCTTCTTCTTCTTCTTCTTCTTCCTGCTCTCTCCCGCCCCCGCACCTTTCATTCTCTTTTTCTTTCCTCATATAATGGCCGAAGCAAACATATTTATCATGATTTATCGTTTACACGAGCCTCCTCTCTCTTTCTCCAATACAAATAAATATATAAATATGTGTACATATGTGTGTATATTGTGCAGGATTACATTTTGTAAATTATTGATTGTCCAGGTAAAGGCATTAATATATCTAAAACAAATAATGATCCACCCATATAGGAATTGTTTTTTTTGAATTTTGAATTAGAGATAGAGTTGAGAGAGGGAATTTGGAGTAGGAATTGAAATAAAAGAGAGGGATTATCACGTGTGACTGTATAGGTTTGGAAATGAAATATATGGATGTTAATGAGGAGTAAAGTGATTTTTTACACCTGTGAAATTTATATTTGAATGATTGTGTGAGAGTTTAGTTGAAATTTGTGTTGAAAATTTTTTTTTTTATGTGTTAATTTTGATGTTTATATAATGATTTTGAATTATTTATTTAGTGATGAGATTGGGAATATCTGTAGTTTTACAGGCGAAATTTTCTGTACGAAATTTTAAATTGGAAAATATTAAGTTTAATGTTTTGATTGTGATATTTATAAACCATTGAATTATTCAATTGTTTTTGGAATTTATTTTTGAATAATTTAAATTTGACTCATGTCATTGT
>JAQQBS010001422.1:15223375-15233724 GCA_030347275.1 Microctonus aethiopoides
AAAAAAAAAAAAAAAGTAAAATTATTTTTTCATTTCTTCGCATTCGTATTCAAGATAACAAACTGCACAAATACATAAAAGATAACCCAGGCTAATTGGAATGCAAATAAAAAAAACATATTAATAAATAATTTTTTCCGATAAATAATAATTTAAATAAAAATATAATCTAAACAAATAAATTTTCGTGTACGAATCAATTTTAATTGAAATAAAATTCGGAATTAAATAATTAAATTTATTTAATAGCAAGTGCAGGATTGCATTAGTTAGTTAGTTAGTTAGTTAGTTAGTCGATTATTGTTGTTTGAGCAGGTGCCAAAAGCGGACTAAATTAATGCATTTAAATAATTCGGACCACACAAACTCATCCAAATTAATCAGAATATTTATCGCCGCGAGAGACATGCAAGCGCCATGTCGAGTTGAATCAAGAAAATATATACTATATACCTGCAGTATATATATATATACAGACAATTTAAGAGGATATATAACGTATTTATATATTTGAATGAAGAAACATTTTGCTTTGAGCAATTTAAGGCAGTAATAATGTCTATTACAATGTTTTGTGCCAAGAATCATGATGGTAATTTTGTTTTAAAAATATATACATGCTGCGTTTTACAATTTATTATATCGCTCAAGATAATACACAATAAAATAGAGTTTACGTTTGTTTATTTATATTTTATTAATTATTACGAATTCAATTTGAAGATGAAAAAATTATTTTAATCGATTGGAAAATTAGATTGGGGATGAATTTATTTATTTATTTGAGTGATTAATAGTTGGTGATGTAATGGAAATATATTTTAGATAGTAAATAATGTCTCTAGGTATTTGTTATTTAAAAAAAAAAATTATTGATGTGTTTTTAGTACGTGAAGAATTTTTATTAATTTTGTTGTAATGAGGGGATAAAATTTATTTTGGATTTTTATATGGTGTTTATTTAATATTTGTTTAAATATTCTTATTCTTATATTGATTTTGTTCATATTGTTATATGTGGAGTTAATATTATTCGAGATTAGTTAAAGCTATTTATAATTATAATTAAACAATTTTTGTTTCAGAAGAAAAAAAAAAGTTTGATAAAATTAAATTAAATTCAATTTTTTGTTTGTTTAATGAGTAGTAATTATTTATTATTTATCATGACTAGAAAATAGAATAAACAAGTATAATAATAAATTTATAGTTAAAAAATATAAAGCAAATATTAATTTAAACAAATTAAAATAATTCTTTCTACATTTTTCTCAAACTTTTTTACCAAATATTAAATAAATAATTCCAACAAATAAAATTAACTAAACATATCAATAAAACCATAACTAAAATATCCCCCCTGTTCTCCCTTAAGTAATTAATATTCACCCCCTTAATTAATAATACAATTAATAATCCAATTATACAATAAAAATAAAACACATAAAATAATTATTTATTTTCAATTAAAAAAAATTATCACAACCACTACAACGTTAATTTTCACAGGTGACTTTTGTTTATATTTAAATATATTTACATAGAGAATTGGAAAAATAAATACAAATATTGACGGAAGTTCAAAAAAAAAAAAAAAAAAAAAAAAAAAAAAAAAAAAAAAAAAAAAAAAAAAAAATAGAATGTTAAACAAGCGCAGATAACACTAGGCAATAGGGAAACGATTAAATTTATCTATACAACTGCAGCAGACTGTATAATAACCGGTTTTACATTTATTTATTTATTTATTTATTCATTTTTTATTTCACTTTAAAAAAAAAAAAAAAAAAAGTGTGCACGCGTACGTCTTATTTGTAATTGTATATATATATTTATTCTCGTTATAAATATCTACATAAATATTATATATACATAGGCGAGAAATTATTTACATTTACATTTTGTGCAATGATCATCGAAAGCAAATACACCAGACAGAATTTCAAATAAGAACATTTAAATTTTATATATATGAATAAATACAAATCGTAAAGTTTAAATACAAACTTATATGCTGTTGATATAAACTTTTTAGATGTATTATTGCAATGTGTATAGGTATATAAATGTTGTGTATATAATATATTTATTTTCTCTTGCATGATCCGACGGTAAAACTCGTTGCAATGCAATTTTATTAATCCGTTTTAACCCACGCGTGACAAGTAACAAGTTTAATATTTTTATTTGTATTATTTTCCTCGGTGTTGTTTCATTCTTTTTATTAATCTTAAGCCCAAGGGAATGTATATATATATATATATATATATATATATATATTATACTTGAATATTTTATTACACAGAAAAAACAATAGAGTCTTGCGAATAATTTTAAATTGTTATTTGAAAATGTCTTTGATTATCACAGTGAATTATTTATTTTAAATAAGACGTTGTATTTATTTATATATCTGTGCATTTTTGAGCGTTGGATTATGATGCAAGGGAGGGGAATAAAGAAAGAAATTTAGAGTACAAATTGACAAGCAGATAGGAAGATTTATGAGGCCTAAAAATTTTTAAACCTTACGAACATTTTTATTAGAGTGTTTTTTTAAAACATTAAAAATTCGGGTTTGAAAATAAAACAATATTTTTTTTTTTAATGTTTTAACGATCGTACATTGTGTATAAACGACAAGGGATTCTTCGTCTACAATGCAAATAATATTAGCGATAAATATTAAACAAAATTTAGTATATTTTGTTAGACGAAAATATAATAGAGGATTATAAAATGTTTTGGAAATTAAATTAAATGAAGACAAGACATCGCGTTTTGTGGGGTAATATATCATATAAATATCACTATATTTCCTTCATTATCATTACAGTTCAATAAATATTTTTATGAAGATATATACAAAGCGGCAGTGGCAAAAAAAATTACAAATTTATGAATATAAAAATTGTTGATTGATAAATATTATTTTTTCGTTTAATAATTTTTTTCTTTTTAATTATTTATTATTTAGTATTGTAATTTTTTTTTTGCTTGATAGCAGCAGCTATTGGTGATAATTATTACATGTCGTTTATATTAAACGTGTTGCGTTTATTGTCGTCACTCTCTTCGCGTTGCTCTTCTTTGAAAGAAGACAAAATAATATTGAAAAACAAAAAATTATAATACAACGAAAATAATTATTATATTACGCTGATAATATTTTTAATCACATGGTATAATTTACCTAACTATAACAAACGCAGAGAGCATCAGACATTATTTTTTTTTCATGTGATGCATTCACAAAAATCACATTGACAATAATTAATAAATTTATTTTTATATTCTTTATTCATTTATTTTTTTTTTTCATATTCTTTTATGGCACTAATTCAAAATTTCGAGTATCCCACAATCACACGCACTTTCACACCCACTACATAATTTAAATTAAAAAACAATTCAATAATAATAATTAAAAAAAAAACAAACAAACAAACAGTTTAATTAAAATATAAATTAAATTGCAATGAATTTTAATTTTCTTTTCGTTCGACGAAAATGAAAACTGTGTACAAACACGATCAAAATAATATGATTAAACATCAATCATATCAATAAAATTCTGTCATATATTCCCAATCATCATTACATTATATAAATTATAATATTTACACATCAAAAAAAAAAAAAAAAAAATTCAAAAACATATTTATAAACCACAATTACAATTTTTCAAGTGCTCTAGTGTTAGTTAACAATTCACGTGTCAATCTCCAAACTTGTTTAGCAGCATTTTCCAATCCACTGGGCGATTTGCCTTTAAATAAATCCAAATTAGGTAAAAAATAATGCGGACAACGTCGACACTGAAGACAAGATATTAATTGTAAAAATATTCCATTAATACGATCGCCCAAACAACTTTCATCCCATTCAGCTTCATGTGGATGTTTTTCACATTCATAAAGCAACAAAGTTTTCATATGATAACTGGTAACAGGATTGCCAGGTAAATCTAAATGTCGATCGCGTAATGTCTTTAAAATACTTAAACAACGTCGTCTGCTAGCACCTTGTAACAATCTATTTTCCGCATCAATAAAAGACAAAGCCCAAGCATCACCTTCCATGGCCGATTGTTTTCCCTGAAGTCCAATGCATTCTTTCGATAGCATATCAAAGCCCTCAGCCTTAACTTCAGCAACAATATTAGGATGTGGCCAAGGTATTTGTGGTATTGGCCAATGTGATGCTGATCTTGGCCACAAACCCGCGCATTTAAATGCCGGTGTTATTTGAACAACATAACGTTCACGAATTCGTAATTTAACTTCAGTTGTATCAGCAATCATTTTAACTGAATCACGATAATTACATTTATCACATGCTTGAGCAACGAGTGTTTGAAAACGCGAACGTATTTTACGTGCTGATAAATATCCTGATGCAGTTATAAATTCAACCCACAATGACATTGAACGTTTACGTCCGTCGCTTAATTTTAATACAGCACATCCTGGCAATGTACCATCATCAACAAAATTTAATACACCCATTTGATTTAAATAAATAACAATTTCAAATTCTGTTGGTGATATAACATCAAGTCCATCAAATCTACCATTATAATCAGTTAATGATGATATAAATCTTGGCTCCTGCACTTCAACTTCTTTTAAAACATCCTGAACAACACGACAAACTTCTTGAATTGTTTTAGCAACTTGAGTTTTTCGTGACATTACACGTTCGCCGAAATATTTATTTATTTGATAAACCATTTTCGAATGTGACGCAAGCATATCCGCCGGCACCAACATTTTAATATAAATAAATAAATAAATAAATAAATAAATAATCGCGTTTAATTCAAAAAAAAAAAAAATTCAAAAAAACTCACAGCATTATAAAAACAATTAATTTATCATTGTTTCAAATTTGTATTTTGTAATTATTTGTTTATCATTCACTCAATTATCCAACACTAATTATTATACTCGCAGCATTTACACAATATTAATTATTTATTA
Organism: Microctonus aethiopoides; assembly: GCA_030347275.1. NCBI lineage: Eukaryota > Metazoa > Arthropoda > Insecta > Hymenoptera > Braconidae > Microctonus > Microctonus aethiopoides. Next base: position 15,228,358 of record JAQQBS010001422.1, read on the forward strand.
TTTAAATAATGTGGTGGAAATTTCGTTGATTGAATAAATTGATTAAATAAATAAATATTTATTAACGTGCGATTTTTTTGTGTTACTCGCGCGAGTGACTTGAGCGAATGGCTCGAAACGGTTGGGAATAAATATATAGAGAGTAAAATAATACGATAGCGCACGATGATTTCAGCGCTAAAGCAGATTGAAGACTGTGACGGTCCACCTCCGTCATTGCCACCCACTCTTTACTGTACCAGGTGAGCCACTCTCTCTATTTCTCCCTTCCTTTACACTTCACATTGCTGGTACAAACCACACCCACCATATGGTATTCATCAACCCAACCAATCCCAAGTCGCAACAACAAAAAGTTTATTCACGCCCATTTGCGCGGTCGCGAAAATCGATCGGGGTCGCAAAACTACTTTGAGTTTATAACATCAGCTATAAAAGAGATAGAGAGAGAGAGAGAGAGAGAGAGAGAGAGAGAGAGGAATGAGCGAGTGTCCTGGGGTTTGGCTACTGGCGAATTTATACTGGCTAGAATTGTTAAAATGTCTCTCCCTGATGCACATTTGCTTTTATATATTTTGTTCATGAATTATTCAGGGGAATTGAATTTTGTTTTATGGATTTTTATTTTGGAGTTTTTGTTCGGGTTATTTGTTTGGTTTTTTTGAAATATTTTTCAGTTTTTTATTTGAGATTATAAGGGGTTTGTTTTTAGATGAGAAAAGAACGAGGGAAGTGATTGTGAGAGGATTTTTTTGTTGATTAATTTATCATGGAATTTTTTGAAGTATGGAAAGAAAATTATTATTTTGGAAATTTTTTTTAATATGGTTGGTTCATTTTGGTTGTTGATTTTTGGTGTTATTTATTGCGAAAAAACACAAGATGAATTGATTTTTTAAGAATTATATGATAATTAAACAGTTGGATATTAATAAAAAAAAATTATTTATAAAAAAGTTTTTTTTTTCAGAGTACAAAAATTTTTGAAATTCAATCCGAATTTTTATTTGGGTTTATATATAGTGTGTCTATATTTAGACGAAGAATGAATTGGGTTTGGAAGAAATATTTAATAATTAAACAGTTGGATATTAATAAAAAAAATTTATTTATAAAAAAGTTTTTTTTTTTATAGAGTACAAAAATTTTTGAAATTCAATTGGGATTTTTATTTATTAATAATACTCACAAAATTTTGATGAAACCATACTTATGATATCTAGATTCAGTTTCAAAATATCTAAAAAAATATCAAAATTATATTCACAATATTTAAAAAATAAATAAATTTCAAAAATAAAATTAATTTTCGAAAATAACGTGAACAAAAAATTTGTTATAAAATTTTCACATTGCGAATATTTTTCACTATAATACACACAAAGAATTGACTTTAAAAAAAATAATGTTTGTATATTTTTATAGGTTTCAAAAGCATTTTATTTTTCAGTAGAAATTAAAAAGTAAAATGAAAGATATCAATTTATTTATTTATTTATTTATTTATTTATTCATTTTTATACACTGATTATTGTGAATATGTTTGCGTATATTATTCATACACATAAGGTACGTGTCAAGCGTGTATTTATTTAAATGTTTATTTAAATGTTTATATTCAGTAGCAATGACACGTTTAAGATAACGACCATGTGAAGGTTGAATATAATGGAGTATCCAAATAGATAGTAGACTATTTTAGAAAGCAATTTAGATAATTTATTCATTATAATAATATCACTTTTATCATCGTATTTATTCTCTATCTATAAAGTCCAATATTTATTGTTTACATGCAATACACAAATATATTTATTGCTTATACAACTCACAACATTAAATAAAATAATTTAAACTTGCTCGTAAAATTTCGATAAAAATTATTTTGCTTATTAAAATTTTACCAACACAAAATAAAATCAATAATGCAAATAAAATTATGCATATATCATTGCAATGGATTTATTTACATCCATTACATTTATTCATATTTATTTAAAAATGATCAAAACCTTAAAAAAAAAATTAAATTAAATAAAACAAAATTAACAGTTTTAATAATTCTATCAAAATAGTTTTTATATAAATACAAATACTCAACAATTATAATTATAATTCCAGGATTAAAAGCTCAAAAATTCCCTAAGAATATTTAAAATATAAAAAAATAATTATAAACAAATATTTTACAATTTTTCTTTTTCTTTTAATATTAAAAATTATTTAATTATATTAAATTTTATTATCACACATTTAGCAGGTTTTGTGTTTAATATATTAATAATATTATTTATATTCCCATTAAGCGAATGATATAATTAGATATCGTGTTGAATAAATAAATAAACAATTAAATAAACAAATAAAATTTAAATTCGACTAGGAATATTTTCCAATGCAAGTTCTTCAAGTGCTCGACTATTTGTCTGTAATTTTCTCGACAATTGCCAAACATGTTTAGCAGCATTTTCCAATCCACTCGATGATTTGCCTTTAAATAAATCTAAATTCGGTAAAAAATAATGTGGACAACGTCGACACTGTAAACACGATATTAATTGTAAAAATATTCCAATAATACGATTAGCCAAACAATTATCATCCCATTCACTTTCCAACGGATGTTTTTCACATTCATAAAGCAACAAAGTTTTCATATGATAATTAGTAATAGGATTGCTTGGTAAATTTAAATGTTGATCGCGTAATGTTTTTAAAATACTTAAACAACGGCGACGACAACCACTCTGTAACAATCGTGTTTCTGCATCAGCAAATGACAAAACCCAAGCATCACCTTCCATCGCTGATTGTTTGCCCTGTAACGCAACACATTCTTTCGATAATAAATCAAAGCCTTCAGTTTTAACTTCAGCAATTAAATTATGATGCGGCCAATTTACACCAGGCACTGGCCATTGTGCTGCTGATCTTGGCCAAACACCTGAGCATTTAAATGCAGGTGTTATTTGAACAATAAAACGTTCACGAATTCGTAATTTAACTTCAGTTGTATCAGCAATCATTTTAACTGTATCTCGATACATACATTTATCACATGCTTGAGCAACGAGTGTTTGAAAACGCGAACGTATTTTACGTGCTGATAAATATCCTGATGCAGTTATAAATTCAACCCACAATGACATTGAACGTTTACGTCCGTCGCTTAATTTTAATACAGCACATCCTGGCAATGTACCATCATCAACGAAATTAAATACACCCATTTGATTTAAATAAAGCACAGCTTCAAATTCATTTGGTGATATGACAGTTAGTCCTTCATATCTTCCATTACACTCTGTCAATGATGATATAAATCTTGGCTCTTGTATTTCCACTTCTTTTAAAACTTCTTGAACAATTTTACACACTTCGCGTATTGTTTTTTGCACATTCATCATTCGCGATTGTACACGTTCGACGTAATATTTATTTATTTGATAGAGCATGTCTGTTTGTACACTGGAAAAATACGGTGGCACCAACATTATTTATTTATAATTTATATAATCCCTTCAAACATTTTATTTTGTGTTAATTTTATTGAATGAATTAAATTAAATGAAAGTTTATAATGAATTGTATAATATTTGATAATGTGAACTTGGAATTTAGGGAATATTTTGATCAACTGTTTTGACAGATTAGTGATATAGATTAATTATAATATTGAATAAATAAATTGAAGAATATGAAGTGATCACAGGGACAAAAACACAAGCGAGTTTGTTTCAGTAACAGCAAGATACAGAGTTGTCAGCCAAGTTGTTCAGCCAGTGCTAGTGTACTTTGTTTAAATGTTGATATGAGTGTAAGGGAGAAAGAGATAATAAGAAAAATACTGGAATGTTACCACTTGATATTGTGCTTTCAAAGTCCACGCCCCCGCCTCAGTGACGATTTAGTCACGTGGCGACTGCGCAAATATGCCACGCCCCAATGGAGTCATGTGTATATATTTTGTGGTGGATCTGGTTTTATCTCAATTCAAAGAGTCTCTTCAATCTTTTAGTATTTTTGTTACAACTGTTAAATTAACATCGACATTGGTGTATGACTGATTAAATATTATTGATAGGGATTTTTATTTGACCGCATGCACGGAGAGAAAAATCTACGAAATTTTAGTGTGCAGTATACAAAATAGTCATCAATGACATTTTTAGAAATGTTTATCTTTCGAACGAAGAAAAATTGATATGGAGACATAGAAAATTTGAAATAAGTGTGGATATTTTTAAGTAACATCACAGTTAAAATTTTTAAACAAGCCGTTTTAGTACTCTGTTGACGAAAATTTCTTAGCTGCTCTAAGGTTGAATATGAGATACTTGATGGAAATTTACCGTGCAAGAACAGAAAATTTTACTGTGCTGTCTAGCAATCGGGACTCGCTTCATTGGTATCAATGTTTTGGTCTTTGTTGACGCATAAGACGCCTGAAAAAAAAAACTAGTCGGGGGTCATCGGCATTTTTCGGGACTTGGCGTGTCTATTGTTCTTTCAATGCATTCTGTTGCGTCATAACGTATTGCAACTCACAACGGTCAACATTGCCATTGAAAAGTGCTCTTTGGAAACAAATTAATCGTATTAAATTTGTAAATTATTTATGTCTTCATTTATTTATTCATTTTATTTCCTCATTTATTTATTTGATTTTTTCGTTTATTTGTTTTATATAAATTATTTATATATTAATATATTTAATAATTTGTTTCATTCATGTCTAAGAATCAGCAGTGGCGCTCAATAAAAATACTTGCTTTAAAATAAAAATTCACAATTAGACTCTTAAAATATCATATGACGTCTATATAATTCTGTATAAAAACCATTTTATAAACAAATGAATACATTTACTTATGAAATGGTTTCTATATAGAATTATATAGACGTTATATAATATTTTAAGGGGCTAATTGTGGATTTTTATTTTAAAGCAAGAATTTTTGATTGAGTGCCACTGTTAATTTTTAGATGTCTGGCGCGGTAAAATTTCTTGTGCCGGAGGATTACTTTTTCTCAGGCGCCACCAACAATTATGACAGTTTCTCCTGCCAATATTCATATGGTTGGTAAATAATTTTCCTCTACAAAAATTCTACGATTTTTCTCTCTGGAATTTTTTGAACTATTAGAAATATTTTTATATTTGAATATTCGATTTTTATTCATTTTTTACTATGAATTTTTATCGATATGAAAAATTTTGAGGAATTATTTATTAAAACATTCTTTTCAAAGTTTAGTAATATTTCTTACAGTGTAAAATATTGAATTAAAAGTCATAAAACTATAGCAAAATGTTTAAATAATTCCACACAATTTTTCATATCGATAAAAATTCATAAAAAAAAA
>JAQQBS010001422.1:15238896-15250318 GCA_030347275.1 Microctonus aethiopoides
TTATGAATTTTTTGGATTATTTTGGAATTTGTTATGCAGGGAGTGTTTGTTTTGAATGGATATAAAGCAAGTTTTCATCCAACTCTCATAACAATTATTGAATAACAAATTACAAATTAATTTAAAGAATTCATAAAATGAAAATTCAGCGATTGGAAAAAGAAAATTTTTTTTTTCTATTGTCGAGCAATAACAGTTGGATGAAAATTTGCTTTATTTTTAATTAAAATAAATATAGTTGATTAATATTTATTTATGTAAAATTATCAAATTTTTATTTTTTTTTTTAAATTGTAAAATTTTTTAATAAATTTTGAATTTATTATTTAGTGATTTTTAGAGAGTTGGATGAAAATTTGCATCATTTTTATTCTAAATAAATACACTAGATCATTTGTTTATTTATGCCAAATTATCAAATTTTTATTTTTTTTTAAATTTCAAAATTTTTTAATAAATTTTGAATTTATTATTTAGTGATTGTTATGAGAGTTGGATGAAAATTCGCTTCATTTTTATTATAAATAAATACACTAGATCATTTGTTTATTTATGCCAGATTATCAAATTTTTATTTTTTTTTTTAAATTGTAAAATTTTTTAATAAATTTTGAATTTATTATTTAGTGATTTTTAGAGAGTTGGATGAAAATTTGCATCATTTTTATTATAAATAAATACACTAGATCATTTGTTTATTTATGCCAAATTATCAAATTTTTATTTTTTTTTAAATTGTAAAATTTTTTAATAAATTTTGAATTTATTATTTAGAGATTGTTATGAGAGTTGAATGAAAATTCGCTTCATTTTTATTATAAATAAATACACTAGATCATTTGTTTATTTATGCCAAATTATCAAATTTTTATTTTTTTAAAAATTTAAAAATTTTTAAATAAATTTTGAATTTATTATTTAGTGATTTTTATGAGAGTTGAATGAAAATTTGCTTCATTTTTATTATAAATAAATACACTAGATCAATATTTATTCATGCAAAATTATAAAATTTTTATTTAAAAAAAAAATTGTATTGATTTGAATTAATTCAAATAAACATTGCATTTTTTTATTAATGAAATAATTTCCATGACATCAAACAAGTGAATCTAATTTTATATTTCCTTATAAAAAATATTGAACGATTTGATTTAATAGAAATAAATATTAATATTTTTTTTTTAACGAATTATACGAACGTGGTTTATCTGTCAATTGAATTGCAGGTTTGTTTATATACTTAAATAATGAATGCTTCCTCACGATTCATGGGGGTGTATCATCCCTTATCGTTATTGGACCAGTTTATATTTACAGTTCATGTTTAAGAATTTATTTGAGCGGATTTATAACACACGACCCTCTATATAAACATTTTAATAGAGACAAATTTCACACAGTGATTATTTTTCATCTTTTTTCTTATCATTAAATATTTATTTCTATATCACATAAATAATATAAATATTTTATATTATCATTTTATTTTCAGTCAATTCATCATTTAATGCCATACAAAAATTAATTTACTGTGGTTGTTTATAGTAATATTTAAAATTTTATTTATTTTCTTAGAGTAAAAATAAAAAATGTTTTATTTTTTATTTAAGAAAAAGACTTTTGGGCTTTGTATTATTTTTGTTTTTTTAAAATTAGTGTGACAGGGTAATTTATTCTTTTGAGATTTATAACAACCTGTGTTTATTAAATAATTTTTACATATTATAATTAATTTATATTGGATAAAGACTCGAAAAAAAAAAAAAAAGAAATTAAATTCCTGGCACAAAATTTGATATTAATGTAATTAATTATAGTTTGAATTTTTTATTATAACTTTACATCCATCGAGTGTCTAATTAAATTGTCTAATACCATATTTATAATTTAATATTCATAAAAAAATTGAAGTTTCACTTCAAAATGTACAAAACAATTAAATAAAATTTACTAAATAATTCATTAATTATTTCCTCCTACAATATCAATTACAATTAACCTCAATGATTGCAAATTAAATGTCATTCACAAATAAACAAATAAAAAAAACCATAAATAAATTTTTGACTTAATAAAAAATTCCAATCAACAAAAAAAAAATTTCAAGTTTCAATTTTTACTCTAATTTTTTCTCCAATATCCTCTTCATCAACAATATCATAAATAATTATTTAAATATCAAAAATATACATAATTTATAACTCTAAAATTTATAACAATATTCAAAGATAAATATATTCGTATTAGTAGATAAATTGGATTTAATTCGTAGCGTTTTTTACTATTAAAATAAAGATAAAAACGCTACGAATTAATTCCAACATTTGATAAAATTTTTTTTTCATTTCCTGCGCACGTTCAACCCTGTCGTGCAGGGAGTCAGTCAAGAGTTACTATATATTCACTTTGTATATATATAGGTATATATGTATGTATATTACACCACCCTATACGCAAGAGCGCAAGTCCACCCGAACGAGCAAAAGTCCTGAAATCGATTCAAGACTCAGCAGGAGGCTCCTCCCACCATGACGGCCATCTTGCAACCGGCAAAATGTGCTCGCTATATATCGTATCACACTTCACCGCATTCAGGTTACATATATTTACCTTCATGCCCATCTTCGTACGCCCATTTCCAAATACGGAGGTGGTGTTATATGTATAGGAAAAAATTTTTTGGTTAAAATTCAAATTGAAATGGAAATTTTATTTTAGTTTTTTTATTTATATGAATTTTTACAGTAAATTTGGGTTCAATCAAGCACGGTATTTTTGTGATTTGATTTGATTTTGTTGATGTGTTGCAAAATTTGGGGAGAATTGACATTTTTGTTGGGTTTTTTGGTTTGTAAAATTTAATAGAAAATTTTTTTTTTTGATTCATGAATTTTGAGTTGGATTTTTTGGTTCATTTTGAGTTGAATTTTTTTCTTTACTTTTAGACAAATTTTTGTATTGATATTTGGGTTTAAAAATAGAGGATACGAATTTGTTTTTTATTTTTAGTCAAAATTTTTTACTGTGTTTTTTGAAAAATAAATTTTTTTTTTTGATTCATGAATTTTGAGTTGGATTTGGTTCATTTTGAGTTGAATTTTTTTCTTTACTTTTAGACAAATTTTTGTACTGATATTTGGGTTTGAAAATAGAGGATACGAATTTGTGATTTATTTTTAGTCAAAATTTTTTACGTGTTTTTTGAGAAATAAATTTTTTTCTTCTTTTTCGCTGAATTTTCTGAATATTTTCAATAATTAAAAAAGAAAAAAAATATTTACAGCTAATATTGCATCAATATTTAATAATATTATGTGAAGAGTTAACAAATTTTAATATTTATCGATATAATTTATTAATTTTTAATGTTTTTCCTCAGTAAAGAATGAAAATAAATTTTCGATTATATTTTTTGAAATTTATAGAGTTTAAAAAATATCAACAATTAAATAGAATCTTCAACAATTATATTGAAACATCAAAACAATATTAAACAATTAAAAATTTTACATAAAAGTCCACAAAAAAACTTGAGTGAAAAAATTTTTTTTTATTTAAATTAAAATTTTTATTTAAAATTCATGAAATTCACTTCAATATAAAATATTTTTAATTTAACAAGCATTATTTTTTTTATTACGACACAAATTTCGAGTAGGCTTTTCCACAAAATTTTTTAACGTGAACATTAATAATAAACAATATACAATAAATATTTCACAAATTTATTTTAACATTTATTTTATCATATTTATTAAAATCTAATGATTAAATTTAAAAATCAACTATAAAAAAATTCATTATGCTTCATAATTCATCTCAAATAATTAATAACAATTAATTATCTAATTTATCCAATTTCCATTGGCTACATTTAATAAAATAAAAAATCAACACAATTAAGCATCCAATATTTTAATAAATAATTCAATTCAATATTTTTTCTTTCACTAATAAAAAGTGATAAAAATTATTGTATTAAAATTTATTTTTTCTCGTCAATAATTAACAAAATTTTTAACGATAAAAAATTTTTTTTGCTTCAGGTTTTGAAATACTGCGATCATCTACATGGAAAATGGTATTTCTCAGAAGTGCGTGCGATATTTTCACGACGTTATTTGCTGCAGAATGTGGCAATCGAAATATTTCTCGCCAGCAGAAGTAAGTATAAATGTTTATGTAGAATTAAGCTTATAAATAATACACAATGGTATTTATTTATTTATTTATTTATATATAAATACATAAATGAATGAATTTCTTGATGAAGAAAAAAAAAAAAAGTCATCCACAGGTTTTTGAAACGCTGTTGGAATGGTCGCCAGAATCAGTTGATCTTTTATACACTTAGACATCGCCATTTGGCATTCCATTGTTTCTTGTAGCAAAATGCATTCTGGTATTTTATTTCACACGAAGCCGCACATTTATACAGCTTGAGTTTTCTTGTAATAATCCAAGGAGATAATAAAATGTCTTTTAGCTTCTGATGCCATAATTTTTTTCTTGAATTATAACAAATAAATCATTCTCACATCATGGTATATTTTTCTATTCCGTTACTATATATAGATTGATTTATTCAATTTTTATATCTTTATTGATATTATTTAATAATCTAATTGATTAGTTTGAAAATAAATTTGAAAATACGTTTAGAAAATAATTTATAGAAAGTTATCGATTTCAAAGTCAAGAAATAAGTCAACGTTTCAGATACTCTTACAGCTATAAAAGTCATCGTAGATATTTATATATAAACATGAAATTATAGATCAGATTCTGGCGCACAAATAACGATGCTATTGTTATAAAAAAAAATCATCCTGCGAAGAGTTCAAGAGGAATAACTTTCGCATGAAATAATTTAGAATATACGTAATCAATATGAAAGCCAAGAGACAAGTTAACGTTTCAACTATTCTTATGGCTATAAAATCCATCGTAGATATTTATACATGAATATGAAATTGTAGATCAGATTCTGGCGCACAAAAAACGATCCTATTGTTATATAAAAAGATTATCCTGCAAGGAGTTAGAGGTGAATAAATCAGGACGAATTTAAATATGATTTTATTTTTTTAATGACATTTTGCTGTTATTGATTCATGAAAGTAAACTCGAACCAGCAAATTTAAATTAAAACAGTAGGATGTCCATTTTGTTTCACAGTGCTGTTATATATCTATGTGTACGTGGGACAGTTGAGGTTGGTGGGTCTCGCACGAAGGAAAGCGACTCATCCTTTACTGATTATTTCACCGTCCAAACGATAAATTCCCGGTGTCCCCAGCGAGATTCTAATCTCATTCTGACTTTCGATGCGTCGTGAAACAGTGGAATGCCACTCTTTGCCTGGGGTATCTTGTGTCGTTTTATTAAAATGAAATAAAAAAATAAATAAAAATACAAAAAAAAAAAAAAAAAAAAAAAAAAAAAAAAAAAAAAAAAAAAAAAAAAAAAAAAAAAAAAAAAAAAAAAAGTAAAGAGAGAAAAAGGATCGAACAAACCAATGGAAGAGAGTTAGGACAATTCTAAAAGTATTATATGACACAAACACTTTTTAAAAATATTCTCACCATGATTTTTACATACGATTAAATTTAATTATAATAAATTTTTACAACTATTCCGCGTATAGAAAATTTAAAAATTAATCAACCAAAAAAATTATAATAAAATTCAAAATAAATATCGTAATTTTGACATTTTTACAAGTGAATGCTTTTGAAAATATTTAACAAAATTATGTAAATAATTTCAAGGTTCATACATTGATATATCTACTTTGATATTGAAGATAAAAATATTTTATTTAACTATTCCAAGTAGCTAAAATTAAAAAATTTATTTTAATGTTTTAGAATTTTATTTTATCAATTTAATTTATAAAATAAAATTCTATATTATAATAAATCTGTAAATATTTTTATATCATTTAGTTTCATTTTATATATTATTTATACATATATATATATATATATATATACATATATATATATTTAATTTAAATAAAAAAAGAAGAAAATAAAGTCTTGAAATATTTTTAACCCTCAACTTGACGCTTTTTTGCCAACAGCTTCAATTCTCTTCGCGTTCCTGGACCAACCGACAGTGAAAAAGGTGATCAAGGCACTGCCGCGGGTCGGTGTTGGCATTAAGTATGGAATTCCACAGACTAGGTAAGTCTCCAGTAAAATATTAAAACAAAGACTTGAACAAAATGAAATATAAAATAAAAATAAAATGAAACACACACACACACGTATTTAATTCCTGTCCATTGACTTTGAATAAAAACAAATATATATAAATTATTTTCAATACATTCCGCTATTTCTTTGTCCCTTTCAAAGAAGCTTCTGCCCACCCAGCACCCTCCTCCCTTAATTCTTTTATTTTCATATATCTATCTATTTATTTATTTATTTTTTTCTTTCATTTTTTTGTTTATTTTTTTTTTTCAACATCTTCCTTGTTTGTTCTCTTTGTCTTTCATACAACTTAGCAACAGCTTCGATACACCGTTAATATCGTATTGAAATAAAATAATAAAATAAAAAAAAGATTTATTTGGTATCAAAAATTGGGGAAAATTCAAAATTAATTGAATTATAAAAATAACAATTTAATTAAATATTGAAATCGACTTGTAATTAATTAAATGAAATCTCGAATATTAATTATAATTATTAATAATATTATTAAAATCAAAATTTCTCCATTTTTGAATTTATTTTATTACAAAATATAACAAAATAAACACAATTTTCATTTTTGAATTTTTATTTCTATCCATTTGGTATCAAAAATTGATGAAAATTCAAAATTAATTAAATTATCAAAAAAACCATTCAATCAAAAATTGAAATCGACTTGTAATTAAATAAACCAAATTTCGAATATTAATTATAATTATTACTAATACTCTTAAAATCAAAATTTCTCCATTTTTGAATTTATATTATTACAAAATGAAACAAAATAAACAAAATTTTCATTTTCGAATTTTTATTTATATCCATTTGGTATCAAAAATTGATGAAAATTCAAAATTAATTAAATTATCAAAATAACCATTTAATTAAAAATTGAAATCAGCTTGTAATGAAATAAACCAAATATCAAATAATAATTATAATTATTACTAATCCTCCTAAAATCAAAATTTCTCCATTTTTGAATTTATTTCATCACAAAATGAAACATAATAAAAAAATTTTTAAAATATGAATTTTTATTTTTATTCATTCGATTTCAAAAATTGATGAAAATTCAAAATTAATTAAATTATCAAAATAACCATTTAATTAAAAATTGAAATCGACTTGTAATGAAATAAACCAAATATCAAATAATAATTATAATTATTAATAATCCTCCTAAAATCAAAATTTCTCCATTTTTGAATTTATTTCATCACAAAATGAAACATAATAAAAAAAATTTTGAAATATGAATTTTTATTTTTATTCATTCGATATCAAAAATTGATAAAAATCCAAAAATTAATTAAATTATCAAAATAACAATTCAATAAAAAATTGAAATCCACTAATAATTAAATAAACCAAATCTCGGACATTAATTATAATTATCAAAAATACTTTCAAAATAAAAGCACCCTCCTCCCTTAATTCTTTCATTTTCCAATCTATTTATTTTTTTCTTTCATTTTTTTTTTCTATTTCTTTTTTCCTTCATTCTTTCTACATCTCCCTCATTTATTCTCTTTGTCTTTCATACGTCTTAGCAACAGCTTCGATACACCGTTAATATCGTATCGAAATAGAATAAATAAAATAAATAAAATAAATAAATACGCGCGAGAGAAAAGACGTTTTGAGTTGAGAGTTGCTTTTGCGAATAAGCGGCGAGAACACACGGTTTGCCCATAACCACTGGACCATCCATTAAACTCTCTACCTACATGCATATATATTGTGTGTATATATATATTAACCGAGAGAGGATGTACGTCAGGTCATAAATATCCGGTCGAGAGAATCTTGGACGTCTGATCCAAGGGAGATTCCTCAGCGCAACTAACAGAAAAATAAAAATAAATTTTATATATCCAAGACACTGGTGTATTCATCTCAGATAGAGAAGACAATATTACGTATCTATGTATGTTTATATATAGAATTTTATGTGTATAGTATGTGGAAGTAGGAGTATTGTGAATATAAAGATAGGAAGATGAAGAAATGTATTAGGGATTTATTTAAGTATTTATTTTATGTCACAGCGTGAATCCACGAGTACAATCATCACTTTTTTTTTTATGTTTGTGTTTAAGTGAATATTAATATTTGTGAGGATATTGATGTGGAATGGATTTGGAGATGATTGAGGAATGTTGATTATTTTTATGGGATTTTGGGAGGAGAATTAAGGAAGAAGAAATTCAATTTTTTAGTGTTGGAAATTTTTTTTTAATTAATGTGATGAGGGAAATTTAGTTATTGTGGGGATTTGTTTATAGTTGAGTTGGGAAATTTTTGGGTTTTTGGGGAGGGTTTTTGGTAGTTGAATAGTCGAAATTAATATTTAGATTGGGGGATTTTTTGATTAATTTTGAGTTTTTGTTTATTTTTATTATTGGAAAGGTGGAAAGTGAAATTTTAGGTGTGGTGGTTTTTTTTTTTTTGTTGTAAATTTTGCGATGAAATGGATGGAGAGTTGGGGAAATTTTGAATTTAGGAGTATTGTTAGTAGTTGTGGTTAATATTTGATATTTGGTTTATTTCATTACAAGTCGAGTTCGATTTTTTTGATTGATAATGGTTTTTTTGATAATTTAATTAATTTTGAATTTTCATCAATTTTTGATACCAAATGGATAGAAATAAAAATTCGAAAATGAAAATTTTGTTTATTTTGTTTCATTTTGTAATAAAATAAATTCAAAAATGAAGAAATTTTGATTTTAAGAGTATTAGTAATAATTATAATTAATATTCGAATTTTGGTTTATTTAATTACAAGTCGATTTCAAATTTTGATTGAATGGGTTTTTTGATAATTTAATTAATTTTGGATTTTCATCAATTTTTGATACCAAATAAATAAAAATAAAAATTCAAAAATGAAAATTTTGTTTATTTTGTTTTATTTTGTAATAAAATAAATTCAAAAATGGAGAAATTTTGATTTTAAGAGTATTAGTAATAATTATAATTAATATTCGAAATTTGGTTTATTTAATTACACGTCGATTTCAAATTTTGATTGAATGGTTTTTTTGATAATTTAATTAATTTTGGATTTTCATCATTTTTTGATAACAAATAAATAAAAATAAAAAATAAAAAATGAAAATTTTGTTTATTTTGTTTCATTTTGTGAAAAATTAATTTCAAAATTAGAGAAATTTTGATTTTAGGAATATTACTAATAATTATAATCAATATTTGAGATTTGATTTCATTAATTATAAGTCGATTTCAATTTTTAATTAAATTATTATTTTATTAATTTAATTAATTTTAAATTTTTATCAATTTTTGATACCAAATCAATAAAAATAAAAATTCAAAAATGAAAATTTTGTTTATTTTGTTTTATTTTGTAATAAAATAAATTCAAAATTAGAGAAATTTTGATTTTAGGAGTATTATTAATGATTATAATTAACATTCGAGATTTGATTTATTTAATTACAAGTCGATTTCAATTTTTAATTAAATTGTTATTTTGGTAATTTAATTAATTTTAAATTTTCATAAATTTTTAACATCAAAAAAATAAAATTAAAAATTCATATTTGTAAATTTTTATCATTATATTTCATTTTGCAATAAAATAAATGCAAAATTATGAAAATTGTGACTCAATAAACATTATAAATTATTATAATAAATATTCAAGATTTAATTCAATCAATTACAAATCGATTTTAACTTTTAATTAAATTATTATTTCCTTAATTAAATTAAATTAAATTTTTCCTTTCGCTTCGACGAGTAAAAAAACTTCTTTTACAATAGAGCATCATTTTGCAATATTGTTTAATTAATTTCAACTTTCCATCAATTTTCTAACCCCAAAACTATAAAAAATAAAAATTCATAAATAAAATTTTTTTTCATTATATTTCATTTTGCAATAAAAAAACTGCAAAATCACAAAAATTTTAACTTTATAAATATTATAAATTATCGCAACAAATATTCCAGATTTAATTCAATTAATTACAAGTCAATTTAAATTTTCAATTAAATAATCATTTCAATAATTTAATAAATTTTGCCATTCAATTTGTGATCGATTAACAAAATTTATTTCATTACACATCCTCATCTAACAATATTCTTCACTTTATTCAAACTTCCCCATAATCTTTCCCCGTCGTAAATCCGAAAATAAAAATTCACATATTAAAAAAAAATTTTTTTTTTTATTATATTTTATTTTGCGATAAAACAAATGCATTTGTCAACTTCCCGCAGTTTTATATTCCATGTTGAACCCACACACATTACACATATGTACAAATATGTATATACATGCTATGGAAGTTTGTATTTATGCGTCCGGCACTTTATTCACGTACTTTTTATTCTCATCAAGAGCGTGAAAGTCATTAAAACCATTGCGGCGTTTTAAATCCTGAATCAGAGATATCTCCACGTTCATAAAGTTGAATGGAATTTAGTACCTCGAGGCGAAGAGTGCGTTCGCACAAGCGTGTGTGCTCGCTTCATTTATTTATATTTTATTTATTACAATTTTTTATTTATATAAGTATAAATTTTTTCTAATTTTATTTCTTTCATTCATCGGTTTCTTGCACGCACAACTTTAGAATTATGATTTATATTCACTCGTGCGAATTTTGTTGTAAAGTTTAATGTAATTGCTTTTTATCCAAGTATTTAATAATACTTTGAAAAATTTGCCACGTGTTGTTTGAATATTATATATTTTTATTTATATTAGGGTGTGACATTTTTAGGTAACTTTTTTTTTTTATCCAAACAAACAGGCTGAAAATATACTAACCGGGGGTAAAAGAAGAATGGAGTGGAGTTCTTAATTTTAATATTGATAGATTGATTTTCGTAATTTTTGTTTTTTTGTTTGAATAACATGGAGAAATTTTTTTTCTTTGGATTTTTGTAGCTCGACATTTGCGCATTATAGAGATGTGTTCATAGCATGTTCTTGTAGGGAATCGAACGCTCTACAAAAAAGGTCTCTTGCAGTTTTTTCATAGAGACAGCCATTCTAAAGATATTTAAACCCAAAGTTTAAAATGTATGAAATTTTGACTTTTTTGTTATTAAATCGATACTAATTACTTTATTATTGTAATAAAAAAACACTTCAATAATTGTAGTTACATTGCTTAATTTTGTTTAGACAGCATAATTTTTATTGCTTTGAAATAATAATAAAATTCATTTAA
>JAQQBS010001422.1:15250490-15260821 GCA_030347275.1 Microctonus aethiopoides
ATATTAGCACACTAAAACCAGTTTTCCGATTAAAAATAATTTTTAAGACAATAATAAAGTGATTAGTATCGATTTAATTACAAAAAAGTCAAAATTTCATACATTTGGAACTTTGGGTTTGAATATCTTGAGAATGGCTGTCTCTATGAAAAAAATGTAAGAGTCCTTTTTTGTAGAGCGTTCGATTCCCTACAAGAATGTGCTATGAGATTATTTCTATAATGCGCAAATGCCGAGCTACAAAAATCCAAAGAAAAAAAAAAAAATTTTCCCATATTATTCAAATGGAAAAACAAAAGTAACCTCTAAATATTAAAATTAAGAGCTCTGCAAAAAAAAATGGCACATTTTAATATACATAAAATTTTATAATCAAACAGTTACTGCAACAAAAAATCTGAATCAAAAATAATTAATAATGTGATTATAATTTATAGTGCAATTTTTTATTCATTTTCTTTCTTTTTATTTTATTTTATTTATTTATTTATTTTTTGGTTTATTTGTTTGATTATTAATTGTTTATATTTTTTTTTATAGACGGGCATCAATGATGTCTCCCAGGCAACTGATGAGGAATTCAAATATGACACAAAAATGGCAACGACGAGAAATATCAAATTTTGAATATCTCATGTTTCTTAATACAATTGCTGGTAAGTTAATTAAATTATTTTATAATTATTTATCATTATACATTTCAGGTGTTTGTTTATATTTTATCGTCAACATCATAATGAATGAGACAGACAGAAAATTTCTAGATAAATTTCGAAGCTTCAAATAATTTTATTAAATGTTTGAAATTTTTATTTGAATCTGATGAAAAATAAATTTAAAAAATTAATTATTAATAGACAATTTTATTCCTTTGTGAAAAATATCAACTTCTTTGTATCAACATTACACCCTTTCTTATATAATAAAAAAAAAATATTGATTATTATTTAATCATTCAGTTAAAAAAAATCTTCAATTTATTTTTTGAAATAAAAAAATTTTTATTTAATAATTCAAAATTTCTGCTAATCAAATTTTAATATCTAATAATAAAATCCGAATATATAAGATACAACATATTGACTAAATTTCTTCGATATCTCCCGAATTATTCTACCAATTAACAAAATTAAATAAAAATAACTTTCAATTAAACAAAAAATCAAAAATAATAAATTTATAATTTAATAAATTCCAATTCCCAATTTGACAAGTTATAAAAATAGTTTCACTCCAAAATATCATTCCCCGATATTCTTCATTTCATTCAGACTTCTCATAAATTTTCAAAACTATCAAAAAAATAAAAATAAAAATTATCAAAAAAAAAAAATCATATTTAATTTCAAGACAAAAAAAATTTCAAAACTCAAAAAAAAAAATGGCTTTTCTAGACGCATTATTAATAATTAATCAATAACAATATGTCATAAATATTAGGAAAATGATTAAAATAATTACAACTCAACCAAAAAAAAATTATTAAACAAAAAAAAAAAATTCACAAATCTGAAAAAAAAAATTTCCAAAAATTATTTTGAATTCCATAAATAATGCAAAATTCAACTTCTTTAAATCTAAAACGCATATTACATATGTATAAAATCTCATGGGGAATAATATGTCATTATTAATCCGCATATGCTGATGGAAGCCAACAAACTATTAAGCTCAATGATGAACCGTTGGTTTTTGGTTGCACAAATATACATACATTTGTATCATAATCATCATCATTATGGTTGTATGTATGTATGTACAAGAGGCTTTTTATGGCTGCACACGGTCGAATGGAGACTGTCGTGATACATTAGGGATGTTCTCAATCAACCCTATTGCTCGCCACATTTTCTCTTTCTCTTCTATATCCACCCTATATCTTGAATAATAATCCCTAGACTCACCCCGTCTCTATCCACTGTCGGTAATCCGGCTCCACTGAAGGGAAACTTTCACGTCCCTTGAGGACACATCAGTGTGGCCTTTTGTTTTTTTTCCTGGTTTTAATATCAAACTTATCATTCTTCTCATTCCTGGTTTTTCTTCATTTTATTTTTGTGTATTCCTTTGACTTTGATGGTGAATTTTAAAAAATAAATTAGGGATGAAATTTTATCTAGGGTGAAGTGAAAGAGGAATTTATTTGGGGTTATTAGAATATTAAGTGATTGTTTAATTTATATTTTTTAGTTTGATTGAGGTTGAATAATTTGTGCATTGATGTAGATAATATTTTTGTAGAAAATCAGTTAGAAGTTTATGTTGTTTATTTTTATTATTATGTGTGGTTCTTTTATTTTTTTATTTTTTTTATGATGATATACTCGGAAAGCTCGTGCCATTCTCTATCTAATTGTACCCTATATATTGAAAAAATATTATTGCAAAAGCTTGAAAAAAAATTGTGAAAATAAAAAAAATTTGTTTTCTGAGAAAATTTGATGATAGCAATTTTCATTATTTATAATTTTTTTTTCACAACTATTCGGCCATTTTTTTGGAATTATCATATGCTCGTTGGATAGCTCGTGTGATTCCCTATCGAAACATACCCTATATATTGAAAAAATATTATTGCAAAAGCTTGAAAAAAAATTTTGAAAATAAAAAAAATCTTGAAAAAAAAGTTTAAAAAAAAATCATTTCACGTTTGATTATAAAAAAAGATTACTGTCAATGGATTTACATCAACAAAAATTGAATACTAAAAATCGGAACATGAAGTAAAAAAAAAACAATAAATATTTATAAACAATATCAATTATTAATTACCCATCCAGTAAAAAATTATCCAATTTATTTTTTGCTATAAAAATTTTTCTTAAATTTACTCCAATCAAATTCTCATTAATATAAAAAAAAAGAATTATTTATAACAATAATTCACAACAAAATATCGACTATATTGAACAATTATTCAATAAACTAATTAAAAAATAAAAAGCTGAAAAAAAAAGAATTTTGAAAATACAAAATCAATTAATTAAAAAACAAGAAATAATTGTTAATGAGATTTATTTATAATAATAATTCACAACAAAATATCGACTATATCAAACTATTATTCAATAAACTGATTAAAAAACAAAAACCTAAAAAAAAAAAAAAAAAAAAAAAAAAAAAAAAGAATTATAAAAATAAAAAATCAATTAATTAAAAAACAAGAAATAATTAATGAAAATTATTTACAATAATAATTCACAACAAAATATCGACTATAGTAAACCATTATTCAATAAACTAATTAAAAAACAAAAACCAAAAAAAAAAAAAATTAATTACAAAAATAAAAAATCAATTAATTAAAAAACAAAAAATTTCTTTATTTTCTTTAATTGTTCTCTCATTTGTTCAAGTGTATAATTGTTTATTTTATTAAATATTAATTTTTATATCTAAAAGTTAACATCATCCATAAGTCTGTCGCGCGCAATAGAGGGCGGTTTTGTGCATTTTTTAATGACGCCGATGAGGCTGGACGTGTAATTATTTGAAATTCAGACGGTTGTGCGATGCCCGTCGGCACTGAAGCGCGCTATATTTACGAGCCTTATATATTAATTGCGCAAATAAATACCTAAAGGCAATGTTAGCTCGATCTTTATTCATTCCCAGCTATCATCTCGCTCTCTTCCGTTCTTTACAGTGACCGGTTAGTGAATATTATAAACACGCAGACGAACCGGTCGATCATCATGTGGTTATAGAATATTTCTATGTATTTGTTTATGTATTTTTTTTTATTTTATTTTATACTTTATTTTATTTGGATAAAAGAATATTATACCCCTCCACCATCCCTATTGAATTTATACCCGATTTATTTCATTAAAAAAAAATATATATATAAACAAATAATTAATCAAGAAAAAAAGAAAGAAAATTTTTTTATTTTTTATATTAAATTTTTTTTTTTGTATTTTAAAATTATTTTTATCATTTTAATTTTTAATAAAAATCGTTTGTTCTATTGGGAACCTTATTGGAGGCTCAATAATTTTTTTTATTGTGTATATATATGTAGATATTTGTGTGTGTGTGTGTAATTTTGCTACGTCCGGCAGCTGCCGACAGATTTTCCTTTCTTTATTTTTTTTTTTTTTCTTTTCTTTCTTTTTATTTTTCGCTCTGTAAGATTGTTATCTATACTGCTCCTTGATCCTTTAGGTGCAGACGGTGAATTATTACTTTGAGTGTAATAATACAGGATAAATCGATGAAAGTATATTTACAAATCCATAAATGAATAAATGTATTTTTAAATTGAAAAAAATATTTGGGGGAATTTTTTAATTTAGAATTTAAGTTTGAGGATTTTTTTATCGATGAATAAATGTTGTTGATTAAAAGTTTACAACCTTTTGTGATGAATATAAGTAAAATATAGTTGAAATATTATAATAATTATTTGTTTTTTTTTATATAAATAAAAATACAATTAGCACAAATTCAATTTAAAAAAAGAAAAATTTTTTTAATATAAAAAATAAATTACAATTTTTTCTAATAGGTAATTAATTATTGCCAGATATTTTTCTTTATGGAGTAATAATTGATAATTGTATTTTAAAATAAAAAAATCAGTGGTCAAAATAAAATTCCCATTGATGAATATTAAAAAAAAATATTTAAAAAAAAAAAAAAATAAATAGTAATTTCTCTAAACATTTTTTTCTTGTTTTGTTTGATTGATAATTAAAATCTTCAACCTTTTGTCTCAAATATAAGTAAAATATAGTTGAAATATTATAATAAATATTCGTTTTTCTATATAAATAAAAAAACAATTAGCACAAATTTAATTTAATAAAAGAAAAATTTTTTTAATATAAAAAATAAATTGGATTTTTTTCTAATAGGTAATTAATTATTGCCAGATATTTTTCCTTATGGAGTAATAATTGATAATTGTATTTTAAAATAAAAAAATCAGTGGTCAAAATAAAATTCCCATTAATGAATATTAAAAAAAAATATTTAAAAAAATAAATAAATAAATAAATAAATAGTAATTTTTCCAAACATTTTTTTCTTGTTTGTTTTGTTTGATTATTAATTAAAATCTGCAACCTTTTATGTCAAATATAAAGAAAATTTAGTTGAAACATTACAATAAATATTTGTATTTCTCTATAAATAAAAAAACAATTAGCACAAATTTAATTTAATAAAAGAAAAATTTTTTAATATAGAAAATAAATTGGAAATTTTTTCAACAGGTAATTAATTATTGGCAGATATTTTTCTTTATGAAATAATAATTGATATAATTGTATTTTGAGATAAGAAAATCAGTGGCCAAGATAAAATTTTAATTGATGAATATTTAAAAGAATTAATTGAAAAAAAAATAATAAATAAAAAAGAACTTGTCTCAAAATTTTTTTTTATTTCGTGTCATCCTTTCGTGAGGTGGATTAAGAACGAGTGCCTGTCCTCTACATCGTTGTTACGCATTATATTTATTATAACACCCGTCGGGAGGGCAAAGGGCGAGGCAGTGAGAGGGTGAAAAATAAAGCAGAGTAGTCATCGTGTGTTGTATATATGTTGCAGAATTTCATGTGTGTGTGAGTGTATTACTTACATTCGCGAGGATGCCGCTGTCATAAAATGGTCCCTGAGCTCTTGCTCACAATGACGCACCCATTAATAATCACTTTGATGCATATAACCACGCAGATCTTTATATCTATGCTTGTATTATTTATATGTCTAATGTGTTTGTTGAAAATTGTGCGTGGCCAGACACAATTTATTATTTTATATTGTATAATGCAGTAAATTGAGGAAATATGTATTTAGTAAAAATTTAGTTAAACAAAAAAAAAAATTAATAAATATTTAATTGCAGCAATTTTTTTTTTTTTTTTAAATTTATATTTTGAAAAATGGAAATTATTGTTGGAAAATTGTGACGGAAAATTTTCGTTTTTGTTTATTTGTTTGTTATTTATGGAAATTTTAATTTTAATTTTTTTTTGTGGGAATTGGAAAATTCATTTTTTTTTATTTTTGGATTTTGGTTTTTTGTGCAGTTGTTTTAATTAATTGTTTTATGATTTCATTTGCAAGTTTTTGTTAATGATAATTATGTATTTTTATTTGTTTGAAAAATAAAAAAATTTTCAATTGTTGCAATTTTTTTTTTAAATTTATATTTTGAAAAATGGAAATTATTGTTGGAAAATTGTGATGGAAAATTTTTGTATTTGTTTATTTGTTTGTTATTTATGGAAATTTTAATTTTAATTTTTTTTTGTGGGAATTGGAAAATTCATTTTTTTTTATTTTTGGATTTTGGTTTTTTGTGCAGTTGTTTTAATTAATTGTTTTATGATTTCATTTGCAAGTTTTTGTTAATGATAATTATGTATTTTTATTTGTTTGAAAAATAAAAAAATTTTCAATTGTTGCAATTTTTTTTTTAAATTTATATTTTGAAAAATGGAAATTATTGTTGGAAAATTGTGACGGAAAATTTTCGTTTTTGTTTATTTGTTTGTTATTTATGGAAATTTTAATTTTAATTTTTTTTTGTGGGAATTGGAAAATTCATTTTTTTTTATTTTTGGATTTTGGTTTTTTGTGCAGTTTTTCAATTAATTCTTCAACGATTTCATTTTTCATTTTTTGTTATTGATAGTTATGTATTTTTATTTGTTCAAAAAAATAATAAATATTCAATAGAAGCCACTTTTATTTTTATATTAATTTTTATTTAAATAAAAAAAAATATCGTCGGGAAATTGTTATTGAAAATTTTCATTTTTATTAATTATTTCATAATTTTTGAAATTTTAAATCTCAATTTTTCCTTGCAGAAATCAAAAAATTAATATTTATTTTTTTATCTTTGTATTTTTATTTATAATAATTATTGTCAAATTAATTCATAAAAATTCCATTTATTTATTCTATACCACTGTTAATTATTATTATTAAACACTATTATTATTTCAAAAAAAAAGTATTCAATCGCTTCAATTTTCATTTATTTTTTCAAAATTAAAATTTCAGATAGAAATATATCTTTAAACAAAAAAAATAAAAATAACAATTAAAAATATTAATTCTAATTTATTTACTCATTCTCTCTGAAAAAAATTTCAAATCTAAATTTTTCCCTGTTATAGAAATCAAAAATTTTGATTTTATATTTTATTTCCCATCAATTACAAATTTTTATCAATTTAAAAAAAAAAAAATCAATTGTAGTAATTTTTTTTCACATTCATAAATTTCTATAAAAAATATCGTCAAATCATTAGAAAACTTACAATTAAAAATACCCATTGCAATAAATAAATTACCCTTCTCTAAAATAAAAAATAAAAATAATTTAATCCATCTCAAAAATTTTATTTCTCACACAATTATTAAACAAATTAATAAACAATTCGATTTATCATCCAAAATTACAATCAATTATCCATTTTTATTTATCAAAATAAAAAATAAAATATTTGTCACAAATCAACTTATTTTATTTAATTAATTACACAATATTTAATTTTTATATTAATAAAACATTTAATTAACTTTGCAAATAGGAAATTCACAACGATGGCGTCACTAATGCACCATCAACTTTCTTAACTCAGTGAAAATAATTTATGATACATTTATATATTTATACATACATATATCCCTGTACATTGAAGCTCTATTTTATTTTATTTTATTTTTTTTCTTCTCGATGTATATGCAAGTGGGTATAAAACAGTTTGAGTTGATGCAACAGACAAGAATGAAAGTGAGATCTCGGAGTGACAATTTCAGGAGCGATTAGCCGTCATGCTTTGAGTTATGTGCCTACTAAACGGAGCACCATCTCGCCCCATTGAGACTCACGACGAGTTTTTCATAAAAATAGAACGCATACTCAACGACACATTTTGGGTCTCTCCATAATTCCTTTGGGAGTTTTTGTGCGACATTCGTTCGTTGTTTTATATTTACATTTTTTCTTTTTTTCTTTCCGGCCAACACCGTCCCATAAATTTCAATTCATTTCATTGTGAAATTGAAAATGATATGCATCTGTTCAATATTTTTCATCGCCATTGATAGAAGAAATAAAAAAAAATTTTTTAAAACAAAATTAAATTAAATAAATTAATTTGTAAATTTATTTTTGTTTCAGGACGAACTTATAATGATTTAAATCAATATCCAGTTTTTCCATGGGTATTAACTAATTATGAAACGAAAGAATTGGATCTGAGTTTACCGAGTAATTATCGTGACTTGTCAAAGGTGAATAATATTTTGAAAATAAAAAATAAAAATTTTTATTTAGGAAATAAAATTTCTTCATTTTTATATTTAATTATTTATTTATTTATTCTTTTATTTATTTAGTTTAGGTATTTTTTTTATTATTGAATGGATAAGGGTTGATTTAGTGGTGGGTATAATTATCGCTAATTATCGTGACTTGTCAAAGGGGAATAATATTTTAATAATAAAAAATAAAAATTTTTATTTAGGAAATGAAATTTCTTCATTTTTATTTATTTATTTATTTATTTTTTTTATTTATTTAGTTTAGGTATTTTTGATTATTGAATGGATAAGGGTTGATTTAGTGGTGGGTATAATTATCGCTAATTATCGTGACTTGTCAAAGGGGAATAATATTTTAAAAATAAAAAATAAAAATTTTTATTTAGGAAATAAAATTTCTTCATTTTTATATTTAATTATTTATTTATTTATTTTTATTTATTTAGTTTAGGTATTTTTTTGATTATCGAATGGATAAGGGTTGATTTAGTGGTGGGTATAATTATCGCTAATTATCGTGACTTGTCAAAGGGGAATAATATTTTAATAATAAAAAATAAAAATTTTTATTTAGGAAATGAAATTTCTTCATTTTTATTTATTTATTTATTTATTTATTTATTTTTATTTATTTAGTTTAGGTATTTTTGATTATCGAATGGATAAGGGTTGATTTAGTGGTGGGTATAATTTTGTTAATTAATATTCTGTTTCAGCCCATTGGAGCGCTCAATCCAAGTAGACGTGCTTACTTCGAGGAACGTTTTCAAAGTTGGGAGCACGACAGCATTCCTCCTTTTCATTATGGCACTCATTATTCAACGGCCGCTTTCGTCCTTAATTGGCTGATTCGCGTTGTACGTATATGTTTGAATTAATTAATTTTTCCATGCTGAAATAAAATAAAATAAAATTGAATTTTTCATTTACGTAAATTAAGATTTCAGGAAAAAATTTTTCTCCTCGATAAATATTTAATATTTTATTTTTTCTATTTATTATTTTATTATTTATTAGTGATATGTATTTATATTGTGACTTTACTCGTGTCAATTCTTTGTTAAAAATCACCTCCATTAACAGATCATAAATTTTTCCGCGGACACATTTAGTTAACACTAATTCGGGGGCGTTGAAATGTCCACGACGAGTTGACGACGCGACTTTGCCACTCCGTTAAATATACATCTGTTTTGTGTACTACACATTTTCTTGTGAATCCACTTCCACATGACAACTGCTATACGACAACAAAATATTTTAACGTCTGCGTATCCAATTATTTTATTTATATTTGTTTATTTCTATTTTTTCATTTTTATTTTTATTCATTCTTCATTTTTGTTTGTGTTTTATTTTTTATTTTTTTTAATGGTGGATAATCAGGAAAATATTTTTTTAACTTGAGATTATGATGAGTTGTATATTAAGATTTGATTAGAGTTTTAATTAATTTTGGAATTAATATGAATTTATTTGTGCGTATATTTTGCGAAAATTTTAGTAGGAAATCAGTTAAAAATCTGTTGTCGTTTATTTTTATTATTATGAGTAGTATTTTTTTTTTTTTTTTGGAAAAGTAATATGCTCGTTGGAAAGCTCGTGCGATTCCCTATGGAATCATACAACACAAATTGAGAAAATATCATTACAAAAGCTCGAAAAAAAAATGTGAAAATAAAAACAAATTTGTTTTCTCAGAAAATTTAACGATACCAATTTTCATGATTTATAATTTTTTTTTACAACTATTCTTCCTACTTTTGTAATGATCATATGCTCCTTGAAAAGTTCGTGCGATTCCCTATGGAATCATACAACATAAATTGACAAAATATCATTACAAAAGCTCGAAAAAAAATTGTGAAAATAAAATTCAATAATCTCAAAAAATTTAATAATACCAATTTTCATGATTTATAATTTTTTTTTACAACTATTCATCCTTGTTTTCCATAATAATCATATGCCTGTTAAAAATCTCCCACAATTTCCAGTTGATCCCATGTCAACACTTTAATTCCCAAAGAACCGGAAAAGCC
>JAQQBS010001422.1:15283919-15299601 GCA_030347275.1 Microctonus aethiopoides
TAAATTTTATATATTTTATAATTTTTTTTTTTTTTTTTCATCTTAATTAAATAATTCCAATAATTGTCTTTCAATTTATAAATCTATTGGGAATATAATTATCAAAATCTTTTTATACGCCCCTATTAAATTATTTAATATTGCATAGCACCTAAATTCAGAGCGAATAAATAAACTTTATACATATAATTTTTTATATGTAAAAAAAAATATATGAAAATTTGTGGAATTATAAAATTTCCTCTACAAATTATATAAAAATATTGAAGGACTTGAGCAAGACTTTGAATAATAATTAAAAAAAAATAAAATAAAATGAATGAAAAGTTTGACTTGTTGCTGAAAAAAAAAAAAAAATAATTGAGTTTTAACAACTTGGACAACGTATAAGACCAAGTTCATCGCAATTCATGCATCTTAAAGCAAAAACTTCATTCAAAAATCCATTCCAACGCCAGGATTTTTTGCTGCCATGACAGGAAATGCAGGGAATTGCATTGGCACCACCACAAACAGGACAAACTTTTCGCACCCCTCGATACTAAATAAAAAAAAATAAACATCAATATTTATAAATAAATAATAAATTTAATTATTAAAATAATAAAAATATCAAATGAATTTTTAACATTTAAAGTAAACAAAAAAAAAACAAAAATTTTATAATTTTTTTTTTTCATCTTAATTAACAAATTTTTGTTATAAAAATAAATTGGAATTCAAATATTTTATAGAATGTCGTTGAAGTAATTTATTTGATCGTTGAATAGAAAGGTAAAAAAAAAAAAAATAAGAGAGAATTGCAATGGATAAAAGTGAAAGGATTAATCATTTATATATATATAAATATATCATGTAACCTTGTACATATATGTATATAAGTATAAACTAGATATATATAACTGAATATCTGTAGATTTTTAAACATTCTACAAAGCCACAAACCTTGATAAAATAATAATTTTATATTACATAAAAAGAAAAAAAAAATAATTATAAAATTCTACATAAAAAAAAATATATATTATTTTATATTATTGTTAATAATTTATTAAAATCAATATGTTCCTTATTTTTCAAATCATTTTCTAATTGTTAAAATACTAAAATAAAAATAAAAAATATTTATTAATATTTTCTTATGTAAATAAAATATTTTCATAATTTTTTTTATTTGTTTTATCAACTTTGTAGGATGTTGTTATTTTATATCGTTATATTATTTGTATCATAACTCACCTTGTATGGTTTGAGCATTGGTCGCAATTCCTCAGATTCATTCAGCCGTTCAACCACGTCGGCGTCCTGAAAAATAAATAAATTAAAATACAAAAATAATCATTAATAAAAATATCTTGATGTGAATTAAATTATAAATAAAATTCATTTAATAGTTTTAGATTTCTATATTTATATATATATATGTATATATATAGAAATATGTGAATTAGACAGAATTAAATATAATAAATAATAAATATTAATTGTTATATAATTATTAAAATCAAAATTGTAATTCGAATTTTTTTGTTTGGTTGAAAAAAAAAAAATTATTTTTTGCTTGGCATTTTGTAGGATTTGAAAGTTTGAGTCGATTCTTCATCGTTGTGGGTATGTTAAATAATTCTGTTAAGGATGTTCTGACGTCATCAGACAGGAATGCAGTCCCTATATAAATATTTATATGTATTTATGTACACATATAAATATAAAATTATATTTTTATTTTTTGTTTAGAGATAAATGGATGAATTGATTGATATTTTTAATTAAATACATACATAGTCTACTTTCTTTTTGATTTTATATTTTTATAGATATCTAAGGATATTATTTATACGATGAAAATAAAATATAAACAATTTATATTAACAAATATTAAATATTTATGTAAATTTTTCTTGGTTTTTTTTGTTGTGTATAACCTTGGATTAAATAGTTTGACATTTTACAATGTGTTTTATACTCTCTAAACAATTCAGAAGAGATTGTTTATATTTATATGTGTGTGTGTGTGTGTATGTGTGTAATATAAAATAAATGTTTATTGAATGAATGGAAATGAAGTGTTAATAATAAAAATTTTTATGTGTAATAAATAAATATTTAGAAATGAAAAAAAAAAATTTGTTTTTATTGGATAAAATTATTTTTTATTTATTTTTTCTTTGAAATTTGAGATGCTGAATAATTTTGTGGAGATAAATTTTTTATTCTTATTCCATGATAATTTTATTTTTTTTTTTTTTTAATTATAAAAATTGATTTATGGATAGATTTGGAAATGAATCCGGATTTATCCCTGGAGATTTAATGGCATTCAGTGTTCAATT
This sequence comes from Microctonus aethiopoides, assembly GCA_030347275.1. Lineage (NCBI taxonomy): Eukaryota > Metazoa > Arthropoda > Insecta > Hymenoptera > Braconidae > Microctonus > Microctonus aethiopoides. Next base: position 15,286,253 of record JAQQBS010001422.1, read on the forward strand.
TTATTGGACATTTTGGTTTGGTGAGAGAAAATACGTGTGGACAATCAAAGACATGGGATTTATTTCATTTATATATATATCTATATAAACATGTGTAGATATAAATAAATGCCAAAAATAAAATACCGATTTTTTTTTTCAGGAACATGATAATTATTTTTTATCAAGACCAGTTTGGAAAAAAATTAACGTGTAAATCAATTGGATATGACGAAATTTAATTTCGTTGGGGTAATTTAATTTTAATCGCAAAAAAAATCCAAGAATTGAATTTTATAAATAATTAAAAAAAGCTCTGGATTGATTATAAAAATTGTTATAATCAATAAATGGTATTGATATTTATTAAATAATATTTTATTAAGATAATTAAATTTTAATCTCGAAAAAATTCCATGAATTGAATTTTATAAATAATTAAAAAAAGCTCTGCATTGATTATAAACATTTTTATAATTAATAAATGATATTTCTATTTATTGAATATTATTATCTTAATGTAATATAATTTTAATTTTGTGGAATTTCATGAATTAATTTTTTTAAATAATTAAAAAAAGCTCTGGATCGATTATAAAAATTGTTATAATTAATAAATGGTATTGATATTTATTAAATAATATTTTGTTAATGTAATTTAATTTTAATCTTGAAAAAATTCCATGAATTGAATTTTATAAATAATTAAAAAAAGCTCTGCATTGATTATAAAAATTGTTATAATCAATAAATGGTATTGATATTTATTAAATAATATTTTGTTAATGTAATTTAATTTTAATCTTGAAAAAATTCCATGAATTGAATTTTATAAATAATTAAAAAAAGCTCTGGATTGATTATAAAAAATATTTTAATTAATAAATGGTTTTAAAATTCATTTATAAATAGAAAAAAAAAATCAATAATCGTATTAATTTAATTAAAATTATTATTTAACAAATTTTATATTTTATTTCCAATTCACGTGCCTATTATTTATCATTTACAAAACAATAAATAAATAAAAAAACCCATCATTTGAATATTCAAAATAAATATGCAAGTTCTCAATTATTTACATCATTGATAATTATTTATAAATATTCAAAATTTCAATCAATTGTAAATAAATAAAATTTATATCGAAGCCATCATTTATTATAAAATAATCATTATAAAATAATAATTATAAATTAATTTTGTCATAAGTTTTAAATAAAATTATCCAGGATTTTTTGTTCATTTTTCACTTCTTTATTTAAATAATAATAATTATTATTATAATAATTACCTAAATAAAGCTGTTCAATAATTGATAAATAAATGCTAATAAATGTAAAAAAATACTAAATAATAATTTATTTCCTTATTAAAAAATTGACATGTAAATAAATATTAAATATAAAAATTTTAATAATTATTTAAAAGTTCAATCATTTGAGTTTTTTTCAATCTTTCAGTAACTTGTAGATAAATATTTTTATTTATATAAAATCGAGATGAGCCAGGTGTTGCTCCACGTGATACGTGGGAAGATATGACTGTATTATGACGCATGAGAAAATAACCGTCAGCAAAAGAGAATGAGAATGAGCTAAATTTAAAACTGATGACAAACAAAAATTCATCGACAATAAAAAAACTTTTGTGAATAAAAATTATTAATATTTATTTTCATTTCCGTACAATTATGCAACTCTTTTTTTTTTTCTTCAATTCAACATCATTGTATTGATTAACATTGTGAAATAAATTTTAATAATTTAACACACGTTGTAATTAATTGAATATTTTTTTTAATAAATTTAAAATAAAAAATCTATCGATTTTATTTGAATAAAAAAAAATAATATAAAACTTTGATGAAAATGTGAATGGCATTTTAATTAATATTTATTATAATACTAAACAACAACTTACGTCACAACAGTACAACAAACAATTGATACAATATCTGTTACTGACACTGAACACAATAATCTATAATAAATTCATTTACTTATTTTTCAATTTGACTCATCGTATTTATCTTAAATGTCAAGGTGAAATTTTTCATTGCAATTATTCGTGTCTTACATCAGATAAATGTTATTATATTTTATTCAAATGTTGTAATATTTTATTCATCAACAATATAATCAAAGAATCTTTTGAACAAATATAATTAATAAAGACAAAAAATATTATTTTCATAAATTTAAAAATTAATTTAATCATGCAAATATTTATATGAAAGAAAAATAAATTTTTTTTTGCTGTTTATTTATTTATTAAAATTTTTTTTCATTCTCGCAATTTGTTAATTGCATAATGGACCAACAGAGAGGAATAAAAGATGAGATATGATCAATATATAATCTACGCATTGACGTGAAATGTCAAAGATAAGCACAGTCGTTTTACTTATATAAATATATTTTATATTCAAGTATTTATATGTGTATATAAAATTACCCATGGCATATGTATATATGAGTATGGAATATATCCCGTATGAAATTCCATCGTATTATATAGTCATTAAAAATATTCCACACGCTATCACGTAAAGAGTGAAATATTTGGAACGTGTGAATTTTATTTTTCAATGGTAAAACGACCGAGAATTTAAGACAATCTATATAATATTATTTTTATGTAAAAGGGAAAAATATTATATCTGTGAGTGGAGTTCAACCTACTTGAGAATTTATTTTTTTATTTGTTTATATATATTAGGGTGGGCTAAATGAAACTTTGAATTTTTTTTTCTTTTACTATAATGAAAATACTGTTCAAGGTGACCAAAAAATGAGCGTGTGAAAAGAGGAGCTCTTAATTTTAATATTAAGAGGTGACGCAGCGTGATTTTCGATTTCCCATTTAAATAACATGGGAATTTTTTTTTTTTTTTTTTGAATTTTTTTGCGTTATAGCGAATTTTTATGTTGTAAAAATCAATACATATTCTTATAGGAAATCAAGTGATCTACAAAAAAGGTCCTATATGATTTTTCGCTAAGTCAACTCGTTGAAAAGTTATTCGAGGTTAAAGTTCAACCTCAAATGACATATGATCACTTTCTCAATTTTTTACACGTTATCACAAAATAATGGCTCAACAACATAAAATATCATATTATTTACGAGGTTCATTGAGTATTCTCTACTAAAACATTAACATTTTTACGAAATAAAAATTTTACGATTATTGATCAATAATTTCATTAAAATTATTTTTCAATGCTTTTTATTTGAAACGTGCAAAATAATATGAGTTTTTTTCTACAAATTTGTAGAATGAAAACGAAAAAAGTCACGGCAAATACGATATTTAATGTTGTTGGGCCAATATTTTGTGATAACGTGTAAAAAATTGAGAAAGTGATCATATGTCATTTGAGGTTGAACTTTAACCTCGAATAACTTTTCAACGAGTTGACTTAGCGAAAAGTCATATAGGACCTTTTTTGTAGATCCTTTGATTTCCTATAAGGATATGTATTGATTTTTACAACATAAGAATTCGCTATAACGCAAAAAAATTCAAAAAAAAAAAAAAAAATTCCCTTGTTATTTAAATGGGAAATCGAAAATCACGCTGCGTCACCTCTTAATATTAAAATTAAGAGCTCTTCTTTTCACACGCTCATTTTTTGGTCACCTTGAACAGTATTTTCATTATAGTAAAAGAAAAAAAAAATCAACGTTTTATTTGGCCCACCCTAATATATACAATGGGTGTGTAATTTTTTTTTGGCAACATTTTTTATTATTTTTCCTAATATTTTCAATTATTTTCATGGTTTTAAATTTTTTTCGGAAAGTCTGACAGATAATAATGTGAATCATTCAGTAAAATAACTATAAATTAATAAATAAATTAATAACTAATAAATTATTTTTATTTCAAACTTTGAAATTTATTTATTTTTTATTTTGATGTTTATCATAGGTATTTTTTTTTTGATATAAATTGAATAAATGTGAATAATGTAGCATAATAAATTCTGAGTGTTTTTTTTATATTTATTCATTAGGAGAAGATAAAAAAAATTTTATAATTCAACCTACGATATTTTAAATTTTTTATCAATGTTTTATTATTTAAGGATTTATGTTTAATTTAAATATTCAGATAATTTTTATGTGTAAATATTAATTATGAATATTGAGACTTACCCCTATGTGTTGTCCATCGATAAATAATTGGGGTACTTCAACTAATTCAACATCCAATCGTTCCTTTAATTCAGCTTGATATTCACGACTACCAAACAAATCACGTTCCTCATATTGTACCATATGAGTGTTAAGTATTTGTCGCATCTTCATGCATGCAATCATTGTTTTCGTTACAACACGCATTGATGTTGTGTAAACAACCACTTTGCCTGCATCCTTTTGTTTGTAATTCTGTAATGAATAAAACATACAAATATTAAAGTAAAATTATGAATGAGAGAAAAAATTAATTTGTGGTTGATTTGTTTAAATTTTTATACGTTTTTCTGATGATTTTTGGATAATAACTATGTATGGGATCGATAGGGAATCGCATGACCTTTCCAACGAGTATATGAACATTGTGAAACAAAAATTTTTGATTATGATAATGATTAATTGAAAAATAATAAGAATAAAAAAGCGTAATAAAATAATTGACTCGAATTTTTTTTTTTCAAGGAATTTTTACAAGCATTTTCATTGATTTTTGAACAATGACTGTGCATGGAATTTATAGGGAATCGCATGAGCTTTCCAACGAGCATATGAACATTGTGAAAAAAAAATTTGCAGTTACAATAATAGTTGATTGAAAATTATATCAAAAAAAAGTTAAGACAAATAATTGACTCGAACTTTTTTACTTTTTTTTTTTAACACATTTTTACACACTTAATCGATAGTTTTCGAGAAATAGCTATGAACGGAATCTATAGGAAATCGTCTGAGCTTTCCGAAGGACATATTAACATTGCCAAAAAAAAATTTTTCGTTACGATAATGATTGATTGAAATAAAAAGAAAAAAAATGAGTAAAAAAAAAAAAATAGAATTAAATATTTTAGTATTTAATTGTTCTATTTAAATTTACTGTTAATCCAACTATTAAATGACATAAATTTAATCAAAGCGATTATAAAAATTAGCAACATTTTAAAAAAAAATAACAAAAAAAAATGTAGAATTAATTTATATTTCAATTATTCAATGTGAAACACATTATTATTTATTCCTACTCTGTTTTATTTTATTTTATAAAATTATACAAATAATAATTCGTATTTGTATAAAGATGATCTAAAGGAAATAATTAAAACAATTATTTCAACAGTACAAACTTAATATTAATGTTAAACCTCATAAAACTATTAATTCAATTATTAATTCATTTGTTTCAATTTTATAATTTACAATTTATTTATTTATATTTTGCTTGCTATTTTATGTGTTTAATTTTATTTTATACAATCCACCACTTCTGAGTTTAGTATAATTATTTTCATATTTATTTAATGTCATCACGTTTTATATCACTTCATGGAAATTTTATGTCGATAAATACTTTATATTATTAATTATATTTTTTTGCAATTTTTAATGCAATTATTTATTCAATTGTTTGTGTAAAATTATATCAATATTAATCTTCATTTATATAAAATTGACTTGAAATAAATAAATAAATAAATAAATAAAATTAATTCGAACAAAAAAAATTTAATATCATAAAATTTTTTTTTTTCAGATTTTATTTGTAATAAAATTTTTTCCAGACATTACACAACAAGTTTAATAAAATCTTCATTATAATCTTGATGAATTAGTGATGTAAAATAATTATAAGGTTCGTTATCAAATTTATTTTATCGTGAATTAAATTTATTAACACGATTTTTAAAATTATTTTTTACATCTTGACCAATTTATTGACTTTCCCTTTTCACTATACACACACACGTACATATATAAATGTGTACTTGTGATATTATTACATAGATTCATCGTTGGGACATCTTTGAATTATTGCATAATTATTAATGTTGGCAATATATATTCAAACATATTTTTCATAAATTATAATTGTATCGAGCAGAATAAAAAATTAAATAAATATAGTCAACGACTCAGTGAAGCAAGAATAACAAAAGCACAGTGTATATTTAATAATAATAAATTATGATATGATATTATTTCAAATGTAATTTTGTATGAGAAATTTAATTGACATATTGATCAATTTGTATGAAATAATTCATTTGTGTATTTATTAATATTTGTACTAAATTTAGAAATATATATTTATGTAAAAGAATGTGTATAAATGTTTGTTATGAGAGGGTTTTCATATCATACAGCTGTCAAAATAAATTTTTTTATCTGGCTGATGTAGAAATAAAATATTGAGGAGGTCAAGGTAAAATGAAAAAGATTTAAATGATGGAAGAAAAATAAAATGTTTAATAATTTTTTTCAAACTTTTTTGATTATTTTTGACGAATGGTTATAGACAGAATTGATAGGAAATTGTATAAGCTTTCCAATGAGCATACAGTTAATGTAGAAAAAAAATTGTGAGTTATAATAATTGTTGATTGTAATGATAAGAAAAAATTAACTTAGGTAGATAATTAGCCTGAATTTTTTGAATCTTTTTTTTTTTTTTTTTCAAAAAATGTTTACACACCTTTGCGATGATTTTTTAAGGATGAATATATGTGGAATCGATAGGGAATCGCATGAGCTTTCCAATGAGCATATATGAAATGAAGAAAAAAAATTTCTAGTTATAGTAATGGTCGATTGTAATAAGAGAAAAAAAAAAGATGAGAAGAAAATTATCCCAATCTTCTCTTATTTTTTTTTCAAGAAATTTTTACACACTTTTTCGATAATGTTTGAAAAATCACAACACATGGAATCTATTGGAAATCGTACGAGCTTTCCAATGAGCATACATTCAATAAAAAAAAAAAATTCCTAGTTATAATTATGGTTGATTGTAATGATAAGAGAAAAAAAAATATTTATCTCAAACTTTTCTTATTTTTTTTTCAATAAATTTTTACACACTTTTTCGATAATTTTTGAAAAATCACAACACATGGAATCCATTGGAAATCGTACGAGCTTTCCAATGAGCATATAATCATGGCAAAAAGACAGATAAAAATAGCAGTTATGAATTTTTTTATGAAATCGATTTAGTTACAAAAAGAAATTTCTTCCATCAGCACATGATATAAAATACCAGAACCATTTTACTTCATTAGTTTGTTAGCACCTCGGTCATGAACCCCATTTTATATATAGATCGTCTATATATGTGTAAACATATTATATTAATTGTCCTCAGTGTTTTTCTTGAGGGCCTTCACCTTCTCGCAATAATTCCCCTTGACATTTTAATTATTCAAATTTGTATTTCCTGACAAAGGTTCATCGAAGATAATTAATAACAACAAAAATTAAATCATATTAAAAACAAGCATCTCATATAGTTATATTCGTTCAAACCCCACTATTATTAATAACATTAAGTGCAAATTTTATTTAATTATATCACATAATTAAAACTATTTCTAAAAATATTCCACTTTTAACTCAAATTAATAAATAATATTTATATAATAATAATTTAATAAACATACACATATTAAAGCTCTCTTCCAAAGTGTTTTTGTTATGTAATAATATCCTAATAATGAAACAAATTATACCCAGAAAAAAGAGAGCGATTTATTTTATTTATTAATTAATAACAACAAAATTTATTTTTCCTAATTTTTTTTTCTCGTTATTTATTTTTTTTATCAAGATAAAAATATATATACATGTAATGTATTGATTGTTTACATGTGTACATGTGCCATCGGTCGATAAACTGATAAGGCGCGGTCAACCCTTATGAGATTGTTAATGTTAATTGAGAGAGGGCGCACAGTGAAATTAAAATTTGAAAGCTCCAGAAAAAAAAATAAATTCTGAACTTTGAATAATATATAATGTAAGAATGCTACAACTACTTGAACAAATTTTTTTTCAAATGAATATTAATACAAGAATAAAGTCACAAGATTAATAATATTAACAAAAAAAAATTTAGTAATAAAAAATTTTAATTATTTAAATTGATCCCTTTTTTTTTTTGAATATTTTTGTGGTTGAATTTGGTTTTATATTTGTATCAACACATTTTGTAATAATCCAAATATAAACAAATGAATCAATAACATTAGTAGGTTGATAATAACAAAAAAAAATTAAATAATGGGAAATTTAGATAAAATAAATTCTCCCTTTTTTTTTTTGAATATTTCTGGGTTCAAATTTGGTTTTATATTTTATTAATGCACCTCATATTTTCTTGAATATATATGAATTAATATATCAAAAACATTATATGAATAATAAAATATATAAATAATGACAAAAAAAAATTAAATAATATAAAATTAAGTCCAAAAAAAACTCCCTTTTTTTGAATATTTTTGTGGTAAAATTTGGTTTTATATTTTATTAATGCACCTCGTAATTTCTTGAATATATATGAATTAATATATCAAAAACATTATATGAATAATAAAACATATAAGTAATAACAAAAAAAAATTAAATAATATAAAATTAAGTCCAAAAAATACTCCTTTTTTTTTTGAATATTTTTGTGGTCAAATTTGATTTTATATTTTATTAATGCACCTCATATTTCCTCGAATATATATATAAATGAATATATCAATGACATTATAAGATTATTAATAACAAAAAAACTTTAAATAATATAAAATTTAGTTCAAATAAACTCTCCCTTCTTTTTTTGAATATTCTTCTGGCAAATTTTGGTTTTATATTTTATCAACACACCTTATATTTCTTCGAATATATCTGCATTCATATACTAATAAAATCAAATAAACAAATAACATTAATAACAACAAAAAAAAAAATTAATTAATTTTAAATTTCATTAAAAAAAAATTTTCCCTTTTTTTTTTTTGAATATTTGTGTGGTAAATTTTGGTTTTATATTTTATCAGCACACCTTTATATTTCTTCAAATATATCCAAATTGATATATTAATAACATTATAAAATTATTAATAACAAAAAAAAAATTAACTAATATAAAATTTAGTTCAAATAAAATCTCCTTTCTTTTTTTGAATATTCTTCTGGCAAATTTTGGTTTTATATTTTATCAACACACCTTATATTTCCTCGAATATATCTGCATTAATATACAAATAAAATCATAAGATTAATAATAACAAAAAAAAATTAAGTAATTTTAAATTTCATTAAAAAAAAAATTTTCCTTTTTTTTTTTTTTTTTGAATATTTTTGTAATCAAATTTGGTTTTTTATTTTATCACCACACTTAATATTCCCAAATGTCGATAATTTCCTAAACTTGTACACTTCTATACATAAATGCACATGCGCATGATTGAATATGACGACACAAATAAAAAAAGTAAAAAAAAATATTTATTTTTATTTATCCAACGATTTTATCACAACAAAAAAAATCTTATAAGAGATCAGGTCGACATCATTGAACAAGATGAAATTAAACCGTTATATTCCGTACAATGGTTCAAATTACATGTAACATATATACATATATGCATAACAAAATAAATATATTATAAAAAAATTGTACACAGTCTGATAAACTTTGTTTAAATGTACAAAGTCATCGAGTCACTTGTACAAAATAAATGATCCATAACGTGAATTTTATTCCCACGAGAAATAAATATTTAAATCTAAATAAGTATTATTTTCCGTCATGGGCTGTGATCAATTTACTTTCATTAATCGTCGGCTTCATTATTATACCTATCGGATATTCATTAATTAAAATAAAAAAAAAATCACCTGAAGAATAATAAAGAGATATTTTTTTTATTATCGTAATCACGAAAGTGTTTCATTCTAAAAAGAAATCATAAATTTTTTTCTTCTACTTTTTTCTTTATATTAACAATAAAAATATAAAATTTCATGTCTGATTTTTATAGTTCATAATATTGTCAGTGGTTGTTTACTATACATTTGTTAACAAACGAATGCAAAAAAAAAAAAAAATAATTTAATAAAAATTTTCCTCTGTCATTTGTTTAATAATAGACTTTGCTTCCTTTTTATTTTTAAATTTTTTCTCTCACGGTTTTGTAGTCTCGTTTGTCAGTATTTTCACTAGAAAATATTGCCATCATATTCATCCATGAGAATTAGCACAAAATTATAATCATTTGTGAAATGAAACTTGTTTTATAATAAAGAAAATAAAAAGTGTCTCAAAATTCACGCAAGAATTAACATATTAACATTATTTAGAATCTTGCGTAAATTTTGGGACATTATAAATAAAGAAATGGATAAAATAAAAAAATAATTCGTATACATTCTTTAATAATTTTCTTTGTTGTCAATAAAATGAAATTTTTATTTTTATTTTTATTTTTATTATTTTTATTATTTTTATTATTGTATTAATTTTTTTTTTTTTGATATAGCTATTTTTATGTTGAGGATTTGAGGAAGACTAAAATCCTCCAATGATATTTTATTTGCGTGATTCAACGTGTTAAGAGTGATGTATAAAGTAAGCAGACGGATAAGACGTAGACGTATTATTATCCTTTATTTTCTTTGTCCTTTTTTATTTTTTTTCCTTTACATCCCTTTGTTTTTTTTTTTATAAACTTTTGATGTGTATTCTCACAAACATCTGAGATTTATTGAGAAATAATTTTTACCACAGACATTTGATTAATTTATTTACAAATAATTAACGTTTATGTAAAGTTTTTAAGATTATCGATCAATAATTTTTTTTTATTTATTAAAAATTATTTATACAGGATTTTTATTTATTTATTTTCATGATTCATGATATTGAATTATTAAAATACGACGCAATTGCCATTTATAAATGTCATTGTATTGTAATTTTTCTATTGATTTTTATGAGAAATAAAAATGATAAAAGATTTATTTATTCATTAGTTTTATTAATTTATATTTGCAATAATTTTCTTTATCGTGTCGACGTGAATTTTGCATTATTCATTATTTCTCTGTGTGAATAAAATAAGCGATGTGAATTTCGAAATTATTTTTTTATTGTATTTATAATGAATAATTAATCAATCAAAATATTCCAGAGTTTGTAGGAAATTGTTGCAATTTTTTTTTTTTATATTTAATAATTAATTTTGTAAATGTCTCATTGTGTATTCAATAATTTTTTTCCTATTGAAAATTTTGTAAACTATATTTATATAATTTTTATTATATTTTTTTTTTCAATCGTTGAATCTTTATTTAATTTTTAATTAATTAAATTCAATGAATTGAAATATATTGCGTGACATATCGTCATTAATTTTGTTATTTTATAAATAATAGATGCTGTTGTTATTAATCACCTTTCCTGATACTATATAATCATAAATAATCACTCGAATGTTTTTTATTTTTTAATACAAAGAATTTCCACCTTATAAAATTCATTTGGCAACGCCCAAATTATTTACGTGACAAATTATAAAAGCAGCAATAGAAAGTATTTTTTTTTATTTTTTTTTTTCATACACACCCATTTATTTTACTTCGTATTTATTTTTTAAAGAAACTAAAGAATCTATTCTTTCATATTAATTATTTATTCAATATATTTAAACATATGTTTACTAATTATATTTGATGAATTTCTTCACAGCTTTCCCTATTTATTATTCTTAATGTTTTTTTTTTTTTTACATCTTATTCATAATTCTCCGTACTATTTTTTTCTATTCATCCAAAAGTCTCTTCTGACATGTCAATTGGTCGTCAAATAAACAAATAAATATTGGTAAATACCTTGAAAAAATATTACAAAATGAAAAGAAAAAAAAATACTAAATTTAATTTTGAAAAAAATATTTACACGTTCTACTATTTTTATTTTTATTCAAAATAAGTTTCATTATTTTGACATGAGCACTTTTCAGAGGAATATAAACTAATAAAAGAAATTATTATTATATTAAAAAAATAAAAATGACCTTTTAATAATTTTTTCTCATTTAAAAAAAATCAATTGAAAATTTCTAAAAAAATAAAAAAAAATATATCCATCGATAAATCTATTTGTTTTCAATTTTTTTTTCGTTATTACAAACATTTTCCTGCAACTTAAAAAATTCGCCATTGAAATAATTAAAAAATTAATCAACAATATAAATTTTTTCATTTTTTTTTCCTCTTAAAATTAAAAAAAATATTCACACGTTCTCCTATTTTTATTTTCATCTAAAATAAGTTTCTAATAATCAAATTTCAATTCATTTCCAATCCTCGAAGTCTACTTTACAAAAAAAAAAAATATAAACCAGCAAAAATAATTATTAAAAAAATGAAAATGATTTTTATTAATTTTTTCTCATTTAAAAATAATCAATTAAATATTTCTAAAAAAATAACTAAAAATATATCCATCAATAAATATATTATTTTCAATTATTACAAACATTTTTCTGTAACTTAAAAAATTCCCCATCGAAATAATAAAAAAATAAATCAACAATATAAATATTTTTATTTTTTTTTCGTCCTAAAATTAAAAAAAATATTTATTTAAATTATCAAATATCACCAAATAACCTATATACAAATTTAGAATAAACAAAAATACACATTTGCATGTAAATAATTCATATACACATGAAATATTACTAAATACAATACTCTCACCAGAGCTTTTATCCCAACCAAACACGACAAAAATTTGAAATTCACACACAACTCACGTTTCACTTTAAATATCCCCAATTATTTATGCACTAAACAACCAAGCTCATTGAAAAAATACTCTTACATAAAAAAAAAAAAAAAAATACATCTAACCATTTATGTAAATAAATTATACATAAGAATAATTTTTTATACTCTCACTAACATTTTCTTTTTTTTTTTTTTACATATCTTTTTCACATACCAATAATTATTTACGTAATAAATATTTTACTGCAACATTATTCTACCTAAAGCCGTCACTTTTTCCACTATGAATCAATTATTTATTTATTTCTACAAACAAATAAAAAATTCACAGTCTTATAATTTTTTTCTGCTTTATCAATTTATTTTCACTAGCTTTCATAAACAAATACATATAAATATATTATTCAAAACAGAGTATATAATAAAATTAGTGAGAGTCACGCACATACTTCCGGTAAAATAAATAAATTATAATTTTAATGAGTGAATGCATTCAACAATTGGAATATAAATAAAATAAAATTCCCTAGGGTGAGCCAAATGAAACTTTGAATTTTTTTTTCTTTTACTATAGTGAAAATACTGTTCAAGGTGACCAAAAAATG
>JAQQBS010001422.1:15345509-15355677 GCA_030347275.1 Microctonus aethiopoides
CACAATTTTTTTTACTGTAATAAAAACCATTATTATAATTTATAATATCAAATAAAAAATAATAAAGATAAAAAAAACGAGAAAAAGTGGTCAATAATTGCTAAAAGTTCAATTAAAAAGTACTATAATCCACATTATAAATAGCTCTAAAAAAAAAAAAAAAAATTGAATTAAATTACTAAAAAATTATTAAATAAAAAAAAAATTATTTCCTCAAAATAAATTATTAATTAAATTAAAATCATAATTTTTTTATTTTAATACAAATTTTATTCTCAATCACTAACAATAACAAGCAATGAAAAATTATTCAACCCCCAAATTTGATCGTTAACACAATTTGATATAATTGTTTTATTCCTCCAAATTAAACACAATAAAAAATACTTTGATAATTTTTATTTCTTCCTCAATTATTAATTCAACAATTGCATTTAAATCCAGTATTTTTTCCTAATCTATCGATCATAAATTTCGATTTAAATATAACCCACATTTTTTTTTATTATATTAATACCATTATTATAACCTATAATGGTAAATAAAAAATAATAAAAGGAAAAAAAAAAAAAATAGAAAAAGTTGTCAGTGAAAAAGAATGTACTTAGCCAACGTAACCATTGGTGGTTGGTCATCAATTTTATCCCTCGTATCTTCTACCCTCTGGCCTTGTCCTCTTATATATGCCATGACTGGTGGAGAGAGGTGAAGATTAATACGAACTTTGAACGTTGCTGTCGATATATATATAAATGTATATGTTCATAGTTTTGTGTGTGGTGCCTTTGTAAAACTCCCTAACTTACAAATTTTTTTTTTTTTTTCTATATTATATCCACAGTCATAAATACTTTTCAGTCCTTTGTCTATTTGTCCTTAATGTATAACATACATTTAATGATAAAGTAACATTAAAAATCATCATGATATATGTTAATATCTAGCAATAAATATTTTAATAATTATAAAACGTAGAGAGGGAGAATATAAAAATGAAATGTTGATAAATATTATTTTTTTGTATAATTAATTTGACATTTATTTTATTTTTAGTTTGTTTCAACGTTGATGATTATCAATATTGATCGTATTTTTCAATAAACTATGAACGTAACTTAATTTTTTACTAACATATGTGAATAAATATTAAGGTGATTCGTTTGAGAAGACTATTTTTTTTTCTTTTTTTTTTTTTTTTTTTGGTGGCATTAGTGGAATATTATTCTGAAGATTCGAAAAAAAAATTCACACCAAAGATGAGCTGTTGATTTTGATGTTTTTAAATTAATTTGAAATTTTGTAATTTAATTGACAATTTTTTTTTTTTTTTTATTTATTCATAGCTTCGTGGTGTTTTATGTTATTTTATTTGTTTCTAGCAGAAATTGTATAGAAATATATGATTTTTGAAAGTTCCTATCACTAAATTATGTTCTGTGATACCGGTAAAAAATGTTAAAGCCGATTTTTGCTCGAATTTTATGGTTTTTTCGATTTTTCTCGAAAACTATCAACTTTATAGTAAAAATATATTGAATCTTTTTTGTAGGAAATCAAATTTTCTACGAAAAAGTGCTCATAATTAAAAACCGTAGAGCTGATAGTTTTCGAGAAAAATCTACTTAAAATAATATCATGCGATTCATAGAAGACAATTCAAGGTATAAATACTTCAAATTTTCCATCTGTTTAATCAAATTTTTCTCGAAAACCATCAACTTTATAGTAAAAGTATATTGAATCTTTTTTGTAGAAAATCAAATGCTCTACGAAAAAGTGCTCATAACTAAAAACCGTAGAGCTGATAGTTTTTGAGAAAAATCTAGTTAAATTAATATCATGCAATTCATAGAGGACAATTCAAGGTGTAAATAGCTCAAATTTTCATCAGTTTAATCAAATTTTTCTCGAAAACTATCAATTCTACAATTTTTTTCGAAATAACTTTTTTATAGGAAATTTAATTTCCTACAAAAAAGATCTCATACACTTTTGCTGCAAAGTTGATAGTTTTCGGAACAAATCCAATTAAAGTTATGCAAATTTGAACTATTCATATCTTGAATTGGTCCTCTATGATATGCATGATATTACTTTAATTGCATTTTTCTCAAAAACTATCAACTCTACGGCTTTCAATAAAGAGAAATATTTTGTAGAAAATTTAATTTCCTACAAAAAAAGTGTCATTAACTTATGCTGTAAAGTTGACGGTTTTTGAAAAAAAATCGAAAAAACTGTGCAATTCGAGCTAAAATCGACTTCAACAATTTTTACCGGTGGGGCAGTTCATAGAACATAATTCAATGACAGGCACAGATTTATTTTTGAATGTTTAGAGTAATATTTCGTCAATACCGCAAAAAAAAAAAATAATCCCATCAAACGAAACACCCTAAATAGACATGGAATATAAATAAATAAATTTGATTAATTTATTGAACAAAAAATTCTGTTTTAATTATATTTCCATTACAATAGTTGGGATTAATATAAATCTTTAATTAATATACTAAAATATTTCATTTTTGTATTACTTCTACAAGTAGTGATATTGGTAGCGTTCTGGATACAAATTTAAATAATCGCGCTATAACACGGCATATTTGAACTCAGTCGGTAAGGTAGAGCTCTACATGTCCGATCGTCGGGTTTATGTTATCGACAACATGGTTTTCCATACTATAGTATGATGTTTTTAATATGCTATAGTACTACTTCCAAATAGTACGTTCGAATAATGGACAAAATGGATCCTATAGTATGATGTTTTTAACATGCTATAGTACTACATTCAAGTAATAAACGAAATGGTTTCTATAGTACGTTCGAATAATAGATAAATGGTTCCTATAGTACGTTCGAATAATAAACAAAATGAATCCTATAGTATGATGTTTTTAACATGCTATAGTACATTCTATTAATAAACAAAATGACTCCTTCGAATAATAAACAAAATAGGTCCTATAGTACTGTATATTATCAATAACTTTCCCCCTACTCTCATATCAAAAATATGAGTGGGAAAGTAGTCATGATTTTCTATCATATGATTGGTTGAAACAAGTTTGAACACGTTCAGAGATGACGTCATTAAAATGCTACTCTATGATTGGTTGAACATATCATTCTTTCAGATTATTGATTCCCCCACTCTTCCAAGAAAAACGGTTAGAAGTTCTACAGTATTTCAGAGGTCATTTCATCTTCCAAAATGTAAACAAAATAGTTGAAAGTTCTTTGTTCTACAATATTTAGAGGTCATTTCATGTTCTAAGTATCCACAAAACCGTTGAAAGTTCTTTGTTCGTCTCCCCCACTCTTCGCTTTCCTTCCATTATAAAAGGATGCTCATCCAAATGATGAATTACTTTGAAAAAAATCTCAACACCAAAAGTTCAAGTTTTATTCAAATACAAAGTGAAAGTGATAGAAAACAATTTAATAGTTGAAAAAATGTAAGTATGAATAATAATTATTATTGATAATTTCTTCTAGAAACAAGTTCTAATCCACATTTTTTTATTCGTTAACCTATTCTTCATTTGCTGCATGTTCAACTCAATGAATAATTATATTTAAAAAAATTATATATTTTTAATTAATTCGAATCTTATTTTTTTGTATGAATTTATATAATTTAATATGATTTTTAAAATAATATTTTTCCTTTACAGAAAAATGGCTGCATTCATAAAATATTATATATATGTTCCATGGGAATGGGTGGTGGATGTTGATTACGAACATCTAATTCATATATTATTTGAAGAAATCGATTCTTATATTGATATTCATCCAATTCTGGATGAATTCGTTAGTACGAAAAATAATGTCACAGCATGCCTCATAATCGATAATACAAGAAAAATATATTGGTTCAAACGTGTCAGGATCGACGATGATAGACGTCCTCATACCGTCAACTACTATCCTCGCCTAGCACCAATTCATTTAGAGGAACAATGGCGATTTATTCCTCACAATAACAACAACAACAACAACAACAACAACAACAACAACAACAACGACGACGACTATGATAACAGCGATAACAACAACAATGATGATGATGATGATGATACGGATGAGGTTAGTACTGATGATGATAATGCTGCCGATAATGATGCAGAAATGCAAGAATTTTTCCTGCAAAATTGGATAGCCGCAGATGGAAATGAGAGCGGATACATCTCGTATGAGGAAGATGATGATGATGATGTTAATAATATATAAAATAAATTAAAATATAAAATAAAATAAAACATAAAATAAAATAAATTAAAATATAAAATAAAATAAATTAAAATATAAAATAAATTGAAATAAATTAAGATATATTAAATGTGTTTGAAACGAATTTTGTAAAAATAAATTTTTGAATTATAATAAAAAATATGTTCCATTATTTTTTCCTTAATATATACAATAATAATTATATGAATAATAAAATATTTTTTAGTGTTAGGTTATATAATAAAATGAATACATAATAAATTAGGTTTTATTTTTTTATTCATGAATAAAATTTAACATACAATCATATTCAAAAAATGATTAATAATATATAATAAATTAGTTTTTATTTAAAATGATACTTTTTATTTAATATTTATGAATTCAAATTCTCCATACTGTCCACCAATATAATGAATAGTGAGAGTTCCATTTGTTGCTGCGTCTATTAATAACTTATATTGATCTCGTTCTTTCAACAGAAGTTTTACAGTCCTCGATGGTAGAAAAACAGTGAATTCATCATTCATTGTTACAACAATGCTTTCACCAAATTTTGTTTTGATAGTTCGCATGTCAGTTACTTTATATTTAGTATCAACTTCTAATTTTTTCCATGACTTCGTTGGTAGAAAATTTTCAGCTCGACAAACTTCATTTAATTTAGAGAAATCCATTTTAAAAATATTTGAGATGTATGTTTTCTTGATATCACTCAAAGATGAAATGTAAAGAATAGATAAATTTTCATGTTTTTATAACTTTCACCCCACTCTTATATCATAAGGATAATAATGGAAAGTGATCATGATTGGTTCAAACAAGTTTCAGAGATTACGTCATCCTGCTTTCTGATTGGTTGAAACAAGTTTGAACACGTTCAGAGATGACGTCATTAAAATGCTACTCTATGATTGGTTGAAACATGTTATTCTTCCAGATTATTGATTCCCCCACTCTTTCAAGAAAAAACGGTTAGAAGTTCTTTGTTCTACAATATTTCAAAGGTTATATTAAAATGCTGCTCTCTGATTGGTTGAAACAAGTTTGAACACGTTCAAAGATGACGTCATCAAAAATGATGCTCTCTGATTGGTTGAAACAAGTTTGAACATGTTCATATCATCAATCCCTCACTCTTACAAGAAAAACGGTTAGAAGTTCTTTGTTCCTCTCCTCCCACTCTTTTTTTCCTTCCATTATATAAGGATGCTCATTCGAATGATGAATTAATTAAAAAAAAAATCTCAACACGAAAAGTTCACATTAATATTTTATTCACAATGCGAAAACAATATAACGATTTGATTAAAAACCTGGAAGATGGTTTCAAATCGTGCTTAAAATTAAATAATACAACCGAAAGTATTACTTATGCTAACAAATGGCGAAGAATAGGTGCTAAAAATTTACAATTGCTTAATAAGATTTTAAAAAAATGTAAAACGCGTAGTGATAAAGTGCAAGTGTTAACGTATATTTCACAACTGCAATCATTAATTATTAAGTTCAATAAATTACATAGAAAAAATCATAATATAATTGGTGGTAATATTAATGTTAATGAAAATAATATACAATGGAATGATTTACAATCAGTTTTTAATAATAGAATTAAGACTGGTATGATTACAAACATCAAACATATAGATTTGAAATCATTTTTAAACGATGCAAAAGACACTTTCATAGCAAAAGTGAAACAAACAATGCATGAAATTGATAATATCAAAGTGAATGTTGTGTTAGCCTGCAGATTTGAAAACATGAAAAATGGTGGTACAGTTGAAGAAGTTAAATATTTTAATACACAAAATGTACCTATACTAAGATCAACGAATATTAACGAGTGGTATAAAGATAATATTATAGATATTTTAACAATGAAAGTTGATGAATTTGAAGAACGTGATTCTGGCTGGTCAATGAATGAAATAATTAACTTAGTTGTCAATTTCAATAAATATACAGCATTGAGTGGTGGTATTTCCACATTTGTAGAATTACCACGATACATCCAATTGAAGAAAGCTGTAGTGAACATTAAAAACAAGGATGAATATTGTTTCTTGTGGTGTGTTGTAGCAGCTCAAAATCAAACAAATAGAAATCCAAGTATAATATATTCATATCCGCACTACAGTGAAGCGAATCTCAAATATGAAGGACTTAGATTCCCAATGACATTAGATCAAATACCGAAATTTGAGATGATGAATAATTTAGCGATTAATGTATATGGTCTTGAGGATGAAAATCATGAAAAAAGTGATATAGTTCCGTATTATATAAGCAAAAATTTAAATAGTCAAGAACCAACAATCCACTTACTAATGATTGATAGTAATATTACAAATGATGATTCTAAAAAAATTTATCATTTTGCATGGATACGCAACCTTTCACGATTAGTTTCAAGACAAATAAGTACAAAACGAAGCACTTACATTTGTGATAGATGTTTATGTTATTTCAAATCATCGAACGCTTATGAAAATCATAAAACAGATTGTCAGAACATCAACAAAACACTTCGAGTAATTTTGCCAAAGGAAAATGAAAATTTTTTATTCTTCAATAACTATAAATATAAAGAAACTGTACCATTCACTGTATATGCTGATCTTGAGTGTATTTTGGAATCAAACGCTGATGGATCACAAAAACACATACCACACAGCATTGCATATTATGTTCATTGCTCATATGATGATTCATTATCAAAATTTGAATTGAAACGAGATATCGATTGTATCAAATGGTTCACTAATGAAATGTATCAATTAGCAATTGAAGTGAATCAAATATTTTCTCAACATAAAAAACCTATGAAAGCATTGACAATTCAGCAGAAGCATGAATATAATAGCGCCAGAATGTGTCACATATGTGAAAATATATTCAATGAAACGGATAAAAAACATCGGGATCACTGTCATCTGACTGGAGAGTATCGTGGTGCAGCACATGAAAGTTGCAATATGCAATATCAACTTCCACATTATATACCCGTTGTATTCCACAATTTATCTGGGTATGATTCACACTTTATAATCAAATCAATAGCCAAAGATTTTGAAGGTGAATTATTTTTGCTACCAATTAACAAGGAAAAGTATATTTCATTTAGTAAAAAAGTAAAAGATACAAAAATAACACTAAGATTCATCGACTCGTACAGATTCATGGCAAGCAGCATTGATAAATTATCATCAAATATAAATGATGCTGATAAAGTGATAACTCGCAAGTATTACAAATCTGATAATCAATATAAATTAGTGACGAGGAAAGGTATCTTTCCATACGAATACATTGACAGTTGGTTAAAACTTGATGAAAAAGAATTACCAACAGAAGACAAATTTTTTTCAAAATTAAATAATAGTGGTATAACAGATGAAAATTATCAACACGCGAAAACAATTTGGAATGAATTCAAGATTAGAACATTGGGAGAGTACTCAGATCTTTACCTCAAGACAGACGTATTACTTTTAGCGGATATTTTTGAAAATTTTAGACATAGTTGCTACTCAACATATAATTTAGATGCATTACATTATTATACAGCACCAGGTTTAGCTTTTGATGCGATGCTTAAATACACTAATATAAAATTAGAACTTTTGACAGATCCTGAAATGCTACTATTTATTGAAAAAGGTATAAGAGGTGGTGTAGCTCAATGTTCAAATCGTTATGCCAGAGCGAATAATAAGTACATGGGTGATGAATTCAACCCAAACGAAGAACAATCATACCTCATGTATTTTGACGTCAACAATCTTTATGGTGCAGCTATGAGTGATTATTTACCTTCTGGTGGATTTAAATGGATTGAAAATGCATTTAATGAGAATGATATAATAAACATTTCCAATGATTCATCATTCGGGTATATATTTGAAGTTGATATGATGTATCCGGAAGAGCTTCATGAGACGCATCGTGATTTACCATTGTGTCCTCAACACTTCATACCACCAACAGGAAAACATTCAAAACTGATGACAACTCTTCTACCTAAAGAAAAGTATGTAATTCATTACAAAAATTTGAAACAATGCTTGACTTTGGGTATGAAGATTCATAAGATTCACAGAATCCTAAAGTTTGAACAATCACGTTGGTTGAAACCATACATAGATTTGAACACTGATTTAAGAAAGAAAGCGAAAAATGAATTTCAAAAAGGATTCTTTAAATTGATGATCAATTCAGTTTATGGTAAAACTATGGAGAATGTTCGGAAGCACAAGGAAGTGAAATTGGTGACAAAGTGGGATGGAAGGTGTGGTGCACGAGCACTTATTGCGAAACCAAATTTTCATAGCTGCACCATCTTCGATGAAGATATGGTCATCATTGAGTTGAATCGTGTTAAAGTTAAGTTTAATAAACCGATATTCGTAGGATATTCTATTTTAGATATATCAAAAATATATATTTACGATTTTCATTATGAATATATTAAAAAAATGTTTCCAAATCATGAATCTAAATTAATGTATACAGATACTGATAGTCTCATCTATCATTTGATTACACCCGATGTTTATGAAATCATGAAACGTGATATTCATAAGTTTGATACTAGTGATTATCCACCAAATAATAATTATAACATACCATTAATGAATAAGAAAGTATTAGGTTTAATGAAAGATGAGAATAATGGAAAAATTATGACTGAATTTATAGGACTACGTGCGAAATTATATTCATTTAAAGTATTGAATAATGATCATGATCAGAAAAAGGCAAAAGGTATCAAAGCGTCATCATTGAAAAAGATTACCTTCAATGATTATAAACAATGTCTATTTGATCATAATAATTTATTTGTAAATCAATATTTAATTAGAAGTAAAAAACATGAAGTTAATACGATAGCGCAAAGAAAATTAGCTTTAAGTTGGGAAGATGATAAAAGAATAATTTCTCATCAAACTACAGATACAATTCCTTGGGGTTATCATGGTTTAATTAACCAAAATAATTGTGATGATATGATTTGAATAAATAAACATGTATATATTTAAAAATATTTTATTTTATTACAAATCCTTTTCTTTTATTTTCACAAATCCTTTTCATTTATCCAACTATTATGTGAATTATCAAATCCTAACCATTTTACATAACATTTATTTCCTTGTTTTCGTAATACTTTTTCGATAAGATAAACGTCAGGATATTTCACTTTGCTGAGCTCTTCCTCATAAAAGCAACCCATAATTGGTTCATTACGAATATCAATCAGTTTATATGTTGGTGGAATAGTATTTTTCACTTCATCGATGGTGAATATTTCTGTTGTCCAATTTGGTGTATATCCTTTTTCAAATATATGTTTATATTTGCTTACTCGAACCTTATCACCAATTTTGAACTTATATCGCTGCTTTTTAACTATTTGATAAGATTTATATACTGTGTGAAGTAACAATTTTTCATTTTCCTTTGTAACATCCTTAGGTTTCATCTTTATTGTTCTATGTTTTGTATTATTATATTCATCTATGAGATTTGGTAAAATATCAATCCATTTATATGTCCCCTGAAGACTGAATTGTTTCCACATTTTATTTTTAAGTGTACGATTAAAACGTTCACATATTGAAGCTTTCAAGTTCGTGAATGTTGAATATAATTGAATATTGTAATGTTTCATGAGCATCTTAAATTCTTTATTATAAAATTCTTTACCACGATCAACATGTAATTTTTCAGGTTTACGTGAAGTTTTTATGATAGATTTCATTGCTTTTGTAACATCTTTCCCATTTTTGGTTTTCAATGGTACTGCCCATGCATATTTTGAAAAAATATCAATTACAGTTAACAAATATTTGAAACCATTATTTGCATAAGCTGACATATCAACAAGATCAGCTTGCCATGTTTCATCTAATCCTCTCATTTC
>JAQQBS010001422.1:15362026-15387409 GCA_030347275.1 Microctonus aethiopoides
ATTAGTTATAAAAAATTTTTTTTTTATTTTTAGATTGTCGGAAATATTTAGAAAATTCAAAAAATATTTTGGGAAATTATTTTATATAACAATATCAAGTTTGATTTTTTTTTTCTTCTAACTCTATAAATAAATAAAAAAAAAGCTTCATTAAAATCAAGCAAACATAATTTCAAACAAAATTAAATCATCATTATTTATCAACAATTTTTTTTTATTAAAAAATTTATTTTTATTATTCTCAAAATAAATTCAAAATAATTAATTTCATAAAATTCCAAATTATATAAATAAATCAAAATAAACACTGCAAAAATCAAACAAACACAATTTTAAACAAAATTAAATCACCATTATTTATGAACAATTTTTTTTTAATTAAAAATTTTATTTTTATCATTCTCAAAATAATTTCACAACAATTGAATACATAGAATTCCTAATAATATAAATAAATAAAAATAAACACTGTAAAAATCAGACAAACACAATTTTAAACAAAATTAAATCACCATTATTTATCAACAATTTTTTTATTATTTAGAAATTTGTTGATTATTATTTTCAAAATAATTTCACAATATTTAATTTCATAGGATTCCAAATTAAATAAATAAATCAAAATAAAAACTATAAAAATCAAACAAACATAATTTTAAACAATATAAAATTATTATTAATTACCAACATTTTTTTTTCTGTTCATAAATTTGTTTTTATCATCCTCAAAATAATTTCCCATCAATTAAATTAATAAAACTTAAAATTATATTCAAATTATACTTATTTATATATTTATTCACTCTGAGAATTGATTTGTGATTATAAAGTTGATTTAATTAAGTTCTAGTGAATTAGATTTGGCTCTAGAGTTTCTCTCGCATTGTGACCTCAATTCTAAACGAACAGATGTGTCTCGAGATATCAAACCATTGATTAGTAAAGTGCCGGATAAATGTTCTTTTTTTTTCCCTTTCTCCACTTCTGTTGCAGACAGAATGTCATTTCATTTTTCAATATTCGTTTTATTTTATCATACGAAAAAATTAAAACAGTTTAATATTTTTCATTGACTATTTTCCACCAGACAAAAAACAAAATAAATAAACAAATAAATCCACTTCAACAATAAAACATAAAAAATTATTATCCATTTATTTTCATTTCATTATTACAACTCCATAATTTTTAATCAACAAGTAAAAACAATTATTTCAGTATATTTAATTCATCTAAAATTATTTAACTCTAATAAATGTTAATTAATAATAAGCAAATTATTTCAAAATTAAATAAAAATAATATTTACATTCTTTGGAGATAAATAAATAAATAAATAAATAAATAAAAAATATTTTCAGCTTGAGAAATAAAATTTTTTGCATTGTTTATAATTATTTCTAATTTTGTAATAAAATCTTTCTGATAATTTTTATTAATTTGAAATAATGAAAAAGAGAAAATTAATTTGGAACAATTTATTTAATAAATAATATTAAATCCGGATGATAAAGTTAGAAAATAAATTAATTTACTCATTGAGATATGAAATAATTATATTTAATAATATGTTAATTATTAAATGTTTGTTTAATGTGTTTAATAAAATTGATATATTTAATTATAGTCACAGCAAAGTTACTCACACACCTTTAATTCACCCTTAAATTTGCTAAGAGCATTTTAATTAATTAAATTTTAATTAGCATACAGTATGGCGATATGTATATCTGTAAATAAATTTTATAAATTATTATAGTAATAATATTGGTAATAGGTTAGATTCATTTAATAATTTTTGGTTTCATTTGTTGTGGTAATAAATATAAAATAATATTTTTGTTCATATTTTTTTTTTTTGTTGCCATCAGGAAAATGCATTTTCACTTTAAAAGTTAGACCAAAATTATTATTTGTTGCTAGGGAGTTTTCTCTGTTTTTTTCCAATACTGATCGAGTTTGGACATGTTGTGTGGTTATAAAACTTGTTTGAAAATTTTTTTTTTTTCGTTGTGACAGATCAAAGTACAAAATGTCTTGGATTATTTTTTTTTTCTTTTTTGACAGATGGAAAATATTTATTCTCATATTGATTTTCTGTAGTGGAATCGACGAGTCATGAGATAGGAAAAGTAATGAAGCAAGTAATGATATATCGTGTCCAATATATATTGTAAGAAAATTTTGAATTTTCCATTTCATTTGATTTTTTTTTTTTTTTTTTTTTTTTTTTTTTTTTTTTTTTTTTTTTTTTTTTATGAATTACAAAAGTGTGAAATTTATGAAAAATATGTTGAATTATGAATTTAAAAATGTGATACGATTTTTTATTGGAGAATATGGAAGAAATTGAAATTTTTGAAAGAGAATTAAATTGTTTGAAGTGAAATAAAAAATTATTATAATAAAATTCTGATGACATTTTTTACTTTTCATAACATGGACATAAAGTTCATTGAAATTGTTTGGAATTTAATCCTTGGCAGACACAGTTTCGGTATGAAATTACGAAAAGTTTTCAATTTAAAAATAAATTTTTTTTTGTTTTAATTAAATTAAAAAAAAAAATTTTTTTTTAACATCTTCAACTTCTAAAAAAATTTTATTTCGTACGCAATTTAATATTCATCATGATGATCAATACCCCTTTGAATAATTTGCGGTAAATGCCCGAGGTTAATTATAAAATAATAAAAAAAAGTATAATAAATGAAAAAAAAAAATTTTTTTAGCGAAAATTAATTATTATAAACTATTAATTATTTATTATTATTTTCATAGTGAATTCACTCGATAATTTTCATAATAACATTTATTTTATAAATATTTAATAATAAAGAATTATTTTTTTTAATCATTTCCACATTTTATGAATTTTTTTTCAATTTTTTTTTAATTTACCCAGCCTTTTTTTTTTTAATAATTTAAACAATATAAAAATGATTGCATTTTTTTTAGTATATATACACATCCAACTAAAATTCTCAACTGATTTTTTTTTCCACACTTTTATTCTTTGTTGATTTCCACCAATTTTTCTTCCTCCCTGGCGTCTTTGAAACAATAAAAAAATCTTTTACTTGTTTTTCACGACCAATACATATAGATATTCTTCATTTTCACTTTATCTATCAATGCGGTTGAGAGTTCTAACAAGTAAAATTTTATTATTTCCGATCTGATTTTAAAAGATAAAGAAAGAAAAATAAAAAGAATATAAAAAATTCTAAATTCAATTTTTCAATAAATTCTTTCCATTCACGTATACATCTATAACAATTTTAATTTTATAAAATAGAAGAATGATAAAATTGTATTATGACATAAACAAAAATATTTGTTTTAAGAAGAAAATTAATATTTTATTTATTATGCTCATTTTTAATTTTAATGAAAAGCAAAATTTCAATTTTTTTATTTTACTTATTTTCATTCTTTTATGAATTTATACACAAATGTTTATTCAATTGTATATAAACTATTGTTTACATTTAAACATGTAGACATGGTGTTGTGATTGGAAGTAAGTTTTATTCCATGGGGAAAAATTCAATGACGTGATCGAAACTTCGTTACTTAAGAAACTGCTTGAAAATCAACTTCGACTGACTCTAGATTTTATTTATAAACAAAATAATCAACACAGGAGTAAAAATGTAATTTCTTGAAGCACAATATAAATGGTAAACAAAGAAAAAACTGAAATAACCGACAAAAACAAATATTCAATTGAAACTGGTGAAAAAAAAATTTTTTTTTCATTTTTTTTACATGTAAATTTTGTTTATAAATTTTTTTTTATAACCAGGAATCTGTTGAAATTATAAATGTGATGCATATAAAAATCATAAACAAAAAAAATATGAACAAATAAAACTGATAAAAAAAAATTTATTTTTCATTTTTTTTATATTTTAATTTTGTTTATAAATTTTGTTTATAAATTTTTTTTATAACCAGGAATCTGTTGCAATTATGAATATGATGCATATAAAAATCATAAACAAAAAAAATATGAACAAATAAAACTGATAAAAAAAAAATTTATTTTTCATTTTTTCTCAAATAAATTTTGTTTATAAATTTTTTTTTTATAATCAATAATTTGTTATGAAGATAAACATGATCTATATCAAAGTCTCGCACAAATAGAAAAATATAAACAAATAAAACTAATGAAATAAAAAAATTAATTTTTCATTTTTTTACACATAAATTAAATAAAAAAATTTTTTTACAATAAAAAATCTGTTGGAATGATGAAAATGATATTTATAAAATTTAAAAAACAACAATTATAAGAGTTTCATTATTCAACATGAGAAAAAAAAATTAATATTTATATTAATTTAAGAATATTAAATAATAATATTTATAAATCGATAATAAAATGAAATTAAAATTCAAAAATATTTTTTTATATTTCTGAGTCTGTTTTTTAATGTGTAATTAATTATTAAAAATAATAATAGTGCAATTAAAAATAGTTAAAAATGTTATAAATCTGTATTATAAATAAACTTGGTCGTATACAAATTTTACAATATTATACAACAGCAATTTAGGCAATTGAGATTGATGAACAGCTTGAATTCAAGTAGTACAAGACAAGCACTGGGCGGACTACTACGCACACTAAAGCCTATCGAGACATTTGCATGATGGGCTCCTTTATATTAAATGCTGACTCAGATATACACATTACCATGAAATGGATTATGCTCTAATTCCTGACCCAGTTGTCAAATTCGTTATGAGAATAATAGATTCAATGATTTGCGATTGCAATGATGACACACTCACTGCAATTGATATCTTGATTAATCAATGAATTCATTAGGGATTCACTTCATATATTGATTTTATCACGTGGTATTTTAAATAAATTAAATTAGGAAATGAGCAAAAAGCTTAATGATAATTTTGCATTTGAATTTAATAATGAAATTCATGTTATGAAAAAAAAAAGAAATCCTCTTAAAAAAATTTCAATTAATTTTTATTATATAGATTTTTAGTTCTGTTCATTTGTGTTGTATCGAATTGTTGAGAATGAGAAATGTTGACATAATTTTAGCGTTAATAATTATTTATAATAAAAAATAAATTTGAAATGTGAAATATAAATGAGAATTTTAAAAAAAGAAAAAAATTATAATTTTTTCAATTAAATCTTGAAGTTTTTAATCATTTTGATATCTTCATTTTTGACAGGTGAACAATTATTTTTCACTTTATGGAGCTTTAGTTTTTTAAAAAGCTCATTCGTAATGATATAATTGTAAATAAAGACAATTTTTTTTATATTGTTGAATAAATTTCCATTTCATGGATTTTTATTTCTGTTAATTTATCTTGTCTCAGATTAGTAAAATGAAGATATAAAATGAATTCTTAGCTTTAATAATTAATAATAATTCAAAATAAATTTAAAAAAGAAAAAAAGAAAAGCAAATTTTAAATAGAAAAAAATTATAATTTTTCCAATTAAATCTTGAAGCTTTTTCTAATTTTCATAACTTCACTTAACAGTTGGAAAATCATTTTCTACTTAATAGAGCTTTAGTATTTCAAAAAGCTCATTCGTAATATTATAATAATAAATAAAGTCAATTTTTTTCTGATATTGTTAAATAAATTTCCATTTCATGAATTTTCATTTCTGTTAATTTTCATTGTGTCAAGTGAGTAAAAACAAAAGCTCAAAAATAATTCTTGAATGAATAATTAGTAACAATACAAAATAAATTTAAAAATTAAAAAATAAAAAACAAATTTTAGTAAAAAAAAAATTATAATTTTCGCAATTAAATCTTGAAGCTTTTCCTAATTTTCATATCGTCACCCAACACTTGGAAAATCATTTTCTACTCAACGGAGCTTTAGTATTTCAAAAAGCTCATTCGTAATATTATAATAATAAATAAAGTCAATTTTTTTCTGATATTGTTAAATAAATTTCCATTTCATGAATTTTCATTTCTGTTAATTTTCATTGTGTCAAGTAAGTAAAAACAAAAGCTCAAAAATAATTCTTGAATGAATAATTAGTAACAATACAAAATAAATTTAAAAATTAAAAAATAAATGCGAATTTTAGTATAAAAAAAATTATAATTTTCCCAATTAAATTTTGAAGCTTTTTTTAATTTTTATATCTTTATTTGACAGTTGAACTATCAATTTTTACTTTATAGAGCTTTAGTATTCTCAAAAGCTCATCCGTAATGTTATGATTGTGAATAAAATCGATATTTTTTATATTATTCAATAGAGATAAAACAAATATAAAAAGACTTGAATAAGTTTTTGTATATATTGTTAAGTTCGAAGAATTGTGAAAAGCAAATGGCCCAAGGATATACATGTTAGGTGGTTTAAAGCTCTCAAGGATCGAGCGACGGCGCCAGTCCGTGGTCTGCCGCAGTAATACGCGGACAGGAAGATTTCTAACAAAAGATTTATAGTGCTTGGCAAAGCGCATTTCACATACAACTCCGATGATGGAGTGTTTTTTTTTCTATCAATTTTCTTACATACATAAATCCACACTACATTCATATATACAAATATATCGAATTCTTTATGCATATAAAAACAATAAAAAGGAAAGGTTAACATGTAGAAATAATGAAGTCGATGCAAAGTGAATTTTTTTTTATTTGATCATTTTTTTTCACAGCTTTCTAATAATTTTAGGATGATGGTTGATAAAGGAAATTCATAGGAAATTGTACAAGCTTTCTAACTAGCATAGAATTTTTTCGATAAAAAAATTTTTAGTCCTAGTTACAGAGAATTTTAATAATGAGTGAAAAAATATTAATTGATAATAATATTTAGAAATTTTTTTTTTTTTTTCAAGAATTTTTTTCACTATTTTCCGACGATTTGACGACAATGACATCAAAATGAAATCGATAGGAAATCGGATGAGCTTTCCAACGGTCACATTGTTTTTGCAAAAAAAAAATTTATAGATGTAGTAATAATAGGTAAGAGTGAACTGTAATGAACGTAGTTAAATAATAGTACCAGTTTTATTTTCAATTTTTTATTCTTTTTTAGTGAAAAACTAAATTAAAAAAAATATCTATTGTCAAGTTATATACACCCATACAATATAATATAATGGAAAATATAGAAGGAAATTCACCCAATCATTTTCTCTTTAATATTAAATTTCCATTACATGAAAATTACAACTCGAGTTGAGAAAAAAGTAATTAATATCAATAATTCTGTAGACAATTTTTCATTTCCACTTTATTATTGTCATGATTATTACTGTTCAAAATAAATGTCAAATAAAAAAATCAGTTGTTATATACATGAAATAAAAAAATATCTATAATAATAAAAATACAGGAATAAATTAAAAGAAAATTTTTTCTTTTCTTTTCTTTTCTAGATATTCCATTTTTTTTTTTTTTTTTTTGGTATATTTAAACGCTTGTACTTAAATTCATAGCACGTATGTATACATACATATAATGTAACTAACCCCCAACATGAAAATATGAATTCTTGAGCGTACGCTAAAACTCATTTGAGTCCCAACTGCATTTTGTTACAGTGGCAATTAGCCATGCCTCTCTTCTACTGAATTATTCACGTAATAGCTCGTGACATTATCCCAAATATCCACCCTCCTTTCCTGCATACAAACACACACATGAACATATTCGTGTATTATATGTATAAAAATATGTCTATGTAAAAAACTTTGTCCTGGAATAAAACTAATTTTCATATTGCCATTATTCTCATTTTCACAAAAATGCTACGAATTTATTTATTATTTACAACATCATTATTTATTTTTTTGAAAATTAATTAACTGTCAAAAATATATGTTATATAAACTATGGAAATATTGTGGAAATAAAAAAAACATATGACGGAATGAAATAAATGGACAAACTCATTGAAATATAATTTAACAAATTAATAATTATGAAATGGAAAAAATATATGAATGAATAAAATAACAATTTTAACTCACTTAAATATAATTTATGTGAAATACAAAAATGAAATAAAAACATATGAATGAATAAAATTAATTAATTAATTCTTAGAAAATAAAATTTATTTAAATTATAAAAAAATATAAACAAAGAAATTCATTTAAGTAAATATAATTTATATCAATTACAAGATAAAAAATAGAAAAAAATACAAATGAACAAATTAACTCCCTGAAACATAATTCCCATAAATTACAAAACAAGGAAAAACATGAACAAGTAAATAAAACAATTTAAATCATAGAAAAACAATTCATACAATCCACAAAAAAATATCTATGAACAAAATAAAATTTAAAAAAATAAGCTTTCACCACTTTGGCCCCCACAAACAAAACAAAAAAAAATAGAAACAAATGAATTGAATCATAGATAAAACAATTCATACAAACCAAAAAAAAATATCAATAAACAAAAAAATAAAATAAAAAATAAAATATATAATACACAAAAAACATTGTCTGACTCATTTGAGCATTTACCACTTTAACCCTCACAATCAAAACAAAGAACAAAACATAAACAAATGAACTAAACAAACTGGAACAAAAAAAAATATCAATAAACAAAATAAAATTTTGAGAAATGTATAAAATATAAAAAAAAAATGTCCGACTCATTTGAGCTTTTACCACTTTAACCCTCACAAACAAAACAAAGAAAAAAACATAAACAAATGAACTGAACAAACTGAAACAAAAAAAAAT
Organism: Microctonus aethiopoides; assembly: GCA_030347275.1. Classification (NCBI taxonomy): domain Eukaryota; kingdom Metazoa; phylum Arthropoda; class Insecta; order Hymenoptera; family Braconidae; genus Microctonus; species Microctonus aethiopoides. The sequence continues at coordinate 15,370,764 of JAQQBS010001422.1, forward strand.
ATCAATGAAAAAAAATAAAATAAAAAAAAATATATATAATACAAAAAAATTTGTCTGACTCATTTGAGCTTTTACCACTTTAACCCCCAAAAATAAAACAAAGGAAAAAACATAAACAAATGAACTAAACAAATGAACTAAACAAATTAAATCATTTGTTTAGAAAAATAATTTACACAAACCACAAAAAAATATCAATGAACAAAATAAAATAAAAAAAAAAAAAATATATAAAATACAAAAAAATTTGTCTGACTCATTGTGAGCTTTTACCACACTACTCCCCACACCCACATACGCATGTATATACTATATATTCGCTACAAATCATTAATAATTCCATGAACGAATTTATTTGCTTTACTTCATGCATTCGAAACGCAGAAATATATATTTCTCCCTGAAATAAATATTTATATTAACATTAATATGATAAATTAATATTTCCAAAGTACAATATCACCAATAAAAATAATAATAATAATAATAATAATTGTAATCATAATAAAATTTCCTAAACAATATAAACTATCGTTCTGACCCTATTGTTCTACTTTTTTTTTTCCCCTTACAATTTTCCTCTTCTTCTCATTATTATTTATTTATTTATTTATTTTTTTTTTCTAGAATGAAGTAATAGCCGTCGCCTTGAGCGGGCTTATGACCAAGAGTGAGATTCCACAACCAACTTTAGCGTCTTTGTAAGTATCACTTTATATATCCTTTGCGTTGTATATTTTTTTTTCTCTACCACTTTTATTTTGTTCGCTCATTTATTTTCTTTATTGTCGTCTGAATCTATTAAATCAAATGAAAATGGTTTGTAACATACATAATATGCATTGTTCATGCAATATTTTGTCTAATAACTAAAGCCATTATCCAACTTCAACTCAATTTTTATCGTTTGTTGGGTCCATTGTGTGTCATCGGATAATGGATGAATATTCTTTAATAATATTCATAGATATGAGAGTAAAATAAAGTGATTATTTATGTTTTTGTTTTTGTTGAAATGTTTGTTTTATTTATGGGATTATAGACAAGGGGTGAGATAATTTATTTATTTATTCATTTATTTATTTATTTATTTTTCATTTTTTTTATATTTAAAATAGTGTTTTTTATTTTGATTTTTATTAGAATGTTTTTTAATTATTTTAATTGTTTCAGGGAGAAACTTCTTTATAATGTTGACAACGAGGAAAATTATAATTTATTGGAAGACATTTATGAAACATTGAACTACGATTGTGGTAAGATAATTCATTTTATTTTTATATTTGAATTTATTATTAAAATTAATCTAGAATTTATTGCAATTTTAGTTTTTTTTATCAGCTGTATAGAATATGAATTTTTTAAATTTATCTCACTGATTTTTATACACAATGCTAATTTTTGAATGAAAATCCACTTGGAATTTCAACACGAAATTTTTTAAAAAAGTTGAAAAATAATTTCGTCAAAATAAATAAATTTTGTGTTGAATTTATTAATTATTTATTCCACGCATTTTTCATTCTTTATCAAAATTTCAAAAAATTATTACCTTCAAAATTAGACGAAAATTCTGTTGATTTAACAAAATTTTTGTGTAAAAAAAAAATTTATTACAAGTTTTTAATGAACTTTAGCAAAAAATATTTGACTGTGTATTAAAAATATTGGAATTTTAATATTGCATGTAATATTTATTAAAAATGTCAAATTAAATATAAATTATTCTAGCATGAGCTTTTGACAATTGAAAAAAACCTTTCATATTATTGTAAAATTTAATAATTCAATTTTCAATTCATCAAAATCAAAAACCGATTCATAAATTTTTATTTGAATTCCCAACGTCTCAAAAACATTATCATCATATTAAATTAAATTAAATGCGACATTTACACATTTTAGAAATCGATAAATACAACGAGCGTTATTTAATTTTCATTTTTATTTCCAATAAAAATTTTTTTTATCGAGGTGTTATATAACAGAATGATGAATCGTTTGGTATAGTTTGTCCAAAAGAATTCTCGTCCTGAATATTAATAGAAAGCAGAAAAGAATATGATAAAATAAATAGGACACAATAACACACATGTCATACATAAACAGAAATGAAAAAAACCAACCGCGCTCGAGCGAATTGAGATATAAAAGATGGGAGAAAGTGTGTACAAAGAAGAACGACAATTATTGTACATTCGTATGGTTTTTTTTTTTACCCATGGTGTTTTCTTCTTTATTTATACACAAGGGACCTCTGTTAGTCACACATTATCTCTTTCGCTTTCCTTCATGTCACCCCGTGACAAATACAAGAGTAGAAAATAGGGGAAAAAAATACAACAAGAAAAAAAAAATGTAGGGAAAATAAAAATAAGAATTAGAATTATTTTTTTGTATTTTTTTTAGCACACTAAAACGAAAAATGATTTTGAAAATTTGTGTTTATAATTTCATGATTAATATATTTTTCTTTTGTATGTTTTTATATTGGTTTCCATTTTGAACCATTCATTGATATTATTTTGGTTCATTTTCGGTTGAATATTTCTGGCTGGTTATTGATAATTTGTTATCTTAATTTATTTCATCAGTTTGTTTTGTTATTTCATCGAATTAATTCAACTTTATTGAACTTCATGCGTATCTGTACTTGTTACTAGGGGTAATATCTATTTGTATACATTTGAAATAGACCTTACATAATAATTATGATATAAAAAAAAATATAACATGATAAAATGATATAAATATAATTTTTTCTGCATTTTTTCAGACTACAATTTTATAATTTTTCATTTTAGAAATATTTTATGAACAATTGGGGATGAAAATTTGGTACGAAAAGGAGTTATTTGAATGCAAATTGTTATGAATAATGAAATGAAAAAAAAGCTTCATACATGAGAAGTAAAAATTTTCTAAACATTCAAAAAAAAAAAAAAATTCATTTAGAAATATCGAGAACTATTTGATTTGTTATTTTTAATGGAAATTATTTTTTCCTCTGACTTTGAATCTCCGATTTTTTTGATAATTTTTTAACTTATAGTACCCATTGAGAAAGACCTTCATAATTTTTTAGAATTTTTTTTGTCCAGCCGCTGTCGAGATATCGATTTTCGAAAAAAATGGCTCTTTTTTTTCAAATGCCTGTAAATTTGTGAAAAATGGGCCAATCTTTTTTTAATTTTCCTTTTTTACAGCGCTTTTAGAATAAAAAATCAAATAAAATTTCAAAATCGTATTTCTATAAAATTTTTGAATTTGAATTATAAAATGTTGATTTCCAAAAACCACGTAGCGATCGATTTTCTTGAAAATTTTTCCTAAAATACTGTCACCCATCCCGCAACTTTTCCCCCTAGTCCACTGATGGGCAAATGATTTGATCTATTTTTTTTGGAATTTTTAAATTTACATGTCCAGTGAAAAGTGATGTTTTTTTTTCAACTTTCGTCTTTAGACGCACAATTAGATAAAGAAAACCCTACGAAATTCCATAAATTGGATTTCCATATGATTCTCTAGATCTGAACATTGAATGTTGATTTTTTAAAAAATCGTAGTAATCGAATTTAAGAATCTATATTTTTTCGAGTTTAAAAATTTTTTATTTGTCTTTCTCAATGGGTACTATAAGTTAAAAAATTATCAAAAAAATCGGAAATGCAAAGTCAGATGAGTGGCCAGTTCCGTGTGGAATGCTCCATATATTTACATTTTTTGTAAAAATAATCATCGAAATTTATAAAAATTATAAATATTTAGTTCAAGCAACTTCCCATTCGTCATTTTGTACAAATAATAAAAGAAAAATATTCATTCTAATTTGTTTAAGTAAAATGTGGTTTCTCAAATCAAGTTTTTTATTCAAAATGTTTATCGAAGATATTTTGAAAAATACATGCATGTATATAATCATTTTATTGTGTGCTAAATTTGATAAATATAATGTCAGTAACAACCACAGATATCACCCCAAGTTTTGCCTCATGTCACTTCACAGTTTTGATCATGATTCATCATGACACATGACTCGACAAGCCATTTACCGGAAACGTGACGTGCATGAATTTACACATAACCTCACGCACACAAATATTCTACATATGTAACACATGCATAAAGGTAATATAACACGGGCGAAAGATGAATATAGGAGAGAATCATAAAGGGAGTGTAAATATAAAAAAAGCAAAAAGTAAAAAGAAAAGAAAATATAAAAAACACTGCAGTTCTTTTTACTTTTTCAAGATGGCGTGAGAGGTTAAGAAGTTGTGATATAATATAGTGTGTAATGGTGTGAATCGAATTCAGTGGTACCAACAAAAATAAAAGTAAAATCGATTTCAAAAATTATACACAGAAATTTCTTTTATGATTTTTCTCATGTCCAAATTTGTAGGGTGAAGTTTTTTTTTCTTTTGTTTTTTATATTCTATTCTTGATTAAATTCATGAAATATTCATTCTGGAACACATACCTTTGACGTATAACGTGCGAGTACGCGTAAATGGTTTTTTCCTACCCCTTTTTATTTTAACGTATGAGAATATTTCATTGAGATCGCGAATTATTTCATAAATAGAAATTAAAATAAAATTTATACACGTACGTGGGTTGTATTATATTGTATTATAATTGTATCAGACTTGATATAATTAAAATTACTGTAGTTACTTTGCGTGAAGGTAGAAAAAATATCAGTTGTAACTCTTTAAAGAAAAATACTTGGAATTATTTATTTCTCTCTGGCATTTTATGTGCACTTTATTTTTACATTTTCCTTTTTGTTTTCTCTTTAGTATTCATTCTTTTACATACTAAGTAGCTTGAGTAGAAATAATATTTGAATTAAAAATTACTCTGAGGAATGTCACTCAATGCCATGAAAATTGAAAAGATTTTTATCAAATAAAAGCTCCGGTACTTGATTTTTTTTTAACTGTGCTTTCAAAAATTAGTTAGCTAAACAAATAATTATTTTATCTGTACTAATTTTTATTAATAAAATTCAAAACGTCATTCAGTATTAGAAAGTCACTGAGTACTAGGGCCCTCAAATGAATTCAGAAAAACCAAAAAAAGCTCAAAATGAAAACAAAAATGAATCATTGAACTTTAAAACTGTTCATTTATATTAAGCATTATAACAAGGAACACACCAATATCAGAATAAATGAATAAATAAACGAATAAGACCTATTCGGAAGCATAAATATGAATAGAATTGTTCAAATTGGTAATAATAATACAAATATTTATATTACATCCACTTGTTAATGTCTATGCAAACAGTTTCATTATAGAGGAATTGAGGTAAAGTTTGATGTTGTTAAAACGATAGTAAGACAGCAGAAATAGAAAGGAGAGTAGAGAGGGAAGAAGTTAGAAAATGGTACAGAAACAGACAAGTTGAGAAGTTGACAATAGAACAAGTCACAGAATATTCTGCTTTTAATTAAATACGTAAAGTTGAGAATAATCATTACTTACTTTCCAAACACCATTCAACATTTTCAATAAACAATTTTCTTTTCTATCAAATGCAGGATAATTTCAAAAAAAGCAATTTAATTTTATGTTTTTCTTCCTCTTCCTCCTCTAAATTGTTTTTCAATTGTTAAATTGTCCAGTAATTGAGAAAATTATATATATTATTGTTAAAAATAAAATGAAATAAAACCAGAAAATTGATTCTGTTTAATATTTTTAAAATTCCAACTTAAATTTTAACTAAACTCTCACACAAAATTTTTTACTATACATATGTAACTAAATTTATTTCCTTCATCCACAGTCATAGTCAAAATAAATCATCCCCTTAAATACACATTCATATTTATGTTCAAAGCACGCGCACAAATAAACTGATCAATTTATTTTTTATTATCAAGTAATATAAATTCACAATAAAAGCTTTCGATTCTTCATTGTAAACTCAATATAAATATAAATTTACTATAGCTACATTATTCTCACTAAAAGAAATATACGCAATTGGGTGATATACCATCCTGTCAGATAGCATAAACCAACAGAAATAAATAAATAAATAAATAAATATATATAAACATATAAAATAAATGTGCAACGAATGACTCGTCTTCAAGATATTTCTTCCAAAGTTGTTTAGTAATACAGTCCGCGTCGATAAAAATAAATGGAGTATATCCGTATGTAGCCCTTCCAAATGAAATTGGCTTCTTCGTGTGTGTCACGTTCGCGTTCAACCGTTGTATATAGAGGTAAAAAATAAGGGAAGACGAGCTCAACCCTACGTGTGCGTTTTATCAAATGGTAAAGAAATCTCTTTAACTTCTTCCAAATCAAATTTTATCCACTGTCAATTTAGACGTGTCATCAACGCCATTTAAAGTTATAACAAAATTCTCAAAAAATCAATGATGTATTTATATTTTATTTATGTTTCAGTTATTATAATGACACAAAATTTTATTTTATTTTACGATTTATTTTTTAAATACGATTAATTTTTCAAATGAAATGAGAAAAAAATTGAGTAATTTTATATTTCATGAATTTTATTTATTTTTTTTTTTTTTTTTACATTTTTATGAAGAACAAATACAATTCGTGTTGTATTATAATTTATATTATTAGTATTTGGGCTGAAAAATTGGCTTGAATTCTAAGGTTTTGAGGTAGATAAATCGATGCTAAATTCAAATTTTTATAACGATAATTAAACTAGAAAAAAAAAATTGAAAAATTTTATATATACAATAAATTTTATTTATTTATTATTTTTTTAATTAAATTGTTATTAAATAAATTAAATATATGTGTCATTGTACAATTTATACAATATTGTACTATCAATATTTTGGAAAAAAAAATTGGTATAATTTTGAACAATAAAATTGAATTAGAATTTTATCTTCAAAGTAAATAAATTTATGCTTAATTTATCGTCATAATAACACAAAAATGAATTTTATTCAACAATTAATTTTTACAATAAGTTCAAATAAACGAAAAAAGAAAATTGAGAAATTTTATTTCCCATAAATTTTATTTATTTATTTTTTTATTAATTATGTTGTTATGAAGATAAACAAAATACATATATATCATTATTTACTTTATATTATTTGACAGTATTAATATTAAACAATTATTTTTTACAATAATTTCAAAAAAACGAAAAAAAAAAAAAATTGAGAAATTTTAGTTCCCATAAATTTTATTTATTTATTTTTTCATTAATTATGTTGTTATGAAGATAAACAAAATACATATATATCATTATTTACTTCATATTATTTGACAGTATTAATATTAAACAATTAATTTTTACAATAATTTCAAAAAAACGAAAAAATAAAATTGAGAAATTTTATTTCCCATAAATTTTATTTATTTATTTTTTTATTAATTATATTGTTATGAAGATAAACAAAATACATATGTATTATTATTTACTTCATATTATTCGACACTATTAATATAAAACAATTAATTTTTACAATAATTTCAAAAAAACGAAAAAAAAAATTGAGAAATTTTATTTCTCATAAATTTTATTTATTTTTTTTTTTATTAATTATATTGTTATGAAGATAAACAAAATACATATATATTATTACATAATTTATACTATGCGACACTATTAATATTAAAAATGATAAAGATATTAGCCTAATTTTGAGCAATAAAGTCAAATTACAAATTTATCCTCAAGGTAGATAAATATATTTTCCAGATTTTGTATTTTATGGGGCTTTATGAAACCATTTGGAAGTTGTCAATTTTCATGGTGGACCACAATTTAATATCTGTTCAAATAAAGATATATATCTATATTTAAACATCGATATATACACATATATAGCTATCTATAATGTGCAGATAAAAAGTGATAAAAAGGAAATTGACTATATGTGAAATTCAACGAGAGAAGAATACCAATTCGTTATCGATTCAAACTTCCATTGCACTTTTTGTCCTGGTATATATGTATATTGTATATGGATAGATGATATGTGGGGGTGTGTGTGGCGATGCATGAGTTGGCCAGTAAACTCTAATAGAATTGTGCACGCCACTTTTGATTTAAAAATTTGATGTCAATTTATGACAAGATAAAAAAAAAGAAAAAAAAAATCTTGTTATTTATTCAAAACATTTGCAATTCATTCCAAATAATTCATATTTGTTTGATTCTATTTCTTCTTCTTATTTGTTATTAAAATTTGATTATTTAATAAACAATAAAAATGAAAATGAGTATTTTACAAATTTTTCAGGCAAAAGAATAATTATTTTATCATTCAATTTAATATTTTATCTTCATTTTCATTTTTTTTTTAACATCAATTTTTTTCTGCTCTTTTTCTTTATTATAAAAATTTGATATTTAATAAAAATAAAAATATTTCAAAAATTTTTCAGATAAAATTGATAATTATTTATTTAAACAAATAATAGAAAAACTTAAGATTGATTTATCGTATTTTTTTATTTATACTATTGTGTGTTAAATAATTATGAGACAGTGAAAAATGCAAAAAAAAAAATTTTAATACATAATTTTATTATTTTTTATTATGATGAAAATAAATTGGAGAATTTTTATATTATTGTGTATTTGATCGTGTTAATATTGCTACATATTTCTATAATACAACTTATTTATATAACAATAACAACACAATGGAATAAACAATAATATAAAAATGTATAAAATTTTTTTATCAAAAAAAAAATTGTAATAATAATAATAATATCATATATTTCAAATTTTGTTTGTATTTTTCACACTCTCATTGTTAATTAACTTATAATAGCATGAGCTGAAAACCTTTGTTTTGGCATTCTAAAGACTGAGAGAAACGTCACATATAATCTTATGTCTGCGTTACAAGAAATTCAAGGTCAAAGGTAGGGAAAATCAGTTTTTTGCAATTATTTCGATTTCTATCGGAAAACCGTCATTTGAGGTTATTATAAAACTTGTAGATTATAAAAATACCTACAATTTTTATCTGAAGCATTTTTTTGTATCTTCAACTGTTCTCGAGGTACAGCGCGGAGAGTGCAAGCGCACATCTGTATAGAAGAGTCAATAGCGTGTAACGCGGGGCCAATAGTACAATACATTATTTAAAGCTAATATTTCAATTAAAATATTATTATTTATATTGTTATTGTTATTGTTTATAAATTTTATTAATAAATTTATTTATAGAAAATATTTAAATATTATATTATTTATGAATGAGAAATTTATATTAATATTTTATATTCGTTTTCATTTTTTTTTCTTCGCATTATTATTTTTTCCTTCTTTTTTCTCATTATAATAAATTTAATATTCAATAAAAATAAATTAATTAAATAATATTGTATGTGAAAGTGTAATTTTAGCGTAGATATTAGCTCGAAAAAATATTAGCGAGAATACAAATAATATTCGTGGAAGTGTAATGAAAATTTTATGAAAAAATTTTTAATTCTTTGGTATTTCATGAGCTCTCATTGCTGATTTATTAATTTTAGCTATATATATAGAAATATAAAATTGTAGAGCAGATTATGGCGCACAAAATGAGTACTATGTTTAATGGGTTTTGATAATTTTTAACAAAATTATTTACGTTATAAATAAGACAAATAAAATTCCAACATTTCAAAATTTACAACTACAAAAAAATTCTTTTTTATAAAAATTTGATATTCAATGAAAATAAAAATAACAATTTTACAAATTCTTTTGGCAAATTTAATAATTATTTGAGTGTTGATTAATACTTAATATTCATTTTCATTTTTTTTAATAATAATATTCTGTTGTTTTATTTAATTTATATTTTCAGACATTGATGAGAATTTATTTTTGGATAATTTGGGAGAAGAATTAATTTCAACAGCTTGTGTTGGATTACTTGAACGAGCATTTCGTTGTCTTGGCAATGATTTAACAGCATTTTTAACGACACTGGATGGTGTTAATGACGTTGTTCAACATCAATCCGGAACAAATACTGAAGCTGAATTCGTTTGTATTGCTACTCATGATGCAATTGAACTTCATTTCACAACTGATCGTCCATCGATTGCTTATTTACTTGTTGGCAGTCTTAAAGGCATTGCAAAAACATTTTATAATGATAAAGCTGATGTTTATATACTGCCAGATCCATATAACACCAAATTCTTCAGGTAAGATTAATAATTATTTAATCAATATAAACAAATATAATAAATATATTTGTTTCAATTTTTTTTTCTTTTTTTTGAATATTATATTTTTTTGTCCACCATTTTTTTTATTATGGTACATTTAATATTCGATACAAATAAAAAAAGAAACTATTCTATAAGTTCCCCAGGTAGAATCAATAATTATTCGAGCATTAATATTAATATTATTTGTTTATTAAAATATTTCTTTTTTCATATTTAAAATTTTTTTTTCATTCTTTTTTTTATTATATGAAATTGAATATATAATAAAAATAAAGAAAACTATCTCACAAGTTCTTTGAGTAGATTTAATTATTATTTTAATATTAATATTAATATTATTTGTTTACTAAAATAATTTTTTTTTCACATTTAAAATTTTTTTTTCATTTTTTTTTTTATTATATGAAATTGAATGTATAATAAAAATGAAGAAAACTATCTCACAAGTTCTTTGAGTAGAGTTAATAATTATTTTAACATTAATATTAATATTATTTGTTTATTAAAATATTTTTGTTCACGTTATATTTTTTTTCTCTCTTTTTTGTTTATTATAATAAATTTAATACTTAATAAAAATAAGAAAAAAAACTATTTTACAAATTCTTCAATGAAACCCAATAATTATTTAAACATTATAAACAATATTTTATATTTATTTTCATTCTTTATTCTTCATATTATTTCTTTTTTTTTCTTCTTTTTCCTCCTCATAATAAATTTAATATCAAACAAAAATAAAAATCATCAATCTACAACTTCTCCAAGTAAAACTAATAATTATTCAAACATTAACATTAACATTCCATATTTGATTATATTTCTTTTTCCTTCTTCTTCTTCTTCTTCTTCTTCTTCTTCTTCGTCTTCATAACAATAAATTCAATATTCAATGAAAATAAAAATAACTATTCAAATTTATTCTGAATAACCCAAAACTTCACAAACATCAAATATATATTATAATTTATTTCAAAATCTGCTTTCAAATTTAAAAAGTTTCAGTTGTGTTTTATTCATTTCGCCAATATTACAAAATTTATTATAATCATACTTATTACATACAAATGTAAATACAACATGTGTTACCATCCTGTATACATACATTGACAAAATCAATAAAACATGTAATACATACATAAATACATACATATACACTAAAGGAAAAAATTAAAGGTTCAAAAAATTTTTCGCAATTTTTGCGTGTTTTTTGACAGGCTGTATCTCAGTGAAAAATGGTCGCATCGAGTTTCCAAAAAAAGCATTTTGAAGCTCTAAGTCTCTAGTTTTCAGACCTTGTAGCGAAAAATTTTTAGAAGTTACGGTTATTACGTGATCCTGAGAAATAGCGCGAAAAAAAAAATTTGCAAATTTTGTGTCTTTTTTTTTGAGTGCACGAACTTGGAAAAATTTTTTGTAGCTAAACCATCGAATGGGTTGGATAGCTTGTTTATTCAGCTTCAATTTCGTTTTTTTAAAACCTCGCTACGACCATTTTTCACTGAGATAAAGCCTGTCAAAAAACACGCAAAAATTGCGAAAAATTTTTTGTCCCTTTAATTTTTTCCTTCAGTGTATAATATATATTGGGGCATTCCACACGAAACCGGCCACTCATCTGACTTTGCATCTCCGATTTTTTTGATAATTTTTTAACTTATAGTACAGGTTGAGAAAGACAAATAAAAAATTTTTAAACTCGAAAAAAAAAAATATATTCTTAAATTCGATTACTACGTTTTTTAAAAAAATCAACATTCAATGTTCAGATCTCGAAAATCATATGGGAATTCAATTTATGGAATTTCGTAGGGTTTTCTTCATTTAATTGTGCGTCTAAAGACGAAAATTAAAAAAAAAACATCACTTTTCACTGAACATGAAAATTTAAAAATTCGAAAAAAAAATAGATCAAATTTTTTGCCCATCAGTGGACTAGGGGGAAAAGTTGCGGGATGGGTGACAGTATTTCAGGAAAAATTTTCAAGAAAATCGATCGCTATGTGTTTTTTGGAAATCAACATTTTATAATTCAAACTCAAAAATTTTATAGAAATACGATTTTGAAAAATTTTTTGATTTTTTATTCTAAAAGTGCTGTAAAAAAGGAAAATTTTAAGAAAAAAATCGTCCCAATCGGCCTATTTTTCACAAAGATACAGGCATTTGAAAAAAAAGAGCCATTTTTTTCGAAAATCGATGTTTCGAAAACGGCTGGACAAAAAAAGTTCCAAAAAATTATAAAGGTCTTTCTCAATAAGTACTATAAGTTAATAAAATTATCAAAATAATCAGAGATGCAAAGTCAGATGAGTGTAGAATAATTTTTGAATTTGATAAGTAAATAAATTTTCCCACAAAAAAAAAATTACTAAAAATAATTATTAGGAAATTATACATATAACAAAATGTTTTCCAGTGAGATTTAATTTTATTTCTTTGTTTATTAGATATCGAATAACACCAGAGCGTTATGAACAAATTGGATTAACAAGTGACGATGATTTTGACGTTGTGATACCTTCGTCAACGCATTTATTATCGAAAAACGCAGCTGATTTACGAATGGGTGTTGCAAGCTTTTGCAAAGCTTTTCCATGGCATTTTGTTGTAGATCGGAATTTAGAACTTGTGCAACTTGGCGTTGGTTTTATGAGGATTTTTGGCGATAATCTCAATAAATATGGAAGGGAAATTTCGACATATTTTAAACTTACTCGACCACGTGGTGTTACACTTACATTTCATGAAATTTTAAAAAGAGCGAATACACCATTTGTGTTAACGCTACAGAAGCCTACTGGAGCTGATAAACTTCCTGCAGAGGTAAATGTATTTTTGATTCAACAGGAAAAAATTTCGTGTACTTCAAAAAAGTGAAAAAAAAAAATTGTAAAAAAAAAGTTGACTGAAAATTCGGGTTGGGATTTTTTTTTTACATAATTTTTAACGCAAGAAAATTTATTGGATTAACAAATGATTTTTTATATGATTTAATTTAATGAAGATAATGTTTGAAATGATTGAAAAAAATTAGTAAATGTTTTGAATTAATTAATAATTTACTAATTTGACAACAAAATTTTTTTTTGTTTGACAAATAAAAAATTTTGTTGGTTTTTCCATAAAATATTATCAATCTTATTCGGAATTAATTTTTCTTTACTTCAACAGAAATTTTTAAGTAAAATTTTGTGTTAATTAAAATTAACACAAAGTTTTTTACTGATTAATAATAATTAAATAAATAAAAATAAAAATTTTATTATCAAAATAAAATTATAACAATCATCAAAATAAATTGCTGTGTTGTGAAACATTTTATGTAAATTTTTGTTAATTATATAAATTATATAAATATTCAATTATGAGTATTTAAATAAATTAATTGGAGTAATTAATGAATTAAATAAATTTTCAAAATTCTTTTTCGATAATTTTTTTAATAATATTTTTGCTTCTTGATATTTTTTTTCATGCTATTATAAATTAATTAACAATAAAAATGTGAAAAAAACAAAGAAAATTATAAATATATGATTTTATTTTATTTTTTTTTTATTATAAAAAAAATTTATAGATTTTTATATTCTTGTTTATTCGATTGTGTTGTTATTGTTATATAAATAAGTCATGATATAAAAAATATATAGCAATAATAATACGAACAAATAAACAATAACATAAAAATTCCCCAATTTATTTTCATCATGATAAAAAAATAATAAAATTATGTATAAAAATTTTTTTTTGCATTTTTCACACTCTCATAATTATTTAACACACAATAGTATAAATAAAAAAATACGATAAACCAAAAATATTATAACAAAAATTAAAAAAGTATAATTTCAAATAATTATTTGTTTATTAAATTTTGAAATTTAAATTAAATTTTTAAATTAATAATAAATTTTTAAATTTATTATTAATTCTTATTCATTTATTTAAATACAAATAAATAAATAATCCTACGCAACTAACAAAAAATTAAATTCTTTCATTGATATTTCTACAATAATTTTACTATAAAAAATTCTTCAACAAATAATTATTTATCGTTTTAATATCAACAATAAAAAAAATAATATTATTAATAATAATAATAATTCTTATTTATGTCATATTATTATTTGTAATAGCTCTTCGTGAAACCATAAAAATGTCTTTAAATTTGCGATATTGAAAGAAAGAATTGAAAGAGAAAAATAAAAGCTTTCGTTGACTTTTTTTTTTATTTTTCTGATACTTCTAAAGGTTTCATCGTTTTTTTTTTCTTCAACTTTCTTTATCTATCATTCTCTTTATTTTTCTTTTTTTTTTTTTTAATGTAGGGCCTGGAGTTGAAGGGTCAAATGGTGCATTGCCCAGAATCAGATTCAATTCTCTTCGTCAGTTCACCATTTCTCAATGGCCTCGAGGGTCTTACAGGGCGCGATCTTTTCATTTCGGATATTCCACTTCATGACGCGACTAGAGACGTCATTCTTGTTGGTGAACAAGCACGAGCACAGGTGAGAAACAAATAATATAAAAAAATAAATAAAATCGAAGAAAGAAAAAATAAATTTCATTTTATTTAAGTCATCGAATGCGAACTAAATAAAATAATCTACAAATATATGCATAATAAAAATAATTCTGGCTTTGTAATTGATATATTATGATTGTAATTAATAACACAATAAGTATCAATAGTAAGAAAAAAATAATATAAAAAAATAGAAGCAAAAATAAATAATTTTGCGAATAAAAAAAAATAATTTACAAATGTAAAAAATAAAAATAATTCTAGTTTTGTGTTATAGTTAATACAATATTTTTGTAATTGATATATTTTGCAATTAATATCATTATGAGTATTAATAATGAGAAAAAAATGTAGAAAAAATATAGAAGCAAAAATAAATAATTTTGCGAATAAAAAAAAATAATTTACAAATGTAAATATTAAAAATAATTTTAATTTTGTGTTATAATTAATATAATATTTTTGTAATTGATATATTTTGCAATTAATATCATAATGAGTATTAATAATGAGGAAAAAAAAATACAGAAAAAAATAGAAGCGAAAATAAATAATTTTGCGAATAAAAAAAAATAATTTACAAATATAAATAATAAAAAATATTCTTGTTTTGTAATTAATATAATATACTTTCAATTTATATCATAATGGGTATTAATATAAAATAATAATACTTTTTTCTATTATTCAATTCAATTAATTTGTTTATGTATTTTTATATCATAAATATTTTTATTTTAGTGATAATTAATTTCAAGAATTTAATTATATTATTATATAATTAATGCACAATGTTTGGCTTGTCAAAATGAAATTCTTGGGGATTACATATGCAAAAAAAAAGTGCATAAATTTGATATCATAAATTGCAGTTGAGTTTATAAATTTACTTGTTAAATTAAAAAATTATTTTTGAAGAATTAAATTCTATTTAATAAAAACAGATTTACTTATATTTTTTTTTCATCATTGCAGAAGTGAATAATAATAATAGTTGATATATTCATGTATTTATAGGATGGCTTGCGACGACGTATGGACAAATTGAAAAGCTCTATTGAAGAGGCAAATCGAGCTGTTGATGCAGAAAGAGAAAAAAATGTCAGTCTCTTGCATTTAATCTTTCCTCCAGACATTGCAAAACGACTTTGGCTCGGTATGAAAAAATAAACCTATCATATCTATTAAATAATAAACAATAACAATACTACCAACAGCAACAAATCAATAAATAAGTAAATAAATAAATAAATAAATAAATAGAAGAAAAAATTTTTACTATCAATATTAATTTGATTTAATTTTTATAATTCAAATATTAATTATGACTTTGGCTCGGTATGAAAAAATAAACCTATCATATCTATTAAATAATAAACAATAACAATACTACCAACAGCAACAAATCAATAAATAAATAAATAAATAAATAAATAAATAGAAGAAAAAATTTTTACTATCAATATTAATTTGATTTAATTTTTATAATTCAAATATTAATTATGACTTTGGCTCGGTATGAAAAAATAAACCTATCATATCTATTAAATAATAAACAATAACGACACTACCAACAGCAACAAATAAATGAATAAATAAATAAATAAATAAATAAATAAATAGAAGAAAAAATTTTTACAATCAATATTAATTTGATTTATTTTTTATAATTCAAATATTAATTATGACTTTGGCTCGGTATGAAAAAATAAACCTATCATATCTATTAAATAATAAACAATAACGACACTACCAACAGCAACAAATAAATGAATAAATGAATAAATAAATAAATAACTAAATAGAAGAAAAAATTTTTACAATCAATATTAATTTGATTTAATTTTTATAATTCAAATATTAATTATGACTTTGGCTCGGTATGAAAAAATAAACCTAT
>JAQQBS010001422.1:15415991-15428177 GCA_030347275.1 Microctonus aethiopoides
CACAGCCATAGGGAAATCGTATGATCGCACGAGATTTTAAGTAGGATGAAAATAGTACCTGAAATTATACTAAAAAAAAGTTGGAGATGCTGCGGGGGTTCTGTGTCTAAATTTATTATAAAACAAAATAAAACAATGTTGTGTTGAGTGTAAAAAGCTTCAAAATAAATTCGGAACTCAATATAGAACCCATAGTCCGACAAGAGTAATAACAGAATGTATAATCGACTACTAAGAAAAATAAAAAAGTATACAAAAATTTCAACTCGAAATAAAAATCATATTTGTGTTTGGTTATGAGAACACGTTTATATATGTATACGTATATAATTATGACTTCAGCTTGAAACATGGAGCATGTTGTAAACAATACAGAGACATTATAATGTATGCCTGTCACATCGGGCTGTGTCTCACGAGCAATGTGAGTGGACACGTCCACAAAGCCAACGCGCGCAACGCTTTTGTTTTGCCATTACCTTGATTATGAAGCAAAGCGACCTAGGAGCCAACGATCGACGAGTGATGTGTGTACAGTTTGTTGTGTAGAATGTGGTAGGGATGAGTGATAGTTGGAGTAGGGGATCGCGCACTGCTTGTTCTCTAGAGACCATCGTACAGTGGAGATCGAGCGCCACGTAAACATTGCTCTTTTCGATCACTGGAATTGCTCGTTGACCACTGCACGCGATTGTTTTCTTATTTATTTTAGAGAACAAAAAGAAGATTGTATCGCTATACAACACAAACTCTATATTATGTAACATTCGAATAGAATATATAGCAAGACTTTGGTTGAATTTCAAAATAAATATAAATGTATGTGTGTATATTATTGAAAGAGAGATTTGTTTTCCAGGCACGACTCGTCCGTTCTTTATAGAGAATGTTTCATTTTTTTTTTTTGTATTTGCTCGGTGTATATACGAGCAAATATTTGTCTACATACTTATATTGCCTTTCTTTGTATGTTATACACGTGAATATCAAGACGATTTTTGTTATAGGGGAGAGAAAAAAAAGATGTCGGGAATAAGGAGGAAATACTTTTTGACTTTTTTTCTTTCTTATGGAACAAATGCAATTGTGTAATGTTAGATGGAATATATGTATACGAATTTAAATGTCACATCTTTGGAATTTTGTGAGAATAGTATTTTATTTTTGTTTTTTCTTAAATATGGTTGGATGAAATTGAAATTTTTTTCCTATTCTTCAAGAGAAACTATTCTGTGTAAAATCTTTTGTGATTTAATATGAATTTAGTGCCAATGGAATGCGAATAGAATCTGCATTGAAATTCTTATGAACATTTCATATTGACAATTTTTGCTTTGTGAAATAAAAAATACGATTTATTATATACAATATATACACAGTTGAAGGAAAAGAATCTTTTAATTCGTTAAAGTGGGTCAGTTTAATATTTTTTTAAATGCTAATGTGTCCGTTGGGATGGATCAATGTGAATACGATTGATATTTGAACGAATAGATCGCAGCTGCAAAAAAAAATATCGTAATCGAAAAATTATGAAAATGATTTCATATTAGTTAATTTTGTGATATAATATTGTATTGCCCTTTTGATTAATACAACAATTTCAATAACTATCCGATGTTAACTAACAAACAGGCACGTGATTACTATATTTTTTATTTATATCTTATTTATAACTGTACATGAATTAAAAAAATAATTACCACGTGCCTGTTGTTTATTTAGCTCTTCATAAAATCCGTCAACTCTTGAACAGTTAATTATTATAATCAAACAAATAATTCTATTCATTCAATAATTATCTTATTGTATTATTTAAATACGTAAATAATTTTATATGCCAAAATCGAATTATTATCTTTTTTTTTTCTAGTACACGTAACTGAATTTATTTCTCTGTGTGCATGTAATTAATCTTTCTTTTAATGAACTTTCATAAATAAGGCAACACAGCCCCGGTACTTCATCATGTCCTAATACTCCATCAGTTCTGCTATTAAATGCATTTTTATAATTTTCATCCGAAAAAATCTTAGTAATAAAAATTACTACAAATAAAAAAATTATTTCTCAGTTGAAACAGACTTGATTATTTTAAATTAATGTATTTCATAAAAAATCATGAATATCATTAGAATAAATATCGCCAACTATAACATTTCCAATTGATTCAGTATGAAAAACCATGCATAATAATTATAAATAAAAAAAAATGAACGAAACCAGGCCTTTCATCTTCGATAGTTTTATTATTTCTACTATAAAGTATTCGAAAATAAATCAATATATCTCAATTGCTTATTTATAAATAAATAAACCCACTTAATAAACGCCCGAAAAAAATAAGAATCACAAAAATTATAATTTAATTAAATACTCTTAAGAAAAAATCTATCATAATTATTATCCATCACTTCAGTTTCACATACGGATTACATTGTTATCTAGAGATTATTCTTGCATTTGCTTTCAATGATGTTATATGTAGATAATCTCATGGTCTCATTCTCCTTTCATCTGACTCATCGACTAAATTGCAACGGAAATGACGAGCAATCCAACGCGAGAAGAGAACCAAGTTAGTTTCCACTAGAACGACTTAAATATCCGCTTGCAGATTCTCAACTAAGATCGGTATATGAGTAGGATTTCAAGCATGCGAACGTGTAAACTATCATCCCAAACCACTTTCCATGTTACATACATATGTACATATGTAGATATACATACATATAATTCTTGTACGCTCCAACCAACCAAACTTCATATTGACTTTTCACTCCAAGAGACATTTGCCAATAAATGCGCGGTGGTTAGGTATATAATCTGCATGTAGAATTTCTTTGTAAAAAGATTAATCGTCTTATACAGATTTATTTCTGAAAGAAAACTGTCGCATCAAAGCAACAGCACAAAAAGAAATTTTTTTTTCATGTATTTAAATTAATTATTATTAAAAAAAATATTATTTCAAATTATTTTCATTTATTATTTAATAATATATTTGTTTATTGTATATGAATAAATAAATGATACTGATTGAATAATTGTGCTTTATTAGTCTTTGAAAATACAATGAATTTGGGATTTATTTAGTATTAATAAATAATAATTTTGTTGGTATTTAAGAAAAATAAATAAATTTACAATTTGTTGAATATTGAAAAATAACACAACGATTAGCGAATTTTGTAGAATCAATGACAGATTGTTTTATAATTATTGATAAATTATTATTAATAAATTTCATAGTTGATAAAATAAATTTTTTTATGTGTTCAAATTAATTATTAACAGAAAAAAATATTTCAAATTATTTTTATTTATCATTTATAGTAAACTATTTGTTAATTGTACGTTAATGAACAAATATTTTATTCAATAATATTGACAAAACAATAGTGCTTCAATTATATTTTAATGAATTAACGAATTAGCGATTTTTTTAGTATTAATTAAATAGTAAATTTGGTCGAATTTTGAGGAAAAGAATAAATTCACGATTTAATAAATATTAAAAAGTAACAAAACAATGAGCAAAATTTGTAGATTCAATGACAATTGTTCCTTAATGTTTATTAATTCCTGACGAATCTCATTAATAAATTTTATAACAAATAAAAAAATTTTTTTTTCCATGTCATCTAATTTAAATAATAAATTTGTTTAAAATTCAACTGATTAACGCAATATTTCTCATTAAAAAAAAAATCACTAAAATAATTCACTTTCTAAAATAAATATCAAATGCTTTTATCAAAAATTCACAATTTTAAACAAGCAAAAAATAAATTAATTCATCATTTATGAATTGCATATCAAGTTACGTTAATTAATCAATAGCAATCAAACAAATTCACTAAATTATTTCTCACATCACTGTATTAATAATTTCCCTTGAGTCCATTCCAATTTATATCTCATTCTCTGCATTTCATTTTCATTTATTTACCTATCTATCATTTTTTTTTTGTATAATTCCAAATTCTGCTTCATAAAATTACCCAGCATTAATTACCAAGTGTCCAATCATAATTCAACGTTTCCTCAACACACATTGTCTGTCTGATGTAAGTCTATAAAGTGGAAACGATTAAGAACCCTTTGTTTCATCTTAGCCTTTGTTAGCCAACATAAAAGCTACCACGTTAAACCTTCAATATTCGCGAGAGATCACCTTGGACATGAAGCTTTGAATGGTTGACCCGCAGGGATATTGCAACGGCATTGTATCAATTAATCACCGCAAGCTCATGTAGTCCAGAAACAGATCATCAAGCCTGGAAAACAAGGTTTACTAAGTCGTTATTGCTTAGGAATTTAGGATATACATTCTACACACACACACACACACACATATTAGTGGATATATAAGGGGAAGTGGCCTAAAAGCCATACTATTTTTTCCGTTGAGTGCTACTTGCAAAATACAAAATGGTTTGTTCAAGTAAATTAGTTTTCTAAAGCTTCAGGAATATTACTTTCATATTCGCACATTTAGAATATTGTTCATTTTAAGAATTTATTTTATTGCGAGAAAACATAGAAACTGTGATTAACCATAGGAGTAAGGGTAAAATGGCACACTTAAAATAGAACACTTGTGACGGCTCGTTTTTCAAGAATTTTTTGAGATTTTTTTTTTGACGAACAATGAAAAGATAAAATTTTAAACTTTTTGTTTGTTTATTCAATATTGTTTCGAGATGTTGTAAGATAAATTTCAAATGAAAATCTTCATTACAACACAAGTTTTACTACCTTGAAGACATCCGTTTCTTTTAATTTTGAAGGCAAAATATAAATAATTAAATCGATGGATGCAAATCTTAGCAGACACCTTGAAAAAAAGAATTGTCCGCCGGTGAATAGTATATAACTCATCATTGGATTATCTGATATCAACAAATAAAAATGTTATCATTAAATATTCGCTTTCTCAAGGAATGACTGGGAGCATTTTTCAATTTTTGGTGACGCTTAGACGTGAAAATATCAATTTTCGCCTAAAAAAAGGAGTAATGTGTTTTATGGATAATTATGAGAAAAAAAAGCTCCCAGTAATACTTTGAGAAAGCGATTATCTAATGATAACATTTTCATTTTTTGAAAACAAAAAACATTTGTTTAAACCAAAAAAAAAAACCCGTACTATAGTTTGAATATTATTTTTGTCCATTACTCGTTTTCGCACATTTTGGGGGGTTTCACCATTGAAATATCCCCCCCCCCCCCATCCCTTCAACATATGCTAACCTAAAATGGCAAACATGTCGTCTTTAGCAGAAATTTCAAAACCGTTGATATACCATTTTGCCCTAGTATGCCATTTTAGGCCCCTTCCCCTACCGTATGTATGTATGTATGTATGTATGTATGTATGTATTTATGTATATTTGTCTTATTATTGTTATTATTATTATTAACTTGTTAGTTAACTTCTGGTCTCAGTTTGAGTGGATATATAATAATTTAATAAAATTATTAAACAATTACATGAATAATACGCAAATATTATAAAATGTATTGTTAGCTGTTGGGTACATGTGGTGAATTATTGGTGCTTTTGATATGTAGAAATGAAAGTGGATGGAAGGGAAATATCATGGTAGATTGTAGGTATTAAATTTTGTAACTACTTGCGAATGAATTATAATCATGATAAAATTGTGTTGTGTCATGAACAGGGTGGAATTTTAATATGGATTGCGAGGAATTATTTAGGTACTTGTTTAATAATGAAAATTTTGTGATGATATGAAGTGAAAAATTTTGTTTAAAAGACTATCAACAATATTTATTTATAATTAGTATAGTGTATTAAATATTTTTGTTATTTTGATTATGAATAATTTTTTTTTTTTTTGGTTTTTAATTTTTGGAAATGTTTAGGGAATTTTGTGGTGAAGGGGGAAGATAAATTTTTTTTTTATTCACATAGTCAAAATTTTTTTAGAGATTAGTTGAAATTTGAGTTTTTTGTTTTTGGGCTTTATTTTTAACTAAATTTTGATGTATATTTTATTTTTAGGAAATTTTTTAATTTTTTTTTTTTTTAGTTCTTGATATTGTCATTCGTGTTTATTTATTTGAATCACACAAATATTTTGTTGATTTAATGAATAACGTTTGTATAAAAATTGTGTTGAAAAAATTTCAATACAAGGTTTAAGTATTTTTTATCATTCGGGGAGTATAAAGTTATATTTTATATTTATTATTTATTTAAATTCAAATAGAATATATAAACAAAAATTATTAACAAAAACATGATTCAATTAGCAATAAAAAAGTTAAAATAACTAAATTTATTATAATAAAACTGATATTTATTCATTTATTTCTTTTGTTATTTTTGGAACAATCAACATTTATTTTTCATTCAGTCTCGCATTTTTTTTTAGACATTTCAAATTACAATAATTATGCAATTTATTAAATAAATCAAATATGACAAGGATCTCATTGATTTTAGGGGATGAATAAAATAATAAAAAACAGTTACCGCAAAATATTATTTGTATATTACATACTTTTCTTTTGTTCTCCAAATATAAATAAAATATATTTTTAGAGTGTAGAAATGTTGGCAAAAATATATCAAGATAATTTTAATGTACAGAAATATTCAAATAAGGCAATTTGACAATGGAATTAAATATTAAATCAACTAATAAATATTGCTGACAGCAAGAAATCAATAAATTAAAAAAAAAACTAAAAATATTTTGATATCTAAACTGAGAAATATTTAATAATTCATGATTATATTCGAAAATTATCGAATACTCAAAAAAACCAATTTGAAACCGAGGTAAATATAATTTATTCAAAATCCTGAAAATCAAAAATACATTCAGATCTATATTTATTCATTAAAAAAAAATAGAATTTTAATGAACCATTTTCCAAAGTCAAATTTAACCACATCAATAATTAAAAAAATTCAAAAGGAATAAAATATTTCATTCAACGATTCAAAACCAATTTGAAAACTAGAAATTAAAAATTTTAAAAACTAGAAAACTAAAAATATTTTTGAAAACTAGAAATATAAATTTTTGAAAACTAGAAAACTAAAAATATAAAACATGATTATTTTATTTTGTACTATAATACAAAATAAACTGAAATTTCAAAACAAATTTTGGTATAAACAAATGATCACAATAAAGTCCACAAGACAATTTTGAGTTATTTAATTATTCAAAAAAAAAAAAAAAAAAAAAAAAAAAAAACACAATTTGTCCTGAATTTAAATACAAAATTTCAAAATGCCTTCAGTATAAAACAATTGTAGATAAGTTCACGCATTATTTACATTTTTTATTTTATTTACTAAAATATTAACGTAATTAAAAACTAAATGAATAATCAAAAAATTACGACGTTTATAAAACAAAATATTTTTCTTTTACGATTTTTTTTTTAATTTCTTTTTCGTGGTTTCTCGTTACCACAAACCATGAATTTACAATATATATATATTTTCAACGCAAAGCTCTGTGTATGAAAAGCCAGCAAATGGCTGCTGCTGCTGCTGCTTCTTCTTTTTTTAATTTTTTTTTATACCTTTCCGCAATATTCCGTGTGCTCTCGCCCGATTTGAATGAACTTCCGGATTCTCGATTAAAATACACCTCAGTGCGTTTGGATAACGTACACATATCCAATATTTACATATATACTAGCACTATGTATTGTATTCTCGTTTGGATTTTATAGATATACAACTGAAGAGTTGCAAATAGAGGTTAAGTATATATTTGAAAGCAACTGAGGATGTTTTCAGAGTATATTTATATTTTTTTTTTTTTCTGCCAGATTCACTTTTATGGGTGTCGATATCGCGTGTATAACATATGAAGTAGCTTTATATGTAAATGCGAAGCTAATATAAAAATAAAACTATCAATGCAGATAACTATAAGATGAGAAATTTTGTGTAGAAAATCACTTGAAATTTGTTTTGGAATTTTTTCAGGATAGTTTTGTGAGGAATTTCGAAACAAGAGTTTGAGTGGAAATAGAAAAATCATTTTAGGTACAATGAATATGATTTTATGTTGATTATATTATTGATTTTACCCAGAATAATTTTGTTTTCAAAGTAGAAAAATTATTTTGTAAAATTATTTTTGTTTTGAAACGTAAAAAATTAAATTTAAGATAAAATGTCCATATTATATTTGGATTAATTTGCTTACTAATTAATGGTAATAATAATAATAATAATTATTATTATTATTATGATGATGATAATGATTATTGTTGATATTATTATGGAGTTGTTTGTAGTTTGTGAAATAGATGAGAGTTAATTATTTTTTTTGTATTAAATGATAAAATGTTTGGAATATATTAGTATTTATTAAGAGCTTTTGTGTTTGATTTATATTTGTTTTATTTTTATTTTATATTGGGCAGTGATGAGGGAATTATTTTATTAGAGCGAGGAATTATTTTGATGTGGATGGATTATTTATTTTATTTTTTGCATTTTAGAGGGGACGTTGGGGATTCATTATTGGGATGTTTTTGGGTGTATAGTAATTTTGTGTGAAAGTTTATTTAAGAATTGTATTGGAATTTTTTTGAAACAGAAAAATCATTTAGGGTAGAATGAATAGAATTTTATGTTGATTGAAACACGAAATTTGAGTTGGAATAAATGAATAAATGAATGTGTGAAACTTACACACTTTTTAAGTTGTTTTGTTAGATTAGTTTTGTGTTAAATTGGGATTAATTATTTAAACTTATCATAAATCGTGGATGTTTAATATTTTAATGAATTATACAATTACTTGGTCAACTGTATTTATTCCAAGAAATACAATGAAAAATTCAATATGAAATTTTTTGTTTATTGAAAAAATAATGAATCTTCATTGTCGGGATATTTTATAAAAAATATTCACTGATAATAATATAACAATAGCCACTGTTACACGCGAAAAAGCTTGCAATAATTTCACGTACTCACAATGACATGAGTCAAATTTAAATTATTCAAAAATAAATTCCAAAAACAATTGAATAATTCAATGGTTTATAAATCTTACAATCAAAAACATTAAATTTGGTATTTTCTAATATAAAATTTCGTACAGAAAATTCAACATTTCATAATTCATGTCATAATAACACAAAATTTATTTCAATAAACTCAAATTTCGTATTAGATTCAACATAAATTATCAATTTTCCACTTCAACATAAATTCTCATATAAAAATTTTCTCTTAAAACACTTGACACTCATTTTTTGTGGACTTCTTCACAGAACTTTTCACTATAAATTCAAACAAAGTAATAACAACAAATAAATAATAATAAAGTCCCTGTCTTTTTCGTGAAATGAAACTTTCAAATTCTAATTTACACTGATAATTTTCTCGCATTAAAATTTAAATTGAATATATAATTGCAAAGTGCAGAATTAAAATACATGCACCAGTGATATTTATAAAAAGAAAGAAACGGAAAATTTCCAATTATGAAAGTTAACTATTGTACACTTTTTTTCTTTATTATATTTTTTTTTATCTAAAGTGTATAGATATATATCTACCCAACTGTTCAACGTATTTTTTTTTTATTTAGTATAGCTAGTGCTGGGGGTAACAGCTGCAAATATCGACTGTGGGTCACGATTTCCACGAAGATAATCTCGAAGTTGTAGAGAGTAAGAAAAAAAAAATATATATTGAGAGAAAAATTGAAAGCGTCATGAAAAATAAGAGCACACAAGATTAGTCTCGTCTGTCAAACTCAAGAAAAAGCCGACACTTATTTTCCAGAAAGAAAAATATTAGCGAGGAAAGAAGAGAGAAAAAATATTGAATTAAAAATATTTTTATCAGTCAGGAAAAAATTTTTATCTTTCGTTTTTGCGTTGAATTATAGTTGAGGTTCATTAACTAGACAAATTTTGTTTCACTGGGGTGATATTTAATTCATATAATTGACCGTGGCTATAAATGTATGAGTGACTTTAGGGCGAGGGTGAACCAGAATTATATATATATGTAGTAATATTGTTGAATTATGAGTGTATGAATATGACCGGATTTTTTTTTTATGTTTTATGTTGACATTTATATGAAGACAAGTTGAAATCACAGTTTATATTATTATATTTTTATTAGTTAATTTTTTGATTGATGAAAAAAATTAAAGATATTTTATTTTGTGTTGTAATAAAATAAAAAATCTACTAAAATTTGAAAATGTATTTTGGTATGTTGATAGAGAATTTTGAGTTGTTTAATTATTTTGGAAAAATTATCGCAGTATTTTTATTCATTTTTGTTTTTCAGTTTATTTTAAAAGTTTTTGAAAACTGGAAAAAAAATATAAAAAATGGTTATTTCATTTTGTATTATAATACAAGATGAACTGAAATTTCAAAATATATTTTGGTATGTTGATAGAGAATTTCGAGTAATTTAATTATTCAGAAAAAATTATCGCAGTATTTTTGTTCTCACGCTTTCTCCAAATATTTTTGAAAACTAAAAATAGAAACTTTAGAAAACTAGAAAAATAAAAATATTTTTGAAAACTAGAAATTAAAAATTTTGAAAACTAGAAAACTAAAAATATTTCTGAAAACTAAAAATATAAATTTTTGAAAATTAGAAAACTAAAAATATTTTTGAAAACTTGAAATTCAAAATTTTAAAAACTAGAAAACTAAAAATATTTTTGAAAACTAGAAATATAAATTTTTGAAAACTTGAAAACTAAAAATATTTTTGAAAACTAGAAATATAAATTTTTGAAAACTAGAAAACTAAAAATATTTTTGAAAACTAGAAATATAAATTTTTGAAAACTAGAAAACTAAAAATATTGTTGAAAACTAGAAATCCAAAACTTTAAAAACTAGAAAACTAAAAATATTTTTGTAAACTAGAAATATAAATTTTTGAAAACTAGAAAACAAAAAATATTGTTGAAAACTAGAAATCCAAAACTTTAAAAACTAGAAAACTAAAAATATTTTTGAAAACTAGAAAAATATTTTAGAAATATAAATTTTTGAAAACTAGAAAACTAAAAATACAAAAAATGATTATCTTATTTTGTATTATAGTACAAAATAAACTGAAATTTCGAAATAAATTTTGGTATATTGATCACAATAAAGTCCACGAGACAATTTTGATTTATTCAATAATTCAAAAAAAAAAAAAAAAAAAAAAAAATCATTACAATCTTTATTTTTATTCTTCTCTCTTACACTTTAATTTTCTTCTCTATCACTATAATCACCTATCCTAATGCAAAAATACAATTTGCACTAATATCTATCCCACATCAAACAAACCAACCAAAACCAAAAAAACCATCAACATAAAAATCGACACCCTATAAAAAAAAACCTGAATATCTTCATCAATTCCTCATTTATTTTCTCCACAACACACAAAAAGATAAGCTTGCTCTGATGGTCATTATGAATCAAGCGATATCTTCAATTTACGCAAGCACGAAAAATTCCAAAAAACACGTTCATACCCGCTTGCAAATTTATTTTCCCATACATAAATTTTCTTTTTTTATTTCTTCCTCGCATTCGCTCTTTCAAAATCTCTCTTCTACAACCCCCCAGGCTTATCAGGTTTAACTCAAGAACTCAACGTCATTTATTCTCATTTTTATATTCCTTATTTTTCCCCTACAAAATAAAATGACTTTAAGAATATTAAAACGCATTGAAATATTCGTTTCGACGCACACATTTCAAATTCGTACAAACACCTCTAATCAAACTGGCTTCTCTTGCACTCAAGTGTGCTATAGTAGTAGTAATAGTAGTAGTAGTAGTAGTCGCCTTCTTTCTGTACACACGAAATTGGGGCCAGAGTAGAATTGTCCACCCCCTTAAATTCTCTCTCGTTCAATGGCTCGTTAAGCTATTGAAATCGAGCATGGGAATTCTCGCTTCTCTTCTTCATCTCTCTATCTATTGCTCTCACAATCGTTCCCTCTCACCCTCCACCCTCTTCTTTATGTATTATATATGTATACTTGACGCTTATTATCCCGGGAGAAATTCTCTCTACCCCTTTCACAATAAAGTCCACGAGCAAACTGGCAATATAGAGTTTAAATTCTACTTCACTATTTTTTTTTTTTGTTTCGTCCTTTTTCCTTTTTTTTTTTTTTTTTTTTTTTT
>JAQQBS010001422.1:15430489-15442225 GCA_030347275.1 Microctonus aethiopoides
TAGAATTAGTAAAATGAAAAATTGTTTTAGAGAAATGATTTTAATTGATTTGTTGATTTTAGTTATTAATTTGATTATGCTGTGAATGATTTTGTTGTAAAAGTTTAGTGAAAAATTGTGTTGACAATTTTTAGCGCAAATTTTGTATCAAGTTGTAATCCGAGAATTTATATTGGGGACGAAATTATTGAATGACATGTGAACGAGTGGTTTAATTAAAATAATCGAATTTTTATGTATTTATGAGAAATGAGAATTTTTTTTGGGATGGAAAATTGATAAATAAATAAAATGAGAATGTTGTGTTATTTATTGATTGTTGATGCTCGAAGAATGATTTATAAACAATGATTTTTATAAAAAATATCATGTATATAATGGGAATTTGAAAAATCTTGGTGGAAAATTGAGAATTGAATATTTTTTATTATATGATTTAGAATAATTTTGTTTATTATATATCGACTCTTTTTTGTTTTTAATTTTGTTTCAATGAAGTTTTATAGACAATTAAAAACCAAAATTTTACACACAAAAAAATCAACATGAATTCATCTTATAAAATATAAAAAAAGATAGCTTGGACAAAAATATTCTACAGATCTTTTAATTTTTCATTACAAATACCATGTTTTTTGTAAAAATTATTATCTGTCAATCATTTTATCAACATCAATTATCAACAAATACCGCTGCACTTTTACTTCATTCAATTATTAATTTTGAATCCTCTAAAAATTCCTAAAAAACAAAATTTTTCAATATTATTCATTCATCATCTTCAATATATTTTTATTTATACAAAAAAAAAAAAAATTCTACGACAATACAAATATTAATTCTCAAAATATCATTATAAATTTATCGTATCAATTATTCAATTGAATTATTCAACCACTTGAATTATTTAAAAAAAAATGAATTCAACGTTCCCAAGCTCGATTAAATATTTTTTCCACACTGACAAAAATAACAATTTTAATATTACATTTTTATTATAAAACATGACTCAATATTATTTTCAAAATATAAATTCTTGATTTTGGAATTGAAAAAATAATATATTATACATATATCCACATTGAAGACTAAAATCCAATGTGTATTCACTGTCTAGTAGAAAATGCAAAGTGACTAGTCGAGGACAGACTCAAATAAACAACTTTATCTCTCGCCACAAATTCACTCTCCCTAGCTATCTTCAGTTATTTGGTCGAACCATCACCTCTGACAACATAACATATCCACGTACACCCGTCACCAAATTCTACTGCGTATTCGTGATAAACAATCTATCTCTTTGTAAATAAAAAAAACAAAAGCATTAGAAAAAAAAGAGAAAAACAATAAAAAATAAAATACGAATTGAATTGAATTATTAAATAGCTCAACATGTTAAAAAAAAAATCGATTGATACAAGCAATGAATCATTCAATTTGTATGATTATTATTTATACATTAATAGCAAAAATAAAATATAAACAAATGATTAATTCAAATAATTTTAAAAATTTCCTTGAAAATTAAAAATTAAAAATTTTGAAGTATTTCACATTTTTGATTTTTTCATTTGTAATTTATTAAAAAAGTTTGAATAGTAATTGGCTGTAAACAATTTTTTTAATGTATATAAATTGCAAATTGAATAAAATTACCATCGTTATTATTTATTGTTAAATATAACGTAAGTAATTTAATATAATTACTTTATTTTAATTGTGTTTGATTATTAATTAAGGATTTTTTTTATAATTTTGAACATGGCGTCGAGTCGCTTTTTT
Source organism: Microctonus aethiopoides (assembly GCA_030347275.1). Taxonomy (NCBI): domain Eukaryota; kingdom Metazoa; phylum Arthropoda; class Insecta; order Hymenoptera; family Braconidae; genus Microctonus; species Microctonus aethiopoides. Next base: position 15,432,272 of record JAQQBS010001422.1, read on the forward strand.
TTAAATTTATAATACAGAGTAAAAAATAGAAAATTGTCTGAACAAATCATTAATAATTTAGAAATAAGGGTAAAAATAAAAAAAAAAATAAATAAAAGTCAAAATAAATTGGACAAAAATTTCATTTTTATTTGAAATTGGTTCAAATTTAATTGGACATTTCCAAAAAATTTTTTTTTAGATACCAAAAAGGCCTCAAAATCCTAATTAAAAATATCACCGTCATCAAATTTATATCAATTCTCATTTTCTTTTCCTCTAAATTCACAGGATTTTAGTAATTCAAAAATACCGCCATTAAATTCAAATAATTTTATTCAACCTTTTAAACAATCTTCTTATCCATATTTTCTCCCATATCTAAACCCTTTAATTTGTATTTTCTCATCAAACACTTTCAACTACAACAACAAAAGCTTTAAAACTCCGACAGTAGAACAAACTTTTTCAAATGACCATTTCCCTAAATATCAAAATCCCACATTACCACCTCCTTATCCACATCTACAATTCAAAAAAAAAATAATACAATCATTACCAAAAAATATGTTCTCCAAATTCGGACGATTCCAACATTTATTAATTCACACCATTCCCTAATAAAAATAAAAAAATGAACACTAACAAGTCTTACATATTCATATTTCTGCTAATCTTGAAAGCAAGAGCACCACAATGAATAGAAAAATAACAAAAGCTAGACAATCAACGATAAGGAAATATAATAATAAATAGTAGACGATCGATAAAGCAGATGCCAACGCTAGGACAATGCTGGTATATCATTAGACTAATTAAAAGGGTGGTGCTTCTATCTCTGAGCTTTTCACACCTGACAAAGCGAAGAGGAATCAGGATGATAAAGAAGTAGAAGAAGAAGAGAAAGGAGTTTGAAGAGGCAAATACAGAGAGATACCTCTTGAGATGGAAAAAAAGAACCAAGTAGGAGCCCCTGTTTTCTAAATCTAGGGGAGTATGTACGTATATCTTTAAAGGCTTCACACGCCTGAGGCATTTTGTCCCTTTATCGATTTCCGGTGCTTTCCTTGAGTATTACTTGATCTTTCAAAACGCAAGAAAGACAAAATTTGATCGTTGAATTTGCACTTTTGAGCCCTGCAGCAAAATTCTAAACAAGATTTTCAATGAGGTCATCTGATAAAATTCGAATGCACTTTTATTTTATTAATACAAATGGAAATATAGGATTGATTCAAGGCGTTGATGATTAGGATTAGCATCATGGTGTAGTTATTGTAATTGAGAAGTCATGAAAACATGGAATTTCTTTTTCCTTATTTAGGAAAAAGCTTAGAGGAAAGGATGCTAATTTGAAATATTACATTATAAAATTATAGAAAAACGGTATCCGTTAACGAATACCAGTATTAAGTAGTGTGAGTATTAACAAACAAATTGAGCATCGCTTAAAAGCAGCCATATTGACAGTGCCGTGATAAACTGCATCGAAGTGAAAGTGCTATCTAGAAAATTTTCAAAGTAAGTAATAAATCTGTTTGCATTTTGAGTGTAACTTATATTCATATGTTTATATTTGTACAAATCTATAGTTAAGTGTCTCAGTTGTAGAAATCAGCGCTTATTTGAGAAATTATTCAGACAAAATGATGAAAATATTTTAGGTTACAAATGGTTATGTTGCTAATTTGGAATATGGCTCAGGTTGCTACGTTTGTGATTACTGCAAAGACTACAAAAAATATAATTGATTTAGATATAAGCTTAAAGTTGAATTTTTTAAATTTTATAGTTGAGATTTAAGTTTAAAGATATTTATATAGTTAATTAAAGTTGATTATTTAGGTGATTGTAATTTGAAATACCCTATTCCAAATTATATTCACATTGGTTAAACCACGCCAATCTGTAATTTTATGATTAAACCAAAATTTATCCTATTTATAATAATCCGAGGCTGTTCATTTTTTTTATTTAAATAAAATATAAGTTTCTCTAACATTTAATGCGGTTCTTACTTTTTTATCTCTTAACCCATGATTAATACGATTTTTTTCAAAAAGTAGTATTCTAAATTTGCATCCTTTCCTCTACTTTGTGAGCACACGAGATCTCATGTGATAGGAAATGATTGTGAATATGTTCATGTAGGAATGTCAGTAAATAATGAGGGGAATTGAATACAACTTCGTGACTTTCATTGTATAAGATATGTTTGAGAGATGAGAATCCGAGCGAAATAATATTGATGAGACGAAATGGTGTAGAGAGAATATAGAGCGATGCAATTTATTAGAGCGAATTGTCAGTCATTTGCACAGAGACTGTACACGCAAAGTCGTGATGAGAATGGAAGGTAAATGGATGTGTGCATAAGTGTACGTGAAATTAGAATAAAAAATAATAAAAATGAGATGAATGAGACAAAGAAATTACCCAGGACAATTAGAGATGAATAAAGTTTTTGAATTTCCGACAAAGTACACCATAAAGTTCATGAAACGATTGGGAATTAGACGCAGACGTTTTAGTTTGCAATTTGATGGTATTTTGTCTTTTTTATGTAATCAGGGAGAAGGAAAAGAGTTTGTGATGAAGGAAGTCCTTGGAATTTTGTTTTATATCCAGTGATTCAAGTCGTTAAATTGATGAAAGAATAATTTTCAATGAAGAAATCAGGGGAAAAAAATATTAAGATGATTATATAACACGGAATTTCGTAGTGAGAGTTTAGAAAATTGATTTTTATTCGAATTTTTCTATTCTAGGGAATTCTAAGAAATATTTCAATGAATTGGTTTTGTATAATCTGTAAAATTTTAAAAGTTATAAGGTTTATAAGTTCGATGAAAACCTCAACTCATTCTCAAATTCGGATTTAATTTTTGTCAATTTTTTTCTTGCTGTATAACCTTAAAACATTTGGATTTTGCTATTTTTTTTAGAAAATTCAAAATATTTTCATATGAAAAAGTCGTATAAACATTTGGAAGAACAAAATAATTCTGTTTAAAATTAATATTTCATATTAAATCCAACACAAAATTTTTGTTTGCTCAAACTAAAAAAATTTTTGTGTTTTATCAAAAAATCAACTATTTATTCAACACATTTATTAATTAATTCCGAATTTTTCCTATATTATTTACATTGAATCAAATCGCATAAATATTTCAACACAATTTTTTTTTTTAACTTGGACACAAAATTGTTTACTATTTATATTTCAAATTAATTTCAATAATTATATTTGCTAATTAAATTTTGATTAATATTATTATAATATTTGAATGAAAATATATATAATGGTTATAATACATATCAAATTGCCTTCCATGTTTGTACATAAATATTATATTTTACACAACAAAATAATAACTGACACCAAAACTAAAATAGAAATTAATTTATGTTGACAATTCTATTTCAAAATTAACCACAATTTAAATGCTTCAGTTCACTCCATCAATGTGTCTGAGTAATTTGTATGAACATTCTCGTATATATATTTACTAAATAAAGATATATACACATGTATATAAATTTATATTCCTGAATACTATCATGATAAATGTATATTCAAACATGATAAGGAGAGTAAATCGCATCAGTTGAAAATTAATCAACAGTTTGTGAATTTGAAACTAACTTAACTTTCTGCTGTATTCATCGTAATATAATATCCAATTGTGATACATTAATTTGTTTCAATGGTAACAATTAAATATCTTAACATAATATATTAATTAATTGGGAATAAATTCATGAATGATGAACTAAATTTATAAAAATTCTATCGAGTAAATTCAATTAATGTAATAAACTGGAAAATCAATAGATTTTATTATATATCTATTTGTTTATAAATTAAAAACACACAGATTGAGTTTGATTCGAGGACATTGAGATGAATAACACCAAAAACAATCGGATTAATTTAATATAAAATTGAGTTTATTTTTTTATTTTCATTGAATAAATTTTCGTTTGTTTTTGACTTTTTTGTTATTAAATCGATAGTAATTACTTTAATATTGTAATAAAAAAATACATCAATAATTGTCCTTACATTGCTTAATTTTGTTTAGACAGCATAATTTCTATTACTTTGAAATAATAATAAAATTCATTTAACATAAGTTATATAAATAATTTTTTTTATAGTAAATAAAATAAATAAAAAAAAATATCTGACATGTGAGAATTTTTTTTTCACCTCCACAAAAATATTAGCACACTTAAACCAGTTTTCCAATTAAAAATAATTTTTAAAACGATAATAAAGTGATTAGCATCGATTTAATTAAAAAAAAAGTCAAAATTTCATGCATTTCGGAATTTGGGTTTGAATATCTTTAGAATGGCTGTCTCTATGAAAAAAATGTAAGAGATCTTTTTTGTAGAGCGTTCGATTGCCTACAAGAATATGCTATGAACTTATCTCTATATTGCACAAATTCTGAGCTGTAAAAATCCAAATTAAAAAAATTTTTTTTCTCATGTTATTTGAATAGAAAAACGAAAATTTTCGATGAGTCACCTCTAAATATTAAAATTAAGAGCTCTGCTTTAAATATGTTTCTTTTTTCACCGTCCAGTAAATTTTCAACCTATGTCTCTGATAAAAAAAAAAAGTTCCCTAAAAATGGCACACCCTAATATACATACATAATTATTAATTATTTATTAAAAACTCCTAGTCTCAAAATGAAAAAAAAAAAAAAATATTCTTGCATTTTCATTACCCTACAACTGAACAAAATAAAATATCAATTCAATTTCAATAATTTATTTTCATTCAACAAAAAAAAACTCATATTTTCTTTTATTGACAATATTTCTTACTTTGAACTATATTTTCAAACAAACTACACAACATGACAAGGCAAAATAACATTTTTCAACGATCATAAATGTCTTTCTCATCACATTGAAAACGTACAAATTATATCCACGTGTGCAAGGAAATAGAAAGCCTGAATTTACGCTTATAATGCATATACACCACATTGAAGGCAATATAGAAACGAGTCTATTGAATTGTACAAGACTGGAATACGATGTGGCCACAGAGTGAGAATATGTATAAGAGATAGACAGAGCTAGAGATAAACTGGATTCAGTTGCAATGTCGGTTATATCATTGACTGGTGGTTATTACGTTCAGGAACTCTCAGAGTTACCATCATTAATTCCAAACCCATTCAACTGTACATTTCCAAGGCTATTTATTCCACACATCACACTCATCTTCATCATCTTCAACATAGTTCCCTTCAACACATGTGGAATATATTTAAAATATATTTCTTTTCTAGAAATTCATCGCGAAGATAGAAAATAAAATATAAATAGTTGAATAAAAATATTGTGGGTTTTTTTTCTTCATCTTCTTCTTATTATTTATTTATTTATTTATAGTTTTTTTTTCTGGAGCGTCTAATGATGTACTTGTACGAGTGACATGGATGATACTGTGAATAATCCAAGGTTACTTGGTATAAAAGTATGAGAAATAAAATAATCAACAGATGTTAGACATTAACGAAGCAGAGACATATTCTTTCTGCACTTTTTATTTTATTATGAATATATTTTATGAAATATTTATGTTTATTTATTATTTATGTATAGGAGAGAGTGCATAGATGTGAATGCAGATGATTTAGAAGTTGTCAGTGAGAGCAATATGTACAGTGATAAATTTTAATGGAATAAAAAATTAGGAATGAAGATAAAAAAAATGTAGATAAATGAAATTCAATAATTGGAATATTGGATATATAGGACAAAGACAAATATTATTTTACTGTATGTTTTTTTTTTTAATGTTTTTCGTGGGTGTGTGGATCATGGTCGAAATGAACAGTTTTATATTGTTCGATATAAAAATCATAGTTGAAAAGTTGTCGAGTTAGGAGAGTTGATGTAATTGGTAAATTGTTTTCGCAGTTGGAATGACAATCCCTGGGGATAAAAATGGAAAAAATATCAGAATAAATAGAAAAAAAAAGTGTGATAGAATAAAACTTGGATAAAATGAAATAAAAAATGGAGCAATATTGCTGAACTAGTTGATTTTTATAATTTTATAACCAAAATCTTTTTCATCGAAAAATTATTTTCGTTTAATAGAAAATAAATAATAATAATAATAATAATAATAATTGTAATGATTAATTGTTGATAGTTAAAGTGTGTTAATTTTCTAAACTGCAAACAAAAAATTGTGATATTTAATTTACAATTAAAGAAAATAATAAAATAAATTAATAAATAAAATTGCAAAAATTTGATTTTTATTTTTAAATTCAAATTTTTTTCATCGGAAAATTATTTTTGAGTATTGGAGGATTATGATCAGTAATAAGAGACAGTTATAATAACTGTAATAATTAATTGTTGACAGTTGAAATTTGTTAATTTTCTACACTATCAAAAAAAAAAAAAAAAAATTGATTTTAAGTTTAGAATTTTCTGCTAATTTACAGTTTTATATTTTAATGTTGAATTAATAAATAATTTTTTGGAGTTACAATATAAATATTATATGCAATATAGTGTTATGAATAAAATAAGTTTTGGTAATTAATTAACAAAATTTCAGATATTTTATTTTTGCAGTGAGAATTATTAAGTTGAAATTAAAAAACTGAATTTAAAATGTTATAAAATATAATATTTATGACTGTCTCTTTCATTCATTGCAGAAAATATAATAAACAATGTTACAATATAACATTTCATGGATATAATTTATAAATTACTTCAGTTGAAAATAAAAAAAAAAATTTATAAATGTCTGAACAACACTAAAGTAAAATAAAATAAAATAAAAATAAATTTATCACACATAAATAATGGACATACATTTGACAATTTTTATATATAATTTTTTTTTTCATTTGTAGTATATATCTAGTTGAAATAAATAATAGTTAACATGGCGCTTTTTTTTTCCTGACACCAGTGTCATTTATTTTCTGGATGAAAATGCACAAATGACATCGAGCATATATCTACAATAGGTCAAAGTTTGTGTCACCCAAGCGTGAACTCTGCATTTTAAATAATTAATTGACCATTGTGAATTTATACACAAATACAAAGTCATCTACATGTATATGTGTATGAATAAATTTATAAAATAGTTTCCGAAATTAGTTAATAAAAATAAAACTTAATTAATAATTTATTTATTGATTATCACTTGAGAATTATTAATATTTATTAACATCTATAAATAAAAATTTCCATCAATTTTCTATCATATTTATTTTATAAAATATTATTCTGCATTTTTTATCAATCATTTATAAAAATTAAAAAAATGAAAAGAAAATTGCCAATGTAAATTTAACAGACAAATTCAAAGATATTCACTAATTTATTTAAAACTATAAATAAATTTAAATAATAATCTCCAGAATCAGTTAATTAAGATGCAACTTATCTCCTCATTTCACAGTTTATTTAATTATTAATAATAATAACTAATTATCTGCACTTAAAAATATTAAACATTTATTAATATCTAAAAATAAAAATGGCCTCAAATTTCCTTTCAATTTTATTTTATAAAATATTATTCTTCATTTCTCATCAATCATTAATAGAAAAAAAAAAAAAGATAGAAAAAAATAACGATTAGGAATTTTACACATAAACATAAAATTATTCACTAATCTTATGAATAAATAAATAAATAAATAAATAAATCTATTTAATATTCTCCAGAATTAGTTAATAAAAATAAATTTGATGCTTAATACATTTGATAGCCCGAGTCGAAAAATTGGTGCGGTTTTTGTCCTCAAATACCCGTTTTAGGCTCAATTTCTCCTCAACAACATTTATTTAATGATTTTAGTCTCAATTTTACCTCATTAATACCTACTACTTGTATTTTTCATCGTTGAGGAGAAAATGAGACTAAATGCAGAACATAGAAAAATTTTTATGAGGATAAAATTGAGAATAAATATGGCCGATAGATGGCGAAGTTTTCTCCCACGAAGACGTGTATAGCAAAATCATTATATTGTGAAATGATTTCATCAATAAACAATAAAAATTTCAATCTACGATCGACAAATAATGTTTTTAGTATACATTGGAGCAAGTGAAATAATTTAATAACATCATGGATATAGGAGGAAGGGGGGTTATTTTTATTAGAAAAAAGTCTCAATTTGTTCTCACCTGAATACAGTATACGTTATGAAGTAAATCTCATTTTGCCCTCCAATGAGGCGAAAATGAGACTTTTGTACATGATTAACTGCATCGGAAAAGTCTCATTTTGTCCGTATTGTTGAAAACGGCGGACATAATGAGACTTTTTCAAGTCGCATTTTATATATATTATTCTATTAGATTTTAGTTGAGGAGAAATCGAGGATAGTTTTGGATACAAATATGAGGACAAAAACCGCACCAATTTTTCGACTCGGGAGATCATTTAATTATTAATATCATCAATTTTCAAAAACCACTTTAGAATGTTAAATATTTATCAAAATCCAAAAATAAAAATAATTTCAAATCTCAGTTTATAAAATATTCCTCTCCATTTCCCATCAATCAATTATCAAGAAAAATACCACTATATCTATAACTAAATAAGCATGCATCAATGTATATATATATATGTATAGGTCAATGTGTATTTACAAATCGATGTCGTCAATCTCAATTCCCACATCGTTATCACGCCAATGGTGGCGTTGTGTGATCGATAATTCAAATGGAGACAAAGTGCAAGTAAACGGCGACTCTTTATATACCAACATGACGTATATATAAATATATTTATATATTTATATATGCAAATAGAGTCTTCTATGTATATCGAAGGGTGTAGTGTGTCAATATAATTTTTGTTCTTCGTAATAGTAAAAAAAGGAAAGGAAAAAAAAAATAGGATGAAGAAAGAAAGAAACGATAAAAATGATTGGCTTGGAAAATAGAAAAAAAATTGACTTTGAGAATATAATTGAGTTCTTTTTATGCACATCTATGTATTGCATTTGATTTTTTCTTTTTTGTCATATTCCATTCCGCCTAGTTAATTGCTTTGTCTCGTTAAAAATATCCACTATTTTTTTTTGTGTATTTAGGGATATTTTTATTGTGTTGTATACATTCAAAAATGTGCATTGTGGTTATTTTAATTTTTATTTGCGGATAAAAATATGTTGTGGATAAGATGGAGGATATTTACATTTGAATTAGTTTTCCGGTTTAGTTTTAAATTATGCGGAAATGTTTTATTTTAAATAAAATACAGATTTTATATTTTTATGAGTTTGGACGGAGTTTTTTGTTTTGTTTTGTTTTATTTTATTTTATTTTATTTTTTTCAAGTTTGTAATAATGTCTTTAGTGCTTTCGACGGTCGAACAAATATTTTGATATGTAGAATTCTGAGTACCTATTTTAATTTTAATAATTAAATTAAAAAATAATAGAAAAGAGAAAAATGAAGAAAAAATTGTGGGAGATTGTTGAGTGGATTATTTAATTAAATTTTCACATTGGATAATTTTATTTGTAATCGTAGTTTAATGGAATTCAATCGGGAAATGTTTATTAATTTTTGATTTATCACCCACAATATTTTATTACAAAAAAAAAAATTGAATTGAATTATTCAAAATGCTGAATTATTTACTCGAATTTTTTTTTACCTCGTCCAGTTAAATTTAAATTCATAAAATTTCAACCGATTTCAAATAAAACACGAGAACAATTATCTCATTTCATTCGTTTCCAAAAAAAAAAAAAAAAAAAAAAAAAAAATATATATAAATTAAATATCAAATTAAATTTGATACAAAATTTATTGTTTAATTATTTTTACATTTTTCAATGTCTCATTATTTTCTAAAATTAAAAGAACCAATTGACCGATTTATTCAACCGATTTCACATAAAACAATACCATAATTATTCCACATTATTCATTTCAAATTC
>JAQQBS010001422.1:15442325-15458166 GCA_030347275.1 Microctonus aethiopoides
TGCCATTTTAGGCCGGCATATATTTGATATATTTTATTTTAAGTATGCCATTTTACCCATAGCAGTTTTTATGTTTTTATCTTTTTGCATTAAAATAAATTATTAAAATGAACGGTATTCTAAGTGTGTTAATATGAAAGTAGTATTCTTTGAAGCTGCAAGTATCACACAATAGAAAAAATGGTATGCCATTTTAGGCCACTTTCCCCTCTATGTATTATAAATATATACATAAACGTGTTACTAAGATCTATAGTAAAAACTCATTAATATTCGTTGAGAGTATTCGATTCAGTCAAAAGCACGTTCTATACTATATATACATACACAAGTATCGTCGATCTATTTTTTTTTTACCCTGTTCAATTTGCATACTTTCGAGAATTATGATTTTTAATATTTTTTCCTTTCATCAACTTCGCATCCTTCATGTTTCACCATTAAAAACGAATAGAGATGTATATATGTGTTAATTCTTCTGTCAATTCTTATAATTATTTTGAAAAATAATGATCCATTTTTAATTGATTCGTGAATATTTTGAATTAATATTTTTTTTTCTTTTTTTCCTACTTATTTTACTGTCAATCAGTAATTATCGAGATTTCTACATGTATAAACATCTTTTAATTGAATGATTAAAATGAATCAATATCAAAATTAAAATTAAAAAAAAAATATCAATATATATACTGGGGTGCATCATTTGAGACGACTATTTTTTTTATCGCGGCATTGAAGAAATATTACTCTAAACTTTAAAAAAAAAATTCCCAAGAAAGATGAGCTCTTAATTTTAATATTAAGTACTTCCTAAATCATTTTGAAATTTTCCCATTTAATTAACACGTAAATCCCAATTTTTTTTTTTTTATTTATGCGTAGCTTCGCGGTATTTTATGCTAATTAATTGGTTTTCAGCAGAAATTGTACAGAAATATATAATCTTTGATAGTGCTTATCACTAAATTATTTTCTGTGAACTGTCCCGCCGATAAAAAATGATAAAGCCAATTTATGCTCGAATTTCATAGTTTTCTCTCGAAAACTATCAATTTTACAGCAAAAGTCATCGAGACCTTTTTTGTAGGAAATCAAATTTCCTACAAAAATGTTATCTTAACTAAAAACCGTAAAACTGATAGTTTTCGAGAAAAATCCAATTGAATATATAGAAATTTGAACTGTTTATACTTTGAATTGGTCTATTAATTGCATGATATTATTTTGATCTGATTTTTCTCAAAAACTATCAACTCTACGGGTTTTAGTCAAGAAAACCATTTTGTAGAAAACTAAATTTCCTACAAAAAAGGTCTCATGAACTTTTGTTGTAAAGTTGATAGTTTCCGAAAAAAAAAAATCGAAAAAACCATGAAATTCGAGCAAAAATCGGCTTTAACATTTTTTATCGGTAGGGCAATAAACAAATAATTCAACCATAGGTATTAATATTAAATATCATTTGCACATATAGTTATCACAATTATTATTATACTTTTATTAAAAAATTCATTGCACATACGTGATCATGCTAAAGCTAGGTTATGTATAAATTAATGCAACGATATATTTCGTCTTAATAACTAAGAGGCGTATTCAAATATCCATCGTATGTGTCTGTGAATCCCCTGATGTTACGCAAATCCATAGATTATATGCATACGAATATACATGAATGTATATGGCTATGTAAAGCTTCTGTGAATATGAAGAGAAGAGCTTTGTGTCATTTCGGTTGTGTGGATTAATGGATAATTGCTAAGCCAATGCTGATCAGATTAGTACAAAGCTTTTGTGTATCACTATTTTCCCAATAGTGACACGAATAATAATAACAATTGATTATTAATGATAGTTACTTTATAAATTATACGAATATAATAATGTGAATAATTAAATTACAAGTGAATAATAATTTTTGAACATAAAAATAAAACGTGGGAAAATAAAATTTCAATCTTTCAGTGGATTTTTATACAAAAATTAATCCAATAAATCTTTTTTAAATAAATGAAATAATGTTAATTGAAAATTAGTAAAATTAAGTATTTTTTATAATTTAATTTTATTTTATTATTGAATGTAATTTCGTTGAGTTGCAAATTAATTTGAATTGTATAATTAATGAGATTGGATTATTACCTAAAATTGGACGAGAATGAAAGGGAATTTAATTATTAATTATTAATTATTAATTATTAAATTATATTTTATTTTATTTCATTTTCTTGCATAAATTGTTTATGTTTTAGGCTGCTAAATCGATTTTTTTGTATTGATTATTAAACAACACGACTAGGAAATTTTGAGTGAGCATAAAATAGTTAATTATTAATTATGACAATTAACTGCTTGTGAAATTTATGAGTAATTCAATTATTCCCATTCCATCATGGAAATTTTGCTTATTATGTTGAGTATCATTAATATACACAATTGATATTCTATAGTTATTCCGAATTATCCATGAATTATTAATTAAATATAAATGACACAACAAATTTACCATTTATAAAAAAAAAAACAAATAAAAAAAAAAATTTATTTTTCATAATATCAATTTTGTAAAATTATCTCACAGTATCATCACTATATTATTCATTATAAAATAATGAGGTGTTAAAAACAAATAAATAAATAACAACAATGTCTTCAGGGAAAAAAAAAAAATTTTTTTTTTGAACATGAAAAAAAAAGAAGCAATTTATTTTTGAAGACATTGTTAAAATCAAGTTTTTCTGATTCCCCCCCTCCTTCCCCTACTTCATATTTATTTATTTGCATATCATATAATGAGACGAAATATTGAAATTTGAAATTACAAAATTATATGAAATAAATTAAAGATGAAATTCAAATGATTGAAAATTTTTATTAATATATTCATTTGATTGATAACTTGCTTTCTTTATTTTTAGTGGCGGAATAATATATTTACATAGTGAAAAATTTGATGTGAAAGTATTCTTAAAATTTGTGTTGAATTTTTTTTAAGATAATTTTGAGTCAAATTTTAATACAAGAGTTTGTTTTGGAATAGAAAAATTATTTGGTGTTGAATGAATAGGATTTTATGTTGATTGAAAGACAAAATTTGAGGTGGAATTAATGAATAAATGAATGTGTAAAACTTACACACTTTTTAACTTGTTTTGTTAGATTAATTTTGTGTTAAATTGGGATTATTTATTTAAACTTATCATAAATTGTGGATGTTTAATATTTTAATGAATTAAACAATTACTTGGTCAACTGTATTTATTCCAAGAAATACAATGAAAAATTCAATATGAAATTTTTTGTTTATTGAAAAAATAATGAATCTTCATTGTCGGGATATTTTATAAAAAATATTCACTGATAATAATATAACAATAGCCACTGTTACACGCGAAAAAGCTTGCAATAATTTCACGTACTCACAATGACATGAGTCAAATTTAAATTATTCGAAAATAAATTCCAAAAACAATTGAATAATTCAATGATTTATAAATATTACAATCAAAATATTAAATTTAATATTTTCTAATTTAAAATTTCATACAAAAAATTTAACACAAATATTCCAACTGAACTTCCACACACAAATACACATATACATCTTCATAAAGTCATATGAAACTTTGAAACAATATACCATAAACATTAAACATCCATATATAATATATTTGACAACTGACGGATATGACAGCATGTTTCGTTGTAGTACCTACCCCTGCACGTACACATACAATACAAAGTCTATACACTCTATACACATGTATATAATAATACAGTGTGTTTGGTGACAAATGGACGAAGGCTTAGAAAACGATATCACTGAATTTACCTACTGAGTGCATAAACCCGTTGGCTATGAGATGTGCACAAATGCTTTAGTAAAGACATTTTGCATTTCATTCAACTATATCTCCTCATTCTACACATATCTATACCACACACACACACACAAATATATATACACATATATAAAGCAAAACGTCGACTGTTTTGAAGTTACAACAGATGAGAAAGAGAACTATTGGGGTTGGTATATAAAAGCACAACTTCCAACTGTTTCTACACACATCCAATGTCTGACCTGCATAAAACTTCAAGAATTTTCTACTTTGTTATTTAATATAGTTAAATATTGATGTAATTTTAGTTGTAAATTTACTATTACTCTTTTTTGATTGTTGAAAATGTTTGAAAAAATTATCGAGAACGAAAAAATAAAAATTGTTTTTTATATTACACAGTTAAACATTTTTATTAAAGCACAAAAATTATTTTGGTTATAATTAATAATAATTCATATTCAATCACACAATAAACTTTGTGTTTATTAAAATAAATAAATTTTGTGTTGATTCAAATTACGAAAATATCATGTTGAATACTTTCGTGTAAAAATTATTTAAAAAAAAAAATATTCCAACATTAATTTTGTGTGAATTTTTATACAAAATTTTTATTCTACTAATTTGCATTGTCTTTGAAATATATTTTTAAAATGTTAAAAAAAAAAAAATTGACTGTCATAATAACGTTTGGGTAGTTCCATTACTAAATTATGACTTAATAAAATATTTGCTGAGACAATTGAAATTCAAAGTATAATTTAAAAACCTAATCTAACTTCAATTATGATTAATTTTTCATGAGTAGGTATCATTTTATTGTCCTAAAATATATATTATCTGAGAGTGTTTTAATCCATTAGCTACGTAATTATCTCAATGATATTATAAATAATAGATGCAGATACATCTGTTAATAATATTTATAATTTATATTAAATAAATTTTATTATTATTTCAAAAAACAGTAGAAATTATAACGTCTAAACAAAACTAAGCAATGTAACTATAATTATTGAAGATTTTTTTATTATAACAATAAAGTGATTAGTATCGATTTAATAACAAAAAAGTCAAACTTTCATACATTTTGAACTTTGAGTTTGAATATCTTCAAAATGGCTGTCTCTATGAAAAAAATGTAAGAGACCTTTTTTGTAGAGCGTTCGATTCTCTACAAGAATATGATTTATACTTATTTTTATTATGTGCAAATGCCGAGCTACAAAAATCCGAAAAAAAAAAAAAATTTTCTCATGTTATTTAAATAGAAAAACGAAAATTACGATGAGGAACCTTTAATTATTAAAATTAAGAGCTCCCACTTTGAACAGGCTTCTTTTTTCACCGTCCAGTAAGTTTTCAGCCTGTTTTTTTGGTAAAAAAAAATGTTACACACCCTAATCAACACAATATTAAATAATTTATTTATTTGTTTAATAATAATAATTTCAAAGACTCAAAAAATATTTAAAAAATCTGTTTAATTATTCATCGGCAAAAATTTTGCATTAAATTCAACATAAACAATAATTAATTCCAATCAAAATTTTTTTTCTACTTCAACATAAATTCTTGCATGAATTTTTTTACTGTTTAATCAGTACAAATTACCAATTTCACTCAATTGTTATTAATATTATTACGACAACAAGATCGTTAACTCACTCGTAATGTACACAATTGATAACGATGATCAAATCTTATTTATATATGTATGTCTATATATTGCAATATTTATGATGGGAGAAGAGAGGTCAGTGGCCGAGAAAATAATTTCAAGCCCAGACATTTTGCTACAATATCATCATCATCATCACCATCATCATCATCATCATCATCATCAGTGGTTCTCAAAATAACATTTTAAAATGGATTTATCAATTCGTCTTGATCTAAATTGAGTTAAAAAAAAAAGATGAAATAAATAAGAATTTTTTTTTCTTTTTTCCTTTATTATGTGAAAGTATCGACAAGTCGTTTATCTCATGTAAGCTTTTTCCAATTGAATTCATGGCGCATTGCAGACATTTTTTGATATCAATATGATATAAAATATTCAAAATTCACAAGCAGATACGTAAATAATGAATAATGTTTAAACATTAAAGTACATAAGATATATAGAAAGTGGATAATATACTTTGGAAATATTTTAAATTCGAGTTCTCGTCTGGGTGCTCATTTAAAATAGAGATGAATTTTATTATTTATGAATAAAAATAATAAATTTATGTGTAATGAAAAATAAAGGAAAAATGTGATGAATTATTTTTGCAGTTCTTTGATTTGTTTTATTCAATGTGAATTTATTTATTTATACAAATATGTATTTTTTTTTAATGAATTAAATGATTTTGGAAATATTTGCGGTATTTGTTGATCATTGATGTTGATAAAATGATTGTCAGATAATAATTTTTACAAAAAATATGGTATTTGTAATGAAAAATTAAAAGATCTTTAGAATATTTTTGTCCAAGCTATTTTTTTTTATTTCTTATAAGATGAATTTATGTTGATTTTTTTGGGTGTAAAATTTTGGTTTTTAATTGTCTATAAAACTTCATTGAAATAAAATTAAAAACAAAAAAGAGTCGATATATAATAAACAAAAGTATTCTAATTAATATAATAAAAAATATTCAATTCTCAATTTTCCACCAAGATTTTTCAAATTCCCATTATATACATGATATTTTTTATAAAAATCATTGTTTATAAATCATTCTTCGAGCATCAACAATCAATAAATAACACAACATTCTCATTTTATTTATTTATCAATTTTCCATCCCAAAAAAAAATTCTCATTTCTCATAAATACATAAAAATTCGATTATTTTAATTAAACCACTCGTTCACATGTCATTCAACAATTTCGTCCCCAATATAAATTCTCGGATTACAACTTGATACAAAATTTGCGTTAAAAATTGTCAACACAATTTTTCACTAAACTTTTACAACAAAATCATTCACAGTATAATCAAATTAATAACTAAAATCAACAAATCAATTAAAATCATTTCTCTAAAACAATTTTTCATTTTACTAATTCTAATAAAATCTAAACAAATAATCCACGAAATTAAATATTTATTTATTATTCAACAATCATCAAATTCAATTCAATATTTAATTTCATCTTCTCTTCCCCAATAAAACAATAAACAAAAATAATAACATCAATTTATAATTTTACGATTCATTTATAGAAATGACTTGAACTCTATCATTATTTTTATTATTATTATTGTTGTTGTTATTGTTATTATGCATATAGTTACAGATAAAAATCAGTATTGTAATTTATATAGTTGAATTTATTTATACATATGTATTTTTGTATATAAATCCAGTTGAGAATACATTCTCCAGCGACCATGCTCTGGGCACTTGGCTGAGCTTAGATTTTTTTCTTCTTGTTTTCTTATAATACACACTGAAAAGTTATCGATAAACTATCAATAACTTTCAAGTGAAGTTCAAAAAGATCTCTCTGATCAATGTATAAATCACATTGAAAAGCACAAATGCACATAAATAAATGTTCGTTATACATGTGGACACAAATGTATTTCTATCGAGTAAGTGTGATGATACACACTAAACCACGATGCATAAAACCCGTTTGCTGTGTTGCTTTATTGTTGACTTTCAGCCATATTGAACGAACAGTTGTTTGATCAACGAATATATCTCTCTATTCATATACTTTCATGTTATATTTAAGTGTATTTGTTATATAGAATAGAAAAATATATCCTCAATATCCTCAAGTAAATACAGTTTGTGAAATAATAAAAATAAAATTTTAAAAAATGTTTCTATATATTATATCTTGAATATTATTTTTAGTACCTCAACAAAAAAAAAAAAAAAAAAAAAAAAAAAAAAAAAAAAAAAAAAAAAAAAAAAAAAAAAAAAAAAAAAAAAACAAAAAAAAAACAAAAAAAAAAAAAACCAATAATTTTTTTTATAAAAAAAAAACTCACTATTCCAATCAGTGAAAATTAATCTCAATTATAATATTTAATATTTTAATTAATCAACTTTTCAAATTGAAAATAAAATTATTAATTTTTTATTTGCCAGTGATTTATAAAATGAAAATTGGTCCAGGATGAAAATATAACAATTGAATTAATTAAATTAATAATCATAAACTCATAACAACAACAACAACAACAGCAATAATAATTATAACTCGGATGTGATTTATCCTTATTATTATTATTATTATTATTATTATTATTGTTGTTGTTGTTGTTGTTATCATTATTTATAGATTTAAATCATGTAATCAAATTTATGTTTCTAAATTTGATCGATTTAATTAAATTAATAATTATAAATTCATAATAACAACAACATAAATAATAATAATAATAATAATAAATTTTTTTAAATGATTCATTATTATTATTATTCAGAGATTTAATTGATATAATTAAATTTGTTTTTAAATTTGATTGATTCACTTAAAATAATTAATTATAAATTCATAAAAACAACAAAAACAACAACAATATTAACAATATTAATTTTGAAATTATTCGTTATTGTCATTGATGTTATTATCAATATTGTAATTTATAAATTCATTCAATTTAACCAAATTTATATTCATAAATTTTAATAATTTAATTAGATCAATATTTTTAGACTCATTACAACAACAACAATGATAATAATAAAAACTTGAAAAATAATTATTATGATTATTATTATTATTATTATTATATTTAATTGATATAATTAAATTTATCATAATAAATTTGATCGATTTCATTAAATTTTTCCATATTTTAAATTGATTATTCATAAATTTTATTATTATTATTATTGTTGTTGTTGTTTTTGTTGTTGTTATCGTTGTTATTATTCATATTATTCATAAATTTATTTGATTTATTGATGTTTATATTTCTAAATGAATTTCCGATATAATATCAACAGTTAATGAAAATTATTCATTGGAGTAAAATTTATTTTTAAATTATATTAATTTATAATTATTATTGCTGTGAAGATGGAATTCAGTATTTTTTTTTTTGAGGTTTAATTTCATTGGAATTAGTTATTTAAATGAGCGAATTTACGATTATTTATGTTGAGTCTTAAATCTTTATTCTTGTTTCAAAAGCCAGAATGTGTGAAGAACTTGGAATATTTATGTAATATTTCTATCTCTATGGAATAATAAGTTTATGTCGACATTAGTTTGTGACATTACTCTCAAATGCACAAAGGTGGTATATTAGAGTTTAGTTCAGGACCTCACTAGTGTCTGTACGACGTTCTTTAACATAATTATTACAGGACAAAGTTATAATTGTCGTGAAAGTTTTATGAGAAAAATTTTTTTTTTTTTTCTAACTAAAAATATATTTTATATTTTAATATTCGATTCATCCAAATGATCAAGAAATAATTCAAAAATATATTTTATTCCAATAAATTATTTTTGTTTACTGCTGAAATTATCTTTCAAAAAATCATTTATAAACTTAAATTTCACTAAATCAAATAAATTTATAAATAATAATAATTAAAAAAATAATAATAATAATAATAATATAAATAATAAATTTTATTAAATCATTTCAATTGAAAAATAATTCGACAATAATAACAAACAATGCAATAAGAAAAAAAATCTTTTTTTTAATTTTCATTTAATTGAAAATAAATTTTTTTTTTTTATTATTAATAATCTACTGTTTATTATTTCTTTTAATCCATCTTATTGAATATTAGCTGTGAAAATATATCAAAAAATCATTCATAAACATAAATTTCAAGAAATGAAATTCATTAATGCATAATAATAATAATAATAATAATAATAATAATAATAATAATAATATAAATAATCAATTCATAAATATGAATTCTATTAAATCATTCTAATTAATAAATATATCAATAATAGAAATAAATAATACAATAAAAAAAAAATCGTTCTTTTAATTTTCATTTTGTAATATAAAATTAAAATTAAAAAAAAAAATTATTTAATGAATTCTTATACTAAAAATTTCTTACTTTATTTTATTGAATATTAATTGTGAAATTAAATTAAAAAATCATTCGTAAACATAAATTTCAATAAATCAAATAAATTCATGAACAATAATAATAATAATAATAATAACAATAAAAACAATATAAACGATAAATTTATGAAAATAAATTCACTTAAATTATTCTAATTAACAGATAATTCAACAATAATACCAAGCAATATAATAAACAAAATTCGTTTTTTTATTGTAATTTGACAATAAAAAAAAAATTTTTTTTTTCCTAATTAATTTTTATACGAAAAATCTTTTAGATCATCTAATTAAATAATAAATGTAATAAGTAGTTTTGAAATGAATAACTAGGTATTTTATATCAGTAATACATTGAATATTATTTCAAGTACATTTATAAATAAATATATTTAAAAAGTGGGTTATTTGGTAAAGTGGCAAATAATAATTGTTGTGAATATTTGATTGTTATCAGACAAGTAGTGCAACATATATGTATAAATATATTTATGTGAGGGTTCTTCAGGTTTATACTATGACTCCCTCGTATGCTGTTGTGGTTACGAAACATGCGCGCCAATAGCGCCACATATTGGAATGAATAATATCTCATTTGCATTTTGCGTGTGACTTTGCATTGCCGTTGTAACATCAGCTTTATTAATAATGCATAGTGCACGGTGAACCGTTGTACTATACCTATTTACTAACAATGAATGCAGAAAATATTGTATTGGTAATCGAAGCCAATTACAAATTTGCAAATGTATAAATAAAATATTTAAACACATTCAAATGACCAATTAATTTAAATGTAAACATTAATACGTGATAGTAAGAATATTGTAATCAAAATTAATAAACATGAATGGATTTATTTGAATAGGGGTATTTAAATATGAATAAGTATTTAATAAATTAAAAAATGTATCATGAAACTGGGTAAAATAAATTGGGATTTTTCTTTATTTATTTGAGAATTATTGAAATAGTTTCAATAAGTTTTAGAAGAAAATTTATTTATGAAAATTAGATTCATTGAACATTTGGGAATTTATAAAATATTTATTTCATTGTTTGGAGTATTATTGTGTTAATAGTTAATTTGTTTCAATAGTTTTATTGACATAAAAATTTCGAAAAAAATTAATATTTTAATTTTCATTTGATTTTAATCGATTTTAAATATTATTTATGAAGTATTTAATATGTATTTAATTATCAGATATACAAAATGGATATGATTAAAAAATTATTTGTTTGTTTTCTATATTGTTGTCAGTATAAATCTATTTATTTAAATTATTAAACAAATATAAAATACTTGAGTGGCTTTGATTTAATTTTTTTATTAATTAGGATTTTTTTTTTCTTTGTGCAATAACTCAGGGATGGCAATTTATATACAATAAAGAGAAAAAAAGTGCAGAGTTTTTAACATTAACAATGAATTCGAAAAAAAATACAATGAAATGAAAAAAAAAAAAAAAAAAAAAAAAAAAAAAAAAAAAAAAAAAAAGGAAATAAAAAAAAATTAAAATAAAATCAAAAGTTTAAAGTTAATATAATTTTATATTTTATTTCGAAATAGGATTTTTAAAATAGATAAATTATCTTCTCTTCTGAAAAATAACCAAAAAAAAGCAAACATGAAATTAAGAAAAAAAAAAAATTTGGGAAAAAAATTTTAACGAGTAGAAAAAAATTACATTTTATGTTAACATTTACGTATTTTTTTATCTAATGTTGTGAATTTACATAACAATATTATCAATTTCTTCACGACATTAAGCCAATATCAAAACTGTTTTTCGCAAATATCCAAATCCAAGACAAAATTTTCAATAATTATCTCACAACATAAATTTAATAAACAAACAAATTTCTCAAAAATAAAATACACAAAAATAATTATTAAATTGCAAATAACCTCAAACTTATTCCCTATAGAATAAATGAGGAAAAAAAAAATTCTCAAGTAATTTTAAAACGTAAAAAAAAATTAAAAAAAGTTCGGGATTAATATTCCAAAAAAATATTCATCGAACATTTTTTTTTCCTTCAAACTCAACATTTTTTTTTTCCATTCTTATCGCATCTTCCGATGTTACAAAGTCTCTTTGATGATGATAATAAAATACATCACCCAGCATTACATAAATCTGAAAGAAAAATGGCTTTCCTTTCATCCCTTATGTTAATTTAATTTAAAAAAAAAAGAATAGTGTCATTCACCCCATGTCATTTGCAGTTCCATGTGGAAATTATACTGCACCCTCTTCTACACGCACAATTTCAAAATAATACATTAATAAAATGAGCCGAAAATTTTGCATTACAAGCACTTTAACAAATTTAATGCATCAGCAACATTAAATTACAATTCTAAATTGAAATATTACTACGTTTATTATTATTAAATTCATGAAATAATATTTCTCTCTAATATTTGTTTTGTTGGTTCAACAATTTTCAAAAACAACAAAAAAAAAAATTCCATTTTCAAATTTATGCTCAATAAACGTCACGATAAATAAAATTAAATAATAATTCATGTATATAACACCGAATTTTTCACAAATGAAAATATACACGAGGTAAAAATATTCTCATGTATACAGTATATAACAGTAAATTTTTTCTTCGTCAATTTGAATTATTTGTTTATTATTATTATTAATATTATTATTAAAATATAAAAAGGCAAGATTGTTGTTATTTACGCTCCGCCAAACGACCACGGATTCTTATAGAACTCGACGAGATAAGACTTTTTTAATGAATAAAATTTTTCGATATCTTGTTTAGTTTTCGAAATATCGAATTTAGAAGTTTAGAAAATTAAAAAATAAATTAATTTTTTTGCGATATATTTTAATGTAATAATTAAACTAAAATTCAATAATTTTGCATTCTAATTATTAAACAATCTTTTTTTTTAAGTCATCAAAATTAATTTTAGTTTATAATTTTAACTAATATTTGATATTAATATTGAAAAATTTTAAAATCGTTTTTTTTTAATGGGGTGCTCCACCCCCGACCCTGTCGGGGCTCCGCCCTTCGACCACCACTCATTATGTAGACAAGATCACAAAAAAAAAAAAATTTATGTCACACGATTACATAAAAAAAAAAATATTGCGTACATACACATACAGGAACAATTAATTTTAGAGGCTCATCATAAAAATGAATTTCAAACAAAAATGAAATAAAAAATTTTAAACTTGGCGCGCATTCTAGTTGAATTTTTTCCCGCTAATTTAGAAAAGCGCCTCAAAATAAATTTCAGCGTCACAGTCGCATAAGGAGATCCAATTAAAATCAAGATTTTTGAACTTGGCGCGTATTTTAATTGAATTTTTTTCCGCCATTATAGAAAAGCGCCACACAATAAATTTTGGCGTCATAGTTGCATAAGTCATACTTTTTGCAAGTCACAAAATATCAGATAAACATCCATTATTACATAAATATTTGAATAATTTTAATATCTATTATTCTTTAAACAATTTAGCTCGTACTGAAGATCAAACTATTTCTTTTTTTGAAGAAATAGGTTTGATACTTTCACCTAATTCAATTCCACCATTATGTTGTGGGCTACCAATGTCTGTTGAAAATTTAGCTACGACAAAACTTAAATTGGTATGGAAATGTACTACTAAAGGTTCAAAGAAAAAAAGATCCAAATCTTGTCGTAAAACTATAAATCCAAGTACGAACACCTTACCAAATGAAATCCTTGCAATCATCATTTCTTTCGTCATTCGAATGAAACTTAGTGATGTGCACAAAAATTTATAAGCTCTGCGTCATCATAACGGTGATTCTGAGCTAAGTACTCATACTGTATGTGATTATTTTAGTTATTGTCGTAACATAGCTGAAGTAATCACATCACACACTGAAATTGTTTTTGGTGGTGACAGTAAAACGGTTCAGATTGACGAAACGTTTTTAACAAAACGTAAGTATAATCGGGGTCGTATTACCGAACAAATGACTACAACTGTATTAGGTTTGTATTGTAAGGAAGATAAAGCAGGTATTTTTTTTTTAGAGTAAATTCCAAGTCCGAAAGTGAATTGCGGTCATATATTGAGAAATATGATGACAATAATACATCCAAATATGTACCGACAGTGCAAAACAGTATCATGGAATTGAGCCATTGTTCTCTTCCAATACTTTTTTGATAAGGGCAATACCATCAATGATTAAGAAAACCAAAACAAATTGCTGAAAAAGAGCATTATATGTCGTAGAACACCAAAGCTTCTTCACCAATACATGGCTTTGTTTTGGTACTGACGAAATGTATTGGAGAAGTTTAACGACGATGGTTCTCAAATCATGCAATGCCTTTTGGATATTAAGCGCCTTCATCTGGGTTATGTAAATGGTGAATTGCAGGAAGGATTAACTTTGAAGGAAATTGATTCACCTTCATTATCAGCAGAAGATGCACTTTCGCTTCCCCCAGCAAAAAGACCTCGACTTGATGATAATGTAGATGAAGTAATAGACGATTTCGATATTGAAACAGCAATACGAAATGACGTCTCTAGTTCAGAATCAAATTCAGATGACTTATGCTGAAGCGAAGATTATTTAACACGCGAGAAAAGAGTTGAGTTATTATTGGGTTCGGCGAAAATCGAATTATTTTTACTTGAAACAATCATTAACTAGTCCTCTTTTTTCGTATGTGCGGAACGCAATTGTTGATACCTCGTGGCGTAATTTGGACATTGATAAATTTTTTTATAAAATATTTTATGACTTAATTTATCTTTGGCGAAATCATCAGAATTAAATTTAGTTTATAGTTTCAACTAATATTTTGAAAAATGCAGGATTATGATTTTTGATATGAAAGGCTCTTGGTCCCCGACTCCCCCGGGGCTTCGCCCCGGGACCTCCACTCATTATGTAGACAAGATCACAAAAAAAAAAAAATTTATGTAGACATGATCATAAAAAAAAAAAATAATATTTGTGTATACATAAATACAAACACACTTTCTTCGATGAAATAAAACTTTTTCAAGTATTATTTTGTCGAAAACTATCAAGCATAAAATAAAACAAAAAAATAAAATAATAAAGTTTTCGAATTTCGATATTTCGAAAACTAAGCGAGATATCGAAAAATTTTATTCTTTAAAAATGTTTTATCTCGTCGAGTTCTGTGAGAATCCATGTTCGTTTGGCGGCGCATAAGTAACAATAAAGTCCTCTATAAAAAAAATGGAATAATAAAAAAATTGGAAACAAAACAAAAAACAATATAATGAAAATGCAAAAACAAATTTTGAAAAATGAAACAAATTGTGTAATAATAAAAAAAATTGGCACATTATTATTATTTTTATTACTATTGATAAACAAATAAACTAAATAAATTACATGAAACGAAATGAAACAAATGAAAAAAAGATGAAAAACAATATAAAACTATATACACAACTGTAAATTTTATGTGGTTTTCGCACGTAATTAAGTGAGTGTAATTATATATATAATCAATACATAGCACGTGACAGTGTAGTTGTACATGTATAAATATGTATATCAACGTACATATGTAGGTATATTTAAACTAGCTCCTTGACCTACAGAGCATGGCACTGAGTATTTTATTTTTCGTTACACTGTGCCTTCACAAGAAGATATTGAATCGCACAATGTGACAATTAGTGAAATGACTATAATGAACATGTAGAATGACGAGAAATGAACGGTATAATATTATGCATGATGAAAACGAGTCAGAAAAAAATAAAGGAAAAAAAATATTAAAAGAAACGAAGAAAGATGAGAAATCAAATGCAAAGAAATATTAACAAATTAATAATAATAATAATAATAATAATAATAATAATAAACTAGTGAATTGAATAATCTAAAAAGAAAATCTAAAAAAAAAAAAAATTTTTAAAT
>JAQQBS010001422.1:15458335-15471493 GCA_030347275.1 Microctonus aethiopoides
TAAAAAAAAAAAACGAAATAATAAAAAAGTTGAAAACAAAACTAAAAATAAAACAATGAAAATGCAAAAAAAATTTTGAGAAATGCAAAAAACATGTCTAATATCAATATAATGAATAAAGAATAAACAATCAATAAATAAACTACCTTATTATTATTATTATTATTATTATTATTATTATTATTATTATTATTATTAAACAAACGAACTAAATAAATTACATAAAAAATGGAATAATAAAAAATTTGAAAATACAAAAAAAAAAAAAAATAAAATAATGAAAATGCAGAAAAAAAAATCGACACATTCGTAGTAAAAATTTAAATAATAATAATAATAATAATAATAATAATAATAAATGTTATACAACTGTTCTATTATTATTCAGTTTTCATCAAAAGTACTCACCGAGTAATCGAAAAAAATTGCCATCAGCTTAAGAATATTTTGTAAATCTATAACAAAAAAAAAAACCAATTAATAATTTATTTAAGCTTGCAAAAACTGTTAATATCCAATTATTTATTTATTCATTCATTCATATGGGATTATCGATGTAATGAAATTTTTTAAATTTATATTTCAGTTTTATCAACAAAATTGGTTGATAAAATATTTAATTATATTTATTTTTCTGGGGTAGTATTTTTATTTTTCATCTTTTTATAGAAACAGAAATGGGAAATGACTTATTAATAAAAGTTTCAGTGTCTGTAAACAAGTCTGATAGATATCAAAAAATTTTATATCAAATATAGAAGTAGTCGAAACAAAAAAAAAAAAAACAAAAAAATAAGAGCGAAGATTATCTGATGGATTTCAGATAAAGAAAAAAAATATAGGGATATCAACATTTGTACACAGACAAGACACAACGTTGAGAAAGCAAACAAACAAAACAAAACAAAAAGCAAAAAAACCAAGAGCTTCATTTATTTTTCGCCACAAATCTTTTTTTTTTCTTTCATGTTCCCACTTTTTTTTTATTGTTTTATTTCCCCTATTTTTTTTCGTCCCTTCTCGGCAGTTCTTCATCATTGCTCTACCTCTTTTATTCATTTTCCCTTTTTTTATTTTTCTTTTTTCGGAAGTCAGGTGAAGAACGCAAAGCCGGTTATCGCTTCCAATGAATGAGGTGAAATCTCTCTCCCATTCATGTGCAGAAACGTATTATCACTGATATAACCCGGTCAATGGCCTGCTATGGAACTTGCGATGAGGAAAAAGAAGTTTAGTCTAGTGCTTTTTCAATACATACAATTCCGTATGTTTCGTAAAAAAAAAAAAAAAAAAAAAAAAAAAAAAAAAAAAAAAAAAAAAATGAAATCCAATGAAAAAACCATTTAGAAAAAATAAAAACAAATAAAAAAATATTCAAATGAATAACATTCTTTGTAGAGTGAAGGTTTTTTTGCACAATGATTTTTTTAATTTTTACGTGGTGACATTAAATAAATTCTACTGCTTTGAAATTCAATTTTATTATTTTTAGAATATTTAATGTAATAATTAATAAAATAAATTACTTCAAATGTTTGAAAATATTTGCAAAATTTGCAAGGAAATTAATTTTTAAAGCTGAATATTTTATGATGAAAATTGAAATTCAGCGATGATGTGAACATTTTTGAAATTGATATCAAATATATTGTTACAGATTTGATTATATCATTGTTTATATTTTTTTCATTTATTTATTTTTTATTTTTTTTTTTAAATTAAATTAAAAATTTATTTTGCGTTACCTACTTTGTAAAATTATATAAATTTATGAGTTTTATTATTTAAAAAAATAACTATATTCATATCAAAATTACTAAAAAATTGAATTTTATTCCCCAAAATTTCTACTAAATTCATTTTTTTTTCTAAATTACAAAATTCACATATTTTCTTTACAAGATAATAAATGAAAATTCAATCTTCAGGATTTCATAACACTATTATTTATATTTATTTTGTTCATAAATGAAACTAAATATTTATAAACAAATTCAAAAATTAATTTCGCATTTTTTATATTATATAGATTTCTGAATTTTATTATAAAAAAAAAAAATAATATTTATATCAATTCTACGAAAAAAAAAACTTGAATATCACTATCCAATATTTGCACTAAATTTGTATTTTTCCAATTCCAAAATTCAAATAATTTCTATACGAAGCAATAAATAAAACTTAAATTTTCAAAATTTTTCAACATCATTATTCATGTCTATTTCATATCAAAACAAAATAAAATGATTATATAAACCAATTCAAAAAAAAGAAAAACATTCCACACTCTTCATAAAATTTTATCAATTTCCGAATTGAATATTAAAAAAAAAAAAAACGACAATAATTATATCAAATTAACAAAAATTTCTCGAATTAAATTTCCAAAATTTGCATTAAATTCATGTTCTTTTCCAAGTAAAATAACAAAAAATATCTCCAAAACAATGCAATTCGTGAATTTTTTTATTAAACAAAAATTTAACTAAAATTTCAAAATCATTGTATATATAATTATATTTGTTTATTTATTTATGCATTTATTTATGCAGCTGTGAAGATGGCTACGTGAGAGCAAGAGGTTGCTTCAATATGTATTTATTTTGTATTCGATTTTATTTCCATTCAATTGTATTGGATATTGTCAGTTTGTTTATTCCGTGTACACTATCACAATGAAATACAATACGCGGCGAGCTAAACATTTGAATTGTATTGTGTGAAGGGATATAGATGAAGTGGTACGACTGGAACTCGGCCAAACATAGTATAAAAACGTTCAAGTGAATTCGTTGTGTGTACATATGCACTCGAAAAGCATTGTTCTTTTTTTTATTTTCCATTTTCATATGTCGTTTTATTTATACAATCTTTTAAGTATGTTAATTTGTTCGTCGATACAAATGTTAATAATTAACCGATCTCAAATTTCAATTGAATGGAAATAAAAAAAAACTAAAAAAAAAAAAAAAAAAACCAAAGTTAAACCAAAAAAAATTTTCAGAACAATTCGGAATGGTTTTTTCGTAACATTATAAACAATTTTTATAAGCTGTAAACATGAGTTTTGTTTATATTTAAGAAAATGAAATTAAGATGGGATCAAAATAATTGAATGTTTTATTTAAAAATAGTTTACTATTTATATTTTAAATGGATAAATGAAAATAGCAAAAAAAAAATTTTTTTTGTTGAAATAATATTTAATATTTAATATTTAGAATGTGTCTTTTGAGTGATTGATTTTTTTTTTTGGGGATTATTTACAAAGTAACAAATCAAAAGTTGTTTGAAATGATTATTTAAAAAATAATTCAAAAATAAAAATATTTATGAGTTCAGTGAAGTTTTTATTTTTATTTCAGATTGGTTCTTTTTAAATCGAACATTTATAGCATACAATTATTAAGATTTTGATAAGAATTTATAAAATTTCGCTAGGAGATAACTAAATTAAATAAATAAAGATAATAAATTAAACAAAATTTTCATAGTTTTCAAAACGGTTCAAATATTTTTCAAATTTAGATGACGAACACTTCGAAAATATTTTTATACCATTAATAAAAATCCTGTGACAATTTTCTGAAATCTAAATATAAATATTTATCAAAAATATTCAATTTAACTGAAACTAATCTCAAATAAAAATGACATTTTTACTTCAATTTATAAATATTTTAATTTATTTTCTCCTGCTTTTATTCAAAAGTTTAAATAGTTCAAAAAAATCTATATTTTTTTCATCCTGTAGATACTTTAAACTAACAAAAAAAAAATACAATATACAAAAATTTGCATTTAAAAGAAATCATATTTGATCCACAAACTCAAAAACGCGATGCCTAATTGTTAAATTTGGAAAACGTTCAAAAATACCAAAAATTAACTAATTTGAACAAAATAATATCTTCATTAACAACAAAGTTACCAACAGTAGACCCTTAATTTATCCAACCCTGTAAATAATTAATTTCCACGACCATAAATCACTCAGCGAAATAAAAATTTATGTGAATGTTTGTGTGGGCAGTTTGGTTTCTTTCAAAATTTTGCCGGAACTAGTGAAATAAATACATCAAAAACTCGAGTAGGCAGTTGGGAAGTTTGTACGTTATAAAGCACCAAAAACCATTCTATACACCCTGATGCGCCCACAACTTGAGATTTTCAAACTACTAAAGTTTATAAGGTTTTAATGTATTTTTTTTTGTTCCTTATCCTTTCTTTTTTCTTTGTTTGATTTTACTGGTTAATGCGAGTTTGGAGCACGTATCAATCTGTTATGTCTGATGGCAAAAGATTTTACAGTAAGCATACGAAGCAATAATTGTTTATAAACAAACTTTTGTTTAATGAGTTGCACATATGTATTTATCTTACAATGCATAAACAGAGAAAATAAAATTAATTAAATATTCTTCCACTCAACATTTAATTTAATTTAAAATGACAACAATTATGTTTAGATATTTTGTTTATTTCAAATTCAATAATGTGAATTGTGAGATGCATTATAAATTATTAAGTTTATTAAAAAATCATTTTATCGATTTTTCAAAATTATCTCGAGATCCTGAAATTTTTATTTTCGATTTATTAAAATTCCACAAAACTTTTTGCAATTCTTATTATTTATTTACGTTCCATTATCAGAAATGAAATGAAACAAATGAGAATATAATTAAAAACATCGAGATATTTAGAGATAAAATTTCAAAACAAGTTTTGACAGTTGGAAAATTATTGAAAATATGAAATAAAAAAAAAATCTATTGATATTTAAACATTACATTGAAAAATCCATAATAAAATATAAACAAAAATTGTTACATTCGTCGATCCAACATCAGCCCTTAAATTATCAAACGCTGACATTTTAATGAATATCACTCGATGTGGTATTTAAATATTTATTTCATTCCAATGACAACTGTGAAAATTTATTTGACCTCACTAAAATTTACTGAATTTCAATTATTTTATAAATAAACCACTGTGAAATCAATCGTGTAAACAAATTATTTGTCATCAACACATGTAAATAAAACATAATTCAATGAACACGTTAACAGACATAACAAATATCGACCTAAATTTATATTAAAAAAAAAATATATTAATTTTATTTGTGAAAAAATTAAACTTTGAAATCATTTTTGTCATTTCATTTTCACTTCATTAAATTAAATATCAATATTTTTTATTTGCATAATATTTTTGGCAGGTTTATTGCATTTTTATATAATTATAGTAATAATAATAATAATAATAATAATGATGATAGGAAGTAAAGGAATTAAAAAAAAATTCATCACAGCAAATATAACGAAAATTTGTGACCAATAATTTTGTATTATTTAATTAACAGTTTGAAAGCTTGGATTATGAATAATATGAATTAAAAATAAAAATATATTATGATATGAAATAATTTGACAATTGTGCATGAAATATTTATAATTATTAAATAATTTAATAATTTGTATTTATAATAATGATTTGTAAAAAAAAAAAAACATTAAAGATTGATTTTTTGATTATTTTCAAATGTAATTGATAAATAATTTATTATTAATGAATGTTATATTTGTATGTGCTTATAATTTACGTTAAAGTATGGGGAGTATTAAAAGAGAAAAGAAACTTGTGGATAATTTATAATATTTTGGTATAAACTTCTTACTAAGAAAATATATTTTCCATAAATTCTTGGATAACTCTTGAATGCACTAGAATGAAGAAGAAAAAGCAGAAAACATTTTTAGATGTTATATAACTATCTCCTTAACATTATTTTTGGTGGGAAGAAAACTAGGTGTAATATATAATAGATACATACATACATGTGTGTATAAATGGATCTTGGTAGAAAATAAAAATAAAAAACCTCTATTGTACGCTTTACACGAGAATACTCATCATATTTAATTCACAAGGAGAGTTCTAGAATTGTTATTTATGAAATTCTACTTAGTTGAGAGTAAGGAACAAGATATTCTATAAATAAATAAAAAATAAATACACCGTAAAAAATTTTCTGTAAAAGTCCACGAGAAATTTATTCTAGAACTTTTTTTATTTATGTGTTTTGAAATGTTTATGTGATTTGATTTAATATAAATATAAATAATTTGATAAACAGTCGGAAAGTAGTGAAGTAAAAAAAAAAATGATTTAATATAAAATTTTGTCAATTTTGAGTAAAATTATTTTTTTTTTTACTTTAATGCTGATTTTTGAAATTTAATTCAAAATTTGTATTGAGAAGAGATCACACGAATTTTTAGTGGACTTTCACACGAAATTTTTTACTGTGTCCTTCAAATAACAATTTAAAAAAATTAATTTTTTCAATATTTTTAACAATCTAAAAAGGAAAAAAAATATATTCATATAATTTTTGATAATACTTTTTGGAATTTACAATGTATAAAAAATATCAGCAGCTATATAAAGTCATTAACAACATTCAAAAGAACAATAAAAAAAAATATTAAACTGTAAAAAAATGTGTGAAAAAATACAAAAAAAAATTTGTATTACAAATAAAATATAATAAAATATCACGAATTTTAAACAGTATTTTTTTCTACTTCAACACAAACTCTTGTATTGAAATTTCAACTAAAATTTGTATTAAAAACAGTAAAAAAAAAAATATTTACACAAAATTGTTTACTATGCCCTATTATACAATAAACAAATAAATTCATAAATTAAATGAAACAATCAAAATCGTTTTTTTCACTCCACAAATATCTCAAATTACCCAAACCATCACACCCACATTCATCCACTTGACCCACATCTTACACACATGAAAAGGTCAAACGAACACAAAGAACAATCATAACAGTAACTAAATAGAACAAAAAAACGTTTCCCAAAAACACTTCCTGCCTTTTCTTTCTCAATTTATTTTCCTCTTAACGTTTATTTCTTATTCCTTTCTTTTCCTCCACCAATCCAACTAAACAACACAACATAAAACAATTTATAGATCGTTAAACAATCCCCATACACTCCAGAACAAAGCCAGCAATCATAAAAATGAAATTAATCAAAATAAAAAACAAACTATTAAAAAAATGAATAAAAGAAACCAAAAATATTCAAAGAAACCAAACCACATTGAGCATTCTCAAAATTTGATAAATAATGTTGCATGACTATGACTATTGGTGAATTAATTGATAACCAATAGTGGCAATATATACATGAATACATGTAAGTTTCATGATATAGTGTACATATGTATATATTCTAGTTTATGTATTGGCACATATATTCTGTATATTAATTATCAATGCAATGTTGATACTCAAGTGCACAAATGTGCAATCTGAAATTGCCATATCTAGATATAGTGTTGTGAAATATCTATTCTATTATGAATGTATCAATAACTTGTCTGCCATTATATGCAATGACATGAAATGGATATGAGACAACATGTTGTTGCTTGTTGGTTTGTCTCTTTCAATGTAACCCATCTCTCTATTAAGGCATCGTTGAACATAGTATGTAATAATATTGCGTTTGACATTGTATTTGATTGTTGTATTGTGAGAATAATATAATAATTATTTGATGTATAATATTTCAGTGAGAATAAAATTTATTAAATATTTGGCAATCGATAGTTCATTCAGATAATAAATAAATTCTTTTGTGGTAATTGATTGGTCATTTCTATGAGTGGATTTTAGAAATTAGATAGGTTTGGTTTTTTTGGAAGTGGCGGAAATTTTTTGAAAAGGTGAATGGAATTAATATTGAATTTTATTATTTTGTAGAAAATTTTGTGTAGAAGTTTGATTGGATTTTGTTTAGAAATTATTTTTTTCTATGGAATTCTTATTTGGAAATTATTTTTGATATGAAAAATTGTGTGTTGAACATTTGGAATGAATCGAAAAATGTGGTGAATTATTTAGTTACTGATTTGATACAAAATTTTAAGTCGAATTATTTATTGTTGTTTGACATTATCTCTTGTGTTGAAATTTGATAAAAAATTTATTTCATCGATGTGAATTTTTTATAATTCGAGGAAATTACTATTTGAAATATCCAAAAATTGGACTAAACTCGAAAGGAAATTAAATAATTCATTAATTTTTATTATTCATGATGTACTAAAACTTTCTGAATTGTCGGAAATGAATATAAAATTCTCAAGTGAAATTTTTGGAATTATTTATACTCACGAAATTCATAAAAATATTTAAAAATTAATAAATCAACAAAAAGAAAATTATTAATATTAATTATATCAATATTTCATAGACAATTCAAAGTCCAAAACACATTGTTTTCGAAACAAATTAAAATGTTTTATAGTATGAAATTCTTCGCAAATTATTCAATTTATTTCAACGTTTTATTTATTATTTATTACGATAATTATCATAAAAAAATGAGAGATAATTTATTTATCTGTATTAATTTGTTTATTATGTCAAAATTTGTCCATGAATAATGCACAAAGAAGTCGCACGTGGTTCCGAAAATTTTAATGGTTATTTGTGAAAGTAACAAGATGGTGTATACGTCTTCAAAAGTTACGATGAAATATTTACAAGTCTGATACTTAGTCAAGTCTTTACGTACAGTCTATAGCACCAGTAGCTCTTGCATTACACTATCTTAGATGGTAATTATGCACCAAAGTCTCTACTTTGCTACTATATAGTGAAATACACCTGAGTATGACGTGATTATCTGAAAATTTGAGTATAAAACAAACAGCAAATATTACAGACACTAACGTTGTTGTTTTATTTTAGATAATAGAAAAATCTATTTGTTTTGTAATTATTTCATAAAATGAATTATGAATAATTTAATTTTAATTATTTGAAGATGAAATATGTGATTAAGGTTATAGGATTTATTGTTTCGATATGATGTTATTAATATAATTGGTATTTGAAAAAAGAGAGAATGGTTTGATTAGAATGGTTTTTTTGAAAATGGAAAATTTGATGTAAAATGTGAAATTACAATATTTTTATTGTTGTTTGAGAATAGTTGAATTTTATTTGTAAATTGTTATTTTATTAGGCAAGATAGGAATTTTTTTTAACAATGTTTGGGACAATTTGAAGACACAGCAAAAAATTTTGTGTTGAAGTTAAAAAAAGTAAAATTTGTATTTTTATTTTTATTTTTTGCACAAAAGTTTGATACAAACAATCGAAAAGAATTTGAAAAAGTGTTGAATTATTAATTTATTGATTCAATATAGAATTTATTTAGTTTAACAGGCAGCAATTTTATGTTGGATTGAACATATAATATTAATTTTGAGCAGAATTATTTTTTACTTTCACACACAAATTTTTGTTTTGAAATTTGATACGAAATTTGTGTTGAAAATAGATGATACAAATTTTTAGTGAAGTTTTGTACAAAATTTATTTAATTCGAAAGAAAAAGATTTTGTATTAAATTTATTTTTCTACTTCAACATAAATTCTTTTATTTAAATTCAATAAAAAATTTGCGTCAAAAACAATCAACACAAATTCCAAATGAACTTTTTATACGAAACGTTCAACACAAAAATCATAATAAACAATAAACAATACAATACATATTTTTTTCTTTCAAAAATACAAAGTTTTTTTTTTTTTTTTTTTCATTTAAATTTCTCTATCAAACCCAATAAAAACCTTCATTAACATTAAAAACAATTCAACTCAACAAATTAAAATTAATTCCCAATATCATTCTCTCAACCCCATAACAAAATCGCCCCTATAAATTTCGTTTATTCACTCAATTTTTTTTTTCCTCATAAATTATTTCCTTCCACATGTTCAAATTAATACACTAAAATCAAACACCTTTAATCACAACATCCCCACACATTTACCCTACTATAAATTATTTTATCAAACATAAAAAAAAAGCCTTCCACCTTCCAATTCAACCCCTTCATAAAACTCCACATTACCAAACAAAAAAAAAAACTCATGAACAAACTGAAAATAAAATATTGATAAAACTTTATAGAACTTATAAAAAAAAAATTAAGTACATATCATTGCAAACAAAAAAAGCTTATTGACACCTAATACCAAAATAAACAATCAAAAAACCTCGTCTACATCCCACGCAAAAAAATGATTACTAACAATATTTTACGAGCTAATAATAAAACACAACAGTTAATCGATTGAATTTCATGATGATATTGATCCTCTCGACAGCTTACAACGACTGCACTGTAAAAATAATAAAGAAGTACCTCGGTTTGTCTAATAAATAACAAAGTTAATAAAAATCAAAATAGAAATAATAATACGAAAGTGAATGGAGAAAAAATTCGACTGATTTGTAGCAAAGTCGAATCATAAAATTTCAAGTGTTGGAAATGTTTAGTATACAGTACACAATCTGGTTCAACGATAAATATACATACATATACATGTTTACATGTGCATCATGTACATATATGTGACTTTATGTATGTGTATATTTATATAAATATATAATACACACAGAGAGATCGATAGATATAATGCAATCAAGTTGCAAACGCAAATGTCGGTGCGTGTTTATGCAACAAAACACGTCACGGCAATTTTATGTGGAACTGCAAAATTAGAAAGACAACGACATAGAGGGTTGTTTAAAGAGGGATAAGGAGGGAATAGAGTGACTATGGCATAAGGGATGCATACAAAATTTTAATACAATTAAATGCCATCGATTTTTTATGGGGTTGATGAATTTGGATTTATTTATTGCAACAGGATAAATTGTAACTTTTTTATTTTTTTTTTATTTTGAATTTTATTCTAAGTCTCCATTCGATATCTGGAATATTAGCGATTTTTTTTTATTTTTATTACTATTTTTTATAATAGATAATAAATAATAATTTAAATAGATAATAATGATAATAATAAATAAAATTTTGTTATGAAATTTTATCAAAACTTTTTTTTTTTTCTTTTTTTTTTTTTTAGGTTTAGGAATTTTTTGATTGAAAGATTTTTGATTCACGTGTCATTTATATGAATTGATTCAATGGAATATTTAATGAGATTCGAAAAAATGTTTTGATTTTTTGATTTAAAAATTTTTATTTATTTTTGTGCAAGATTTTTTCTTGTTTCAATACAAATTTTTTACTGTGCACACGTTAACTTCATTATCAAAGCATCAATTGGTGTATTAATTATAATATAAAAATATTCTGAAGTAGAAATAACAAGATGAAATAAAAAATAATTGAAATTTTTAAATTATTTTGATATAAAATACTAAAAAAAAAAATATTGATTCATAAATACACAAATAAAAAACTGTGAATTATTGTCATGAATTATACACAATAGTAATTGTTTAATATAATTTAATAATAAAATTAAATTATCAAAAATATGTTAAAACAATGAAATATAACTTATTTTTCGTGAAATAATTTGTTCAGTTTAAAAATAAATTTTAATTGGACTTTTACACAAAATTTTCTACTGTGTACACGTTAGATTTATTAGTTAGTATCGATTGTTGAATTACCTATAACATAAAAATATTTTGAAGTAGAAATAATAAGATTAAAAAAAAAAAAATAGAATTTTTATATTTATTCCAACAAAAAAATACAGAAAAAATTAATTCTTAAATTAAATTCAATTAACTCAATTAACAATAACCATTTACAATAATTGAATAAATAAATTAAAATAAAGTGAAAGATTTTGTCCCAATTTCAATATTTAAACGACAATAGTTTTAATTTAAATTTAAATTATTTACTCTCAAGTGTGTCACTTATTATTAAGCTACTAGTTGTACTTTCTCACGTCAATTGTTTATTTGTAACGCAGCATAACAAAGCAAAAAATATATATGCGGACACTGTGAGAAAGGAAAAAGAGAGATGAAAAAATAAAAAAAATAAAATAAAAAATTGAAAGAACAAATAAAAATATAATAAAGACAAGCTGATAAATAAAGGTGTAGTTATATTTTGTTGGAGATGTGTATTACTACGTCTCGTTGAAAGTTATTTGAAAGAGTTCAACGTAACGGATGAACTTTACTATGAACAGAGTGCATTATTCTACTAGCACAATAGACGTACTCTAGACTAAGGTACGTAATCATAGAGAACGATTCACTATAGGACTGATTGCAGGTCGTGAAACATCTATAGATGGTATTCAGAATTCAATTCTTTTTATCTCGATTGCGGAGAGTATAGTCTGCATTCAAAATCAATTCAGACAGAAATTATCGTTCAGAAAAAAATATATCGATCATTTGTCTGAGATAAATTTTACTTTTTAGTTTATTTTATTTCAATTTTTTAATATTAAGAAAATGTTTTATGAAATTGCGTTTCTATTTATTGATGTTAAAAAGAAGAAAAATAAAACATCAATGAAGTGTTAGGAAATGTTGGTAATGACGAAAAAAAAAAAATAAATAAATATTATGATTTAACCGAATAAAAACTAATAAAATGAAAGATATTTTATTTTAATCACAAATAATCATTAATATTTTTGGAACCACGTGCGACTTCTTTGTGCATTATTTATAGACAAATTTTTACATAATAAACAAATTAATACAGATAAATAAAAATATCTTTCATTTTTTTTATGGTAATTATCGTAATAAATAATAAATAAAATGTTGAAATAAATTGAATAATTTGCGAAGACTTTTATACTATAAAATATTTTAATTTGTTTCGAAAACAATGTACTGTGGACTTTGAATTGTCTATGAAATATTGATATAATTAATATTAATAATTTTCTTTTTGTTGATTTATTAATTTTTAAATATTTTTATGAATTTCGTGAGTATAAATAATTCCAAAAATTTCACTTGAGAATTTTATATTCATTTCCGACAATTCAGAAAGTTTTAGTACATCATGAATAATAAAAATTAATGTATTATTTAATTTCCTTTCGAGTTTAGTCCAATTTTTGGATATTTCAAATAGTAATTTCCTCGAGTTATAAAAAATTCACATCGATGAAATAAATTTTTTATCAAATTTCAACACTAGAATTAATGTCAAACCACAATAAATAATTCGATTTAAAATTTTGTATCAAATCAGTAACTAAATAATTCACCACATTTTTCGATTCATTCCAAATGTTCAACACACAATTT
>JAQQBS010001422.1:15471593-15509859 GCA_030347275.1 Microctonus aethiopoides
ATCAAATCAGTAACTAAATAATTCACCACATTTTTCGATTCATTCCAAATGTTCAACACACAATTTTTCATATCAAAATAATTTCCAAATAAAAATTTCATAGGAAAAAAAATATTTCTAAACAAAATCCAATCAAACTTCTACACAAAATTTTTTACAATATAATCAAATCCAATATTCATTTCATTCATCTTCTCAAAACATTTCCAAAAAAACCAAACGTATCAAAATCTTCAAATAATAATTTACATTTATTTAATAATCAAATAATTTTCCAACTAACAAATTCAAGAAACGCCACAAATATTATTAATCAATAAATTCAAAATTCAAAATGTATCAATAATTCAAACAATCAAAAAAAAAAAAAAAATCCCAAAAATATTTTGTATAATTTAAAATATTTTTTTTTATCTGACTAAAAACGATAAAATGATAAGAAAAAAAAAATAATAATTTGACTTTTATTTCAGAAACATAATCCGATTGATCATTAATTTAAATATTCATGTAATATAGACATATAATTTATCTTATATTATAATGACCACCATCTTGTTTTATCTCGTCTTTCAACTCGGTGCTTGAAATACCGAGCGCGTTGATCCCTATTAACGAGTTGCGGGAGTAATAGTAGGACGTGAGTAATATCAGATTACTAATAATGTCGTTGATGCT
This sequence comes from Microctonus aethiopoides, assembly GCA_030347275.1. Taxonomy (NCBI): domain Eukaryota; kingdom Metazoa; phylum Arthropoda; class Insecta; order Hymenoptera; family Braconidae; genus Microctonus; species Microctonus aethiopoides. The sequence continues at coordinate 15,472,272 of JAQQBS010001422.1, forward strand.
CGCACATTACCGTGTGTGACGTCATTGCATTATGTAAAAATAGATATAACTAGCTGTAGTGCAACCATTACTTTACAAGAAAATAAAAAATTATTTAGATTTTTTCATGCAATAGAATTTAATTATTATTTTATCAGTTATTAAAAGTTCTTTTAAGAATTTGTAACTCGAAAATTTATCATTGTATCGCATTCTTCATAGCAATTTAAAAATCAAAATATAATTAATAAATAATAGAAGCGGAAAAGAAAATGTCAGATTATCATAAAAATAAAAAATTATTTAAATTTTTTCATGAAGGAGAATTTAATAATTATTTTATCATTTTGATAATTTCATCAAGAATTTTACTTGGATATTTATTATTGTATCGCATTTTTTATAGAAAAATACAAATGGAAATATAAATAAACAATGATAGAAGCAAAAAAACAATCTTAGATTGTCATAACAATAAAAAATTAATCAAATTTTTTTTATGGAGAAAAATAAAATTATTATTTTATCACTTTAAAAATTCTGCTAAAAATTTGTAACTTGAAAATTTCTTATTGCATCACCATTCTCCATAGCAAAATACAAATAGGAACAAATAAAAAATGAGATAAGCAAAAAAAAAGTGTCACATTATCATAAAAATAAAAAATTGAATAAATTTCTTTATAAATCACAATTAAATATTTATTTCACTATCTCAAAAATTCCGCTGAAGATTCAGCATAAATATTTATCATGGCATCGCACTTTCCAAAGAGAAATACAAATAATAATAAAAATAAAGCATGAGATAAGCAAAAAAAAAAAAAAAAAATGTTGAGATATTTTGTAAGATAATTTTTATTCACCTCTTCTTTTCTCTGTACACAAAGCCACAAAGTATTTTTACCTTACAATAGATCAGCAGCTGGAGGGGTTGAACTCTTCAGTTTCTGATATATATATGTTGTTATGTAGAATACATATATGATTGAAGGGGTTGGAATGAAAAGAAGTGAGCTAAGCCAGACGTGCCCTATCATTGAGTGTAGTCTCATAAAAGCCTACCAGACGACGGTTATCATTAGATAATAGTCGACAAGCTAACATGGCTACTGTAAAACATTTAACTGCAGACAACCATACATCAAATATATATACATACATATACATACATATATATAAATAAATTAATAGCTGCTATAACCATCTACCAATGATAAATATATAAATAATTTTTTTTATGTACAACAAATATCGAAAAACATCAATCACGAATATGTTTAATTAAATTTTTTTCGATACTGTTTGCATAAATTGAAGAAACTTTTATGTCAAACATTTATAAAATTTATTCATCAAAATTTTATTTTGTGCATCGAAAAGGACCTAACAATATTTATTATTTCACCAAAAATTTCGCTCACATTAAAACACTTAACATGTGGGCTTTTTTACAGTACACAAAATTCAATAATAATACTATTATTAACAACAAAAATAAAATATAATAATAATAATACTATTATTAACAACAAAAATAAAATATAATAATAATAATAATAATAATAATAATAATAATAATAATAATAATAATAATAATAATAATAATAACGATGATGATGATGATGATGATGATGATGATGATGATGATGATAATAATAATTATTATGATAAGGAAAAAAAAGAACAAAAAAAAAGAGGAAAAAAAATTACAATATCAACAATTGAAATTTTGACTTTTTTATAATGAGCGATTTTTAGTAATAATGAAGAAAGAATAATTGATAACAAAAAAATGAGAAAATAAATTTTCATGGAGAAAAAAAAATTTTTTTTTCTATTCGATTTTTTCTTATTTTTTTTTTTTATAATGAAAAAAAAGGTACAATGCATAAAAGAAAATTCCCATTTCATTATTTTTTTATGCAACAGAACATAAAAAATGTTGGCACGTAAAATTTTTTTTTCTAGTTTTGAGAAATTTTCAATTAAAAAAAGTAAAAAAAAAAATTAATCATTATTTTTAATGCATGAAATTCTTAATAATAAAAAATCACTATATTATTACTATGATTAATATTACTATTATTACTATTTTTACTACTATTATTACTATTTTTACTGCTATTGTTAATATTACTATTATTACTATTTTTACTGCTATTATTAATATTACTATCATTACTATTTTTACTACTATTATTAATATCACTATTATTACTAATTTTATTGCTATTATTAATATTACTATTATTACTATTTTTACTATTTTTACTGCTATTATTAATATTACTATTACTACGATTTTTACTACTATTATTAAAAGTAGTAAATAAATAATACTATTATTGTTATTGCTATTATTACTATTTGTACTATTATTATTAACTTTACTACTACTACTACTACTACTACTACTACTATTATTATGATGATTATGATTAATATTAATCCTAGATAAAAATTCTCTTGCATCAAAAATTCTTCACAAAAAAAAAAAAAACTTTAAAAGTAGAAATATCAAACGGAAAATTCAAATATAAATTAAAGCACTAAAAACAACCTTCAATGTACCATTGAAATTTTGATGGATGTACACTTTGTGTAGAAAAATTTTTGTTGTTACTGTACTCTAAAAGATTTTCCAATGAAACTATCATATTCTGCACCTCACTTACCCACTCACCCACCTACACACATATTTTTTTTCCTCTTTCCACAAGCAAAAATACATTTCCTCAGTACTTACATACCCTTTTAAATTAATATATATTCACATGCATGTTCCATTCTCAAAAGTTGCACTTATGTTTCGAACATTCTGAGTCTCAACGCAATCACTAACTCTGCATTTCACTCATGAGCAAATAAACATAGACATAAAACCACATGAAACAATATACATACATATATAAATAAATACACAGAATGAAAGATATTTTCCCGCAACAATTTTAGACGGATAGAATATATCGCGGTTGTAGAGTTTACTGCCCACCACGACATATAATTCATCAAGCATGATGAAGCTCTTTGGGTTTGGCCTTGGCTTTAACAAATAATATATCTACTAAAATACCACGTTAACATTGCAATATGCAACAGACACTTCTCATTTAGAATATATTGTATTCTACTACTACACAGCAGTTTCCCTTGATAGATTGTAATATTAAAGGCCGTCACAAACGTTTACGATTCATTTATTCCTCGGAGCATGGGGTTACCTTTCACTAAAACCCCATGAATACATATTCGTACATGTAAAGTCATGTATTATATTATATTATATTATATTATATTATATGGGTGTTGTTGTATGTTGTGTCTATGTATAGGTTTATTTAGAAACCCACTTTTCCCTTGGCACTTCAATTCAATTAATTCTGAGCCAATCTATTCTTGGTGTACATGCGCGCTTGAGAGTCAAGTGCAGGATCTCTCACGTCTCTTCAATATTATTGGCTGGTTACGTACTTCAGTATGAAAATGGATATAGCAGTGTAGTTGTGAGAATAGTCAATTTGAAATTAGCATCGACGGTTTCCTGGTACTTTAAATATGAGTAGTAGAATATATGTAATATGTATATGGATGAAAGGTGTTTGAATTAGTTCGTTTACAGGTATGATTGAAGGAGTATGAACTAGTTGAGAGTTTAATTTAATTCAAACTTCATGATGTATTGATTTTGTATTTAATGGATCTTGGATGGATTTACATAGATGTATTGGATTAATTGAGTGATGGTTTCGATTGGTTGGATGGATGCACAGAGAGAGAAATCTACGAAATTTGTGCACTACAAAACGGTCATAAATGGCATTTTTTTAAATATTTATCTTTCAAACGAAGAAAAATTAATATGGAGTCTTAGTAAATTTGAAATAAGTGTGGATATTTTTAAGTAACATTACAATAAAATTTCTGTGACAGCACAGTAAGAATTTCCAAACAAGCCGTTTTAGTAATTTGTTTAAGAAAATTTCTTAGCTGCTTTTAGATTAAATATGAGATACTTCATGAAAATTTATTGTGCCAGAACAGAAAATTTTACTGTGCTGTCTAGCAATCGGGGCTCGCTTCATTGGTACCAATGTTTTGGTCTTTGTTGACGCATAAGACGCCTGAAAAAAAAACTAGTCGGGGGTCATCGGCATTTTTCGGGACTTGGCGTGTCTATTGTTCTTTCAATGCATTCTGTTGCGTCATAACGTATTGCAACTCACAACGGTCAACATTGCCATTGAAAAGTGTTCTTTGGAAACAAATTAATCGTATTAAATTTGTAAATTATTTATGTCTTCATTTATTTATTCATTTTATTTTCTCATTTATTTATTTGATTTTTTCGTTTATTTGTTTTGAATAATTTATTTATATATTAATATATTTAATTATTTGTTTCATTCATGTCTAAGAATCAGCAGTGGCGCTCAATAAAAAATACTTGCTTTAAAATAAAAATTCACAATTAGCCCCTTAAAATATCACATGATTTAGGGGCTAATTGTGGAATTTTATTTTAAAGTTAAAATTTTTGATTGAATGCCATTGCTAGTTTTTAGACGTCATAAATAATTTTTGTTTTCTTGATAGTCGTGACTCGATTACTAGACAACATGGTAATTTTTCTTTGATTTTCACTACAAAAATTCTACGATTTTTCTCTCCGTAAAAAAAAAAAAAATTTTGATATTTTTTTTAATTTTTTTTTTAGAATTTAATATAAAATTTGTTTCAAAAACATTTGGCATAAATTTTTACACAGAATTTTTTACCGTGCACTTGAAGGAACAATTTGTTTTTTCCCCTTTTGTTAAATTTTCTGAATCTTTCCAACAATCTAAAAAAAAAATTAATATATTTATAGCTAGTATTACATCAATATTTAATATATTATTTGAACAGTCAACAAATCTTGATGTGCGTTTATATCCTAATGAAATTATCTAAAAACTAAAAACAATATAAAAATTTTATAATAAAATATTCACTTTATTTATCCTTTACTAAAAAAATAAAAAACATGAGTTTCAAATATCCCATTTTGCAACTTTATTGTTCTAATGATCGAGATAAATTTGACTTCAAGTAAATAGAAATTAATAGCACCATGTAGATGAATCTACAGACAGTTGGGATGTTTACATGTGTGATTTGAGGCAACAAGAAAATTAGAGAAGCAAAAGACGTATATTTATTCAAGATACGACTACGTTCTCAAACATAAAAGACATACAGAGGATGTGCATATTTGAAGTCAAAGAGAGTTGATGTAAATGAAAGGCGAAAGGAAAAATAAAAAAAAAATTCAGTCTCAAATTTTCCAACACAACGAAAAAATTTCAAATTTAATTCATTATTTTCCATCAAAATCAAAATATCATTCACAACATACTAAAAATTTTAATTTCCTCACTATAAAAAATATTATAACAAACAATTTATTTATACAGCCTGTCTGTTATCTTTAAACTGTAAATTTTTATTTTTATTTTTGATTATTGGTAAAGAAGAAATATAAATTATTGATTGAAATATTTCGTTTCAATTTGCTATTAAATCAATATTCATTTTCTATTTATTTTTGTAATACTCAGTTTGTTGAAATGAATTTAATATAAGCAATATTATTTATTGGAAATAAAAATTTTCAAGTACTTCGAGTTGTTTATAACCAATTAATATTTGAATCACAGTAGTAGTGCAATTTCAATAAAAGTATATTATTTACTTAAATACAAATGAAGACAAAAGTGTTTACATTTATACCAATAATTTATTTGTTTGGTTTTATTTTCCCAAAACTTTTTTAATTAGCATATCGATGATATAAATTGGTATGAGTTTGGACTGTAAAGGTTGAAACTTTCCGATAATTGAGAGGAAAAAAAAAAGAAATATTATCGAATATAATAATATAAATTGCAGGAAATAAAAGTTAAAATAAAAAGAAACAAATTATTTTTAAAATATATTTTTATATCAGTAATTCAAATTTCAATTTCATTTAGTTACAGAAGAGAGGTTTAAATTAAATCCTGCAATTAAAAATAAATAAATAAACAGAAATAAATACTGTATAAAAAAATTGTGTAAAAAAAAATGTGATGAAAAAAAAATAAAAATAAAAAGTACAATAAATTTTTCAATGTTCACGCGTAAATATTGGTTGGTTTTATATGAATTTATTGTCGATGGAACGAAATTTAGATGGAGATATATCGATGTGAAATCACAAACCTATAAAATTAATTTTGATGCCAATTGCACAAAGCTGAATTTGGTTATAGAATTGGTGATAAAAAAATTTATTTTTCCAGTGGTGCTTCGATGAATTCGCCATATATTCTTCGCAATAAATCTGTCGTGAATAGAAAAAAAAAAGTTTCCTATCATTTCATCAGTAAAAATGAAAAAACCAAATGGGGAAAAAAATCTACACACGAAATTTAAATTTATTTCACTTAAAAACAAATTGATAAAAATGATTTATAAATATGTCGAAATAAAAAATTTATTTTTCATTTAAAAAGAAAAATTCAGTCTTTTTTAGAAGATGAGAAGCTTTTCTGTAACTTTCAACACCACTGTCGGGTGGTATAATATTCAAACCACCCACTTTGCCTCGAACTCTCAACGCCGCGACGTTTTATATCATTAAATTCTGCAGTAAAAGTTTCAGTACCAAGCAAACTGGCAAGCGTAAAAAAAATAAAATAAATGAAAAAATCTTCGTCATACTGTGAAGAAGATCAGATTATTCCATATTCTTTCCAAATCAATAGTTAGTTTCAAAAAAAGAACAGTAGAAAAATAAAAAAAGAAGAAAAAATAACAGAAAGAAATATGAACAACTCTATTATTCAATTTTTTTTTTATTTTTACTGAATGAAATGAGAACAAATATTTTTTTATGTTTTATTCAGAGATACTCTGAGGAAGAAAAACATTCATTTCATGTACAAAAATGAATAAACAATGAACAAATATATATAGATAAATATTCAGAACAATCGAATGTTTGAAAAAAATAAAAAGAATTTTTGAAATTAAAATTCTTCAATGAAATATTGATAAAAAATAATCGTAAAAATTTTAATTGTTTTTATAATTATAAAATGTCTTCTTGGTGTGTATTATTTATAAATATATCAATAAATTAATGTTGACGATGGATATTATTTGTTTTTTTTTTAAATTTTTTTTGTGGTTTTATTTTACGTTTCTTGAGTTTAATGAACGGAAAACTGTCAAATATACGAATCATTGATTGTTCTCGTTAAAAGTATGTAGCTTAATCCATAATAATAACGCTAACCAACAAAAAAATAAAATAATGTCCAAGTCATAAACGTCAAAATAACTTTTCTGATTAAATTTTTATCCCGAGACAGTTTTGTTATAATATATTATTTATATTTAAGTGATCGTAAACACATAAACAAATGATTCGGTTGAATGTGCAGATGAAGTTTTTTACAACGTACCACATAAATATGTTTATTAGAAACCGATAAATAAAAAAATCTAGACCGAAATGAACAAACTAAATAACTTTAAGTAGTTAAGAATATAACAAAGGAATTAAAACCTGACAAATATAAATAAAGTGAAAATAGTTTTTTTTTTAAATGAAGACGCCAGAGTTGAAATTTTTGTACTTTTTTACTTTTTCTAGTAGTCAATTAAATAACCTGTTACTCTTGTCGAACTATCAATTCTATATTGAGTTTCAGAAACCTCTATGAATTGAGATTTGAATTTATTTTGAAGCTTTTTACACTCAATACAACATTGTTTTATTTTGTTTTATAATTAATTTAGACACAGAACCCCCGCAGCATCTCCAACTTTTTTTAGTATAATTTCAGGTACTATTTTCATCCTACTTAAAATCTCGTGCGATCATACGATTTCCCTATGGCTGTGTATTGTTTTATGTTGTGTTTATTTGGAAATGATTCCGTGATTAATTCATAATTTTTGTCATTTCCGCGATTTTAAATTATAATTTGAGGGTAATTAAGAGTTGAGAGTGATTAGCAAACACGAAAATATACATAAATGATAACTTTCATACAATTTACTGGTATATAGATATTTAATTAAGTTAGAAATATTAAGTATTATTCCGAAAAAATTTCAATATGTCAATGCCATAATCTCATTAGTGTGGAAAGATTATATTAATAAAACTAACACCAAAAAAAGATGCGAAAATTCTGGCGATTTGCAGTAAATATTAAATTACTACTTAAAATGTATTCAGTGTTTAATATTATTTTATGGTTGAAGTTATATTATTTTTTTTAGCTGACGAAAATGAATTGGATAAAATGCTCATAACTAATAACAAAAGTGTACATAAAACATCGAGTAAAATATTACTAATTGAAATAATTAATAAAATAATAACACTGATAGAACAATTAAAAATTATGAAAACTATAAAAAAATCCAAATATAATAATAATTTATATAAAATATATAAACTATCTATATATTCATCTCCATCATATCCAGGTATAAAAAATATTAGATTCAAATAATCGACATCGCCAATTGACAATAATGAAGTTCAAAGTAGCATAAAAATTTCGACTCATTGTCAGTTTAACTAATAAATGATTATTTCTCCTAATTCCTCAAATAAAATGAATCAATTTTCCGATTTACCATTTCATCTTTTTGTTTATCCTACAGCAAAGATAACTACAAAAAAAAAAAAAAAAAAACGTTTCACCTTTCACTCATTTTTGCTACGGTTAATTAATATTTTGACTTGTGCATGTCCGGTTGATAAATATTCTTTTTGTACAATAATTCCCTCTAGTCTTTTATTCTCTGTATCTCGCTTTGTCTCCTCCATCATCTTGTTCGTTGTCATCGCTGTCATATGTCAGCATTATCAACGCCATGGGCAAACACTTCGTTGTTGAAAGCTATAAAACCCAGACCTTCCCTGTCGGGCCACCGGAAATTATGCAGTTTCAAGGTAATGAAGAAAATGGCGCATTCACATTTCTGGTGCGAATAGCCCCTTGAAGTTTACACCAACCTCTATATCTACATACACTGTATTCATGTAGAGAAGTAAACACACACACAAATGGAATTTTACACAATTTCCACGTGCGTTCCTGAGATGCCCAAAGCGCTCATTGTATAATAAAAACCTTCTATCCAAAGTTTGATAAAATAATCTAAACAATTCCACCACTCAAAGCCAAACAAAACTAATCGTATAATTTAAATAACTGATATTTAAAAGGATCGCAATGGAAATTTTGATATGTTATTTTGTTGATGGATGAGTCAGTTGGGAAATTTAAGTATTGAATTTACTAGATATCAAAATACGTTACCAAAACTATTGATAAATCTCATCCTTCTTCATCACAAACTCAAAGTCCCAAGTGTATATAAAACGTGCTGTGCATCCACACTCTAATGCTTATGTTTTTTTATTTATTGAGGCAGTTTTTGAGGACATAAAATGCAGTGATGAACCCGATGTTTTTCATGTATGAGCATCAGCTTGTGTGGAAATTTAAATTCATGGTGAGTTCACGCACGACTGGATAATAAATATGAGAGTTGTTTCATGGTTGGTTAACAACAATCATGAGTTTGTAGTTGATATAAAAATGTTACGTATCTTTGAGATAATGCCGAGCTCAAAGTTTTGTTTTGGAAGAATCTGAATAATTAAGCACTTATTTTTTGTACTAATTTTGTGATTATAAAAATACAGAGTGGTGAATTTGAAGTTGCTCGAATTGATTAGTTGCAAATTTTTAAATGAGGACAGAGGGAAGAGAAGTGAAATTTTATATAAATTTAGTGAAGGTGTCATTTTTACTTGGAATTTTGTGTTGAATTTAATATGAAATAATATTTATTTTATGTAAAATTATTTTGATGTTTCGACATGAATTTTTTTGTTCGAATTTGATACAAAATTTGCATTAAAAATAGTCAATGTAAATTTTCAGTAGACTTTTACACAAAATTTTTCATCGTGTACTTATTAAGGTTTTAAAAAACCGACAAAATTTCGCCAGGGGATGAAATTTAATGGTAAATTTTTCCATTGATTGCCATTTCAATTATCAAAATAACCAAACCGTTTTTGGAAACTATACAAAATTTAATTTTAGATTAAAAAAATGCAAATTTGATTATGCTACGAATTCAAGGACGTTCGTGAGCTACGCTAGAGTCAAATGAGTACTAACCTTTTATAAAATTTATTCTAGCCTTGAAAAAAGTTGTAAAATATATTAATAATTTTACAATGATTTATAATTTTTTTTATATATACCAATTATTTTTAAGGTATTTATTTAAAAAATCCGTTGATCCACATTAAAAATTGATTTGACTCCATTTATCAAAATTTACCAAAACAGTTTTAATTATCTTTATTAAAATAATTAATATTTAATTTAAACATTCGTCAACACCTGTTTTTTTGTGGAGTTATATAAATTACATATTTCAAAGAATATTTTTAACCATTATTTATTATTGTATCTACTCTTACAATATACTTTTTGTGATTTTAAATACATAAAATGCTAATTCTCCATAAGGCTCTATGCTAAAAATTTGATTTTTGATCTTTAATAACTTTCTTAAATTATAGATAAGGCGTCTTGAATTTTCAAGGGTAGATAGCTACATGATTCAACTTATCAAAACAAAACAAAAAAAATTTAATCTACTAAAAAGTTTCACTAACGAACGTCCTTAAATAGAAATCATTGCGGAAATATTTAGCGTTAATATTTATTCTCAGACGAAACTTTATCGATTTTTCAAAATCTCAATAAACAACAGTTAAACATAATTGATATATATTTTTGAATTCTTTTCCTGTACTTATTTCAAAATTATAAATGATTACTTCAAGCAACTTTCCATTTGTCGACCTGTACATTATTCAAACTAAACAAAAAGAATGTTGGCAAACTCAATTAATAAGAAGTGAACTTCTTCTCCTTCTTCTTCATCAATACAACATTCTTTTAATCTTCTTAATGACATCATTATCACAGTATGTCATTTTTCATTTTCACGTGTGCAAGTTCTTTCATCTATCGTGATCTATTCTCACATTCTATATATTCAAAGAAAATTTTCCCAAGTCAACCAATTCCAACATCGTGTATTTTCAAACTATACAAGAGCAAACAATTTCTTCCTCAGCAATGAAAAAAATCTACAATTTCGAAATACACATTCATCTTTCTGCTTAATTCAATCAAGATCCATTTGCTTATCAATAATCCCAAAGTCTAAGTAAATCCCAAGTGCCTCAAATCCATTCAAAATTATCCACTAATTAAATAAACAATAAATTCCAACACTTTTCGTAATTTCTAATTTTACCATTCCATCAAATATCAAATTGAACACACAATCTGATGTTTCTATTGCCTCATCAATCCAACCTTCATCACCATTAGGACTAGAACTAAAATACAAAAATCCACCCTATCCAATGAAATCAACTTCAACAATAAAAATAAATGATCAAACACCCAATTAAAATTAAAAACTAAAACTTCCTTCCTCCAATTTCCTAAATTTCCCTAAATAATTCTTAACAAATCCATCATAATTCATTTATAAATTCTAATTAACTATTTCCCCCACGTAAAATAATGATACAAAAGTCTGCTGAAACTCAATTTTACATTACTTGGATCACTACAGAAAATACAGTGCATCTTATAACTACTCTATTGAATAATGGAAGCACGAAATAGTCTAAATTAACGAAGCTCACGTAATGCGAATTTAACGTTGTCGAGTGGAAGGTAATATATATCTATAAGTATATATAACTATACAAAACAAGAGTCTCTTTCGGTTGGTAGTATTTGAAATGGTCGAGAATAGAATGGTGAAACGACCACTCGTCTCTTTTATTTCTATTATTTTTTCTATCAACAAAACTATATCTACCCAAGCGAAGCAGAAGCTTGTAGGAGCAGTGTCTTCTTCCTGATCTTTCAGCGTCTTTCTCTTCTTAGCATCTTCTCTTGCTTCTGTTCATCACCCTTACATAGATTCCCATCCCATCGTTGCTTCATTCTCCTCAACAGCACCAGTGTCTGGAGTGTAATAAGGGTGAACTATCCACTCTCAAGTTGTATGTATATACAGATCCATGTCATTGTCCCGGTGCTTAGCAAATATGGCTTCCACATCGTTATTCTTAGTTAGATATAAATTATACAATATATGTGAGAAGGAAAATTCTTTGTGTATTACAATATAAATATTGTTCAATGTCAAACTAACGAATGACCAGTTCATTAAATAGATTTGAAATTTTTATATGAATTTTTTTTTGTTTTGTTTTTGGTTGATTATCTAATTTGCTTGTGTTCATTCGTAAAATGAATATTTAGATTGTGATTAGAGGGATTTTATCATGGAAGCGAAATAAATAGGGGAAGAGTGGCATGAAAGAGCCAGTTTTGAAAAAAGGGATAAATAATATAAAAGGAAATGAATAATTAACAAAATTTGTATAATAAGTAATTGTTCATTCATTTATGTACGCGATGTCATAAAACATTTTTCAAAATTATCGGTATTTTTGGACTTTTAAACATTTATAAAAATAATGAAATTCGACTCTTTCATAACACATAGGCATTGAAAAAGCCACCCAAAGTTTTGAAAGAGCCAAGTTCTTATTACAGGACTGAAATTTTGGATTAACAAAGATATTATTTACGAATAATGTTAAGATATAATTTTATATCTTATATAATTATAAAACGTTTTTTATAACGCAAACTCTGGATAAAATATTCACTTAAATCTAAGAAATTCTCATGAAATTAGCCGTTTGAGATCAATCATTGCAATCTGACTAGGTACGATCTTTTTAAAAATTCATATAATTTTATTTGATGTATCTGAGTCTGTATCATTATTTATTTTAGATTTCTTAGCAAGAGCTTTTTGAAGGGACCATATAAAGCTGGCCTTTTCATCACACTGCTGCCCGGCTCTTTCAAAACATATTCTCCGAAGAAACATAAACCCGAAAATTAGTATGAAATCAAAGAATTGCCTGCAACATATATATGGTATTAGAAGGTCTAATATATCTATAAAATTATTGTATAATCATATTACTAATAGTTTTGTCCGTATAGACGTCAAAAAATGAATAAAATGAACTCGAAAACTTACTTTTTGACGACGAAATCTTCAATATCTCGTATCAACGCCGTTTATTTTTGATAAACTGTCGAATGTTTGTGGGCGAAATTTGGCTAGTGTTACTATCTTAAAATAATAATACATTTATGATTCGTTCGGAAATTACCGCGTAAATGATAATGGCTCTTTCAAAACTCAGCTCCTTGATGCCCTTCTTCCTTATTTGGGATAGTGAGGAATTTTTATAATTACAAAATGTCGATTTTGATTACTGATGAAGCTATTTATCATTTTGAAATTAGGGTGGAAGAAGGAAGAAATTGAAATACGGATAAATATTGTGAAGATGACAATTTTATTTGGAATTGGTTAGAATTAAAATCGGAAATTTCGATACAGTAAAAAATTTTGTGTAAAAGTTCACTAAATTTACTTGCATTTTCATCTTTTTCTTTCGTGCGGTTATGTTAAAATTACAAATAATTAATTCAAGCAACTTTTTTTCAATACTATCAAACAATATCCAGACAGACTAATCAAATCCCAATTTATCGAGTGAAAAAACTCTTGAATAATTTTCCATTTCATCAATAAAAACACAATCATTAAATAAATGACAATTAAAATCCACATCCTAAAAAATATTCAATACAATTCCGCATTCCCGTTCACAAATAATTCACAGCAATTGAAAACTTTATGACCTAAATAAAAAACGAATCTTCCAATATCATTCTAATAAATATTTATATCATAAAAAAATAAATACACTCAAAAGGCACTAGTAAGCAACGAAAAGGTTTGCTGGACACTGAAACACTTTTAAAATAAAATATTATATTCTATAAATTCACCTTTGAACATTTACCGCTGAAAGATAAATTTTCTTATCGTTTTCCCAAGTGCTAGAAAGCAAGGAGGAATAAAGAAATAAATTCCTCATAATCTTGAATAAAAATAAAACAATTCATTCAAAATAAACAAAGAATATTTTTTGATATATCGATTATTTTAATTATTATGCTCATTGAGTATATTTAATCGTATAAGTTCGTTAATATTTCGGACAATTATCAAATGCAAACACTGATCGTCCAATTTGGAAATGTGACTCTAACAAAGTTATATCCTCGATTAGCCGCAAGTCATTATCACCTGAAGGTAAAGTACATATATACAAATTTACAATTAGTTGGAGCAGCGCCAAATAGTTGAGCTTACAATTATTATGAGCTTTCAACCAGATTTGCCAACTATACATATATACCTTACATATAACAATAAGCGTATAAACATTTATAAATAACAAAAGATATGAAAATATTTATTATTTGTCTAAAAATAAATTTATTAATTTGATACATGAATGCCGATAAATTTAGAAAACATGATGATATTATTAATGTTAATGCAACTACATTAACATAAAATCACGTATAAATATAAATTTAAGAACTTGGAATAATTCAAGAATTTAATTTCGTGCACGATAGAGGCCAACACACAACGTTCATATATTGGATTTTACATTTTTTTTTTATTTTCCTTCGAATTGAACCCACGAAAAAATCCCATTGTTCTTCCACCAAGTTCGTGCTACGAATATCGACGAATACCGAAAAGCCCATTAGATTTACAACTGGATGGAAGTAAAGTTGACGGCAAAGAAGACTTACTACTTGGAAAAAATTCATGATATGTTAGATGTTGGTATGAGGAAAACTGGTGTGCGCGTGTGATCACGCTTGGATCATTGGCAGTAAACCACCACAGGGATTATCTGTCCACCCATTTGATTTCTCCCAATCGTAAATTCGACGTGGAAATTAGTTGAGTCTTGAAATACGTTGAGATTGCTGTATTACACTTTAAATGCAATCAATCACAAATTATAAAATGAAATAAAATAAAATATGTCGAGCAAAGAAAAATATTATTAATGATAATTTGGGAAAAATCTTTGAAGTTTTGGTTAATATATTTCAGCATAAAACTCGGTGAAATTTATATATGTATTATGAATTGTTTTAAATGCAAAAATTTGTGTTGAAGTAGAAAAATATTTATGGTTAAAATTATAATTTTATGTTAATTAAATTTAATATCAATTTTTTATAAAGCAAATTGAATGAATTTTATTGATTTTACATAAATTGTGTGTAAGAAAAAAATTTTAATACAAATTTTAAGTGAAGTTTTACACAAAGTTTTTTACTGAGTAGATGCAAAATATATTTTTTTTTATTCTCATTATGAAAAATCAATACATGGTTTATTATGAATGAGATCACAATGACATCAAGAATATTGGAGAATATTGTCAGATGTCACGCGAGAAATGTCACGGGATTGTTACAGAAAATTCATGCGAAACTTTTTATATGAATATATATATTTATATATATACACTTTGTGTTTTTATTCAATAATTGTTAGCATTGTGATAATTAATGATATTTACCTTGAATATAAAAATTTATGACATTAAATGAATGAATTTTCTGAAGGACGAAATTAATTAAAAGTAAAAAATTTTTAATATCAAGATAATAAAATTATTCATTTCATAAATTATTTCAACAGATAAAAATTCATAATTACTAAAATTTCAAAGATTTTGTAACTTATCAACATTTCTAACAAATTGATTCTGATCTTTTAATTAAAAAATCAACCGAAGGGAGGGGGGTCCACTTTTGGCACCAAATACGAAAATAAATTAATTACAACTAGATAAATTTTATTCGATTCACGACCAGGAAAATACATGCATTTTTGTCAAAAAATATTTCCTGTTTATAATATTATTATTTCGTTTCTCTTTCCCTGAAATAACACGATTGAATTCGCAAGAACTCAAGAAACGTCTCGAATAACTCCCTAAGGAAATTATGCTCAGAGTGGCCCAAATGAAAAATGACTGCCTATGTGCTCCAGTTACACGCACCAAATTCAACTGACATTCAACACAAATTTATTATACATTCCACATTAATAAATTACGTTCAACTTTTAATCAACCTTAATGCGACGATTATTTGAAGTTAATAATTTAAAGTTACCTAAATGTCATCAGGAAAAAAATACTGAATATTAATAACAATCAAAATTACTATTGATATTATTCTAATCAAGAGAATGAATAAATTCAAATAGTGTGTGTGAAACCCTTGATCCCAAATTGTACAAATGGTAGTGTGGAAATGGGTAACAAATACGACCTAACTTTCATTCTTTTATGTATACCAATTGTGGCATTCAATGTTGATGAAGAGCACTCTTTTGTCCGAGAATTCGAGCGTTCAATGGCTATTCATTCAAAGGAATATTCTTTCGACTATAAATAGTCCATTTAATTTCTCACTTTCCCTGATTAATTCCGACTAAATGGAATGAGAATAAATTTTGAAGAAGAAACAAAAAAAAAATAAATTAATCGATAGTACTTTTCATTAGAGTTATTGGTGAACAATTTACACAATTTACGGATGATAAAATGATGATAATAAAAGTTTATATAGTCAAAGGATGAATAAAGTTAAAAATTGCAGTTGAATAAACAAAAAGTTTGAACAATTTCAATTTACCTTTTTGACAACTTCAAAAACTGATTCAATTATTTGTTCAATATTTTATACAGCAGTATAATAAACACAACAAATTTTGCTACTCAATAAATAAAATTCTCTCGTCTTTCTGGTAAATTTTTCGGAATTATAAATGTTGTTTTTTGTCAATCCAAAGATTTTGTGACTTATTAATATTTCTAACAAATTGATTCTGATCTTTTGATTGAAAAATCAACCAGGGGGTCCACTTTTGGCACCAAATACGAAGATAAATCAAGATAAATAAACAATCGACGATATTATTATTTAAATTAAAATTAAAATTCCTCAACACGAAATTCATCATTAAAATTACTTTACAAACATTCTCTAATATAACAATTGACATTAATATAAATAAATATCCTAATTTGAATGATTATTTTGTAGCTTGTTTCTCCAATAACTCACAAATAAAAATTAAAAAAATATAAAATGCAATTAAATGCTACAAGAAATATCCAAAAATACACGGAAAGATTAAGCATTAATTTATCATATTACGTCGCATGACTTTTATGAAAAAAAAAAAAGTAAATAAATAAATAGTGAGACAGCACAAAAAAAATGATGAAAATCCCCATAGAACATACGACACGCAAAGGTATCTTGCACAAAAGTTATGAGCTTATATACGGCTGTATAAATATATAGCAGTACTTTTACTCCATTCACTTCAACTGTATTTTTTTCTTCTTCCTTTTTTTAATATATACAGATACTCTACCGTGGCAATTTGCACTTGTTCTTGCGTCAACTCCAACTGCATATTGTAGTTTATTAGATTCATGAAAACTGTGTAATTTTAAAATTACATTCGAATTATAGCAAGTAAAGTGCTGTGTGCTGAATTAAATTCACATATGGCAAAGTACAACTACCTTCACCAAGATAAATTATTTTTATAAAAGAGAATAGAATGAGATTGAATGACATGGAAAATTTAATTGCCATTTTTAATTACAATTCAAATATGTGAACCGAATTTAATCAGCATGAATTTTTTTTTTTTTTTTCGAACAAAGAAAAATACCTCAATGAATTTTATTGATATAATTTATTAATATAAATGACATAATTATGTGATGAATTCTCATTTGAAATTAAAATCTTTATTATAAAATAATAATACCCGAATTAATAGATATAAAATAAAATGGAGCAATATATCCAAATGACAATAGAATGAGGAAGAAATTAAATTAATTTTTATTTCCTTTATAAAAATTAAATTGAAACTCTTACCTCAATGATGTTTTACTTGTCAATGAAGCAACAAGACCTCTTACTCGAGCGGAAATTCACAAACGATGAGAAACTGATCGTCGTTGTCGTCAACAACGAGTGCACCAGGGGAAAAAAGTACCTGCAAACGAGAATCCAAATTGAATAAGCTTTAAAATGGATTATCACTTGTGTTAAAGTTTGCGTGAGTTACATCACAATGAGCATAGTTGGTAAACTTATTATTCACTTTCTCGCTTCTATCAAAAACCCGTTGGCAATGCGATAAACAGACAAATATAAAACAACATTTATAATTCCGACTTATCTTACAACTATTTATATAAACTCCACAATCATTAGAAAATTGCAAAATTAAATAATTAAGGACGTTCGTTAGTGAAATTTTTTAGTACGTAAAATTTTTTTTTTTTTTTAGTTTTGATAAGTTGAATCATGTAGCTATCTACCCTTGAATATTCAGGACGCCTTATCGATAATTTAAGAAAGTTATTGAAAATCAAAAATCAAATTTTTAGCATAGAGCCTTATGGAGAATTAGCATTTTATGTATTTAAAATCACAAAAAGTATATTGTAAGAGTAGATACAATAATAAATAATGTTTAAAAATATTCTTTGAAATATGTAGTTTATATAACTCCACAAAAAAACAAGTGTTGACGAATGTTTAAATTAAATATTAATTATTTTAATAAAGATAATTGAAACTGTTTTGATAAATTTTGATAAATGGAGTCAAATCAATTTTTAATGTAGATCAACTGATTTTTTAAAATAAATACCTTAAAAATAATTGGTACATATAAAAAAAATTATAAATCATTGTTAAATTATTAATATATTTTACAACTTTTTTCAAGTTTGGAATAAATTTTATAAAAAGTTAGTACTCATTTGATTCTAGCGTAGCTATCACGAACATCCTTAAATATATGTTATTTCAATTCTTCATAATTCTAAAATATTTCTCACTAAATAACAAGAATAATAGTTAAATCATTTTTATTCTGACGTTAGAATGTAAAATACAAGAGTTAAACTTGTCAATAAATAATTCGATTTGAAAATGAAAAAAATGTTGAAGCTTTCGTTTAATATTGTTTTCTCCATTATTTTTGTTTCAGATATTTAATCACTGCAATTTATATGCGTCACTTTTGCTACATGCATGCATCAATATAGAGGAAGTATAAAATGGCTAGGACGTAAAAAATTACACATATCCATTTCTAACTAGCAACGATGTCCAACTGAACGGTACAATAGCGAGAATGGATAAAACAAAAAGCAACGGAAAAAGAAGTAAAAAATACTAAAAAAAAATTTAAACTGGTGAAAACTAAAAAAAAATATATAAAAAACACTAAAAAACCATCTGGTGGGACTCAGTTATTCCAGGGCAAATCGATTGTTCTCAATTCTCGTATTTATCGTAAATATACACTGAGAACCACACACCACTTCTCGTAAACTTGAAAATCGAACCGGCTCACCGTCGTCTAGTGAAACAATGTTTTACACAAAGAGAATATTGTGCATCGCGATTCAGAAAAGCGTTAAAAGAATTGAAATAAAAAAGAAAAAAATAGAAAATAATAAAAAAAAAAAGAAGAAGAAGAGGAAGAAGATTTTCGAGGATTAAATATATATTCTACTCAGTTCATTAATAAATCCATTACATTTTGTTTCATATGTACATACAGATTACAGTTAATAAAACCCAGCGAAACTATAAATTCACAGATTAATAATTTGTCAAGTGACGCACAAAAACTTACAACAATTTGATAATATTAAAACAATCTAAATCAGAAACAAATCATATATTTTATTTTAAATTAAGAAAGTTTGTAAAATTCTATTCATAATAAAATCTTATCTCAAAATATTTTACATTTATAATTAAAATAATAGTAAAAAATTTCCCAGAGCGAGTTAATTTATTTCCTTCTTCTTTTTTTTTATCATAAGTAAAAAGTGTTGTATAAAAATTTTTCTAAGAAATCTTTTCTGCTGGATTACTAACTAATATAATCTACATTATTTTTTCCTCTCTATCTCCATTATTCATTACATAAGATCAATGCGATACTTCATAAAGCTTTCTTTCTGTAATCTCCATTGCTTTTCCCCATTCATTTCTATTCATCTTCATTTTGCGTCTACTCTTTGCAAAATTTAAACTGAAACTAAGTTTCTTTCGTGAAGTACTTTGCCCGTTGGTATATATCGAATTCTATTGCCCCCAGGCTCATCGTATAGCGAATAGCAAAAACGCCCACGTATACAAAACGAAAGAAGAAAAATTTATATAAAAACGGAAAATAAAAAAGAGACAAAGCATAAAAGAAAGAATAATAAGAATGAAAGCTTGGTGAACGTGAGTATTGACGTTCATTAATAATTCACGCCATCACCTCAGGGCATCATGGCGACATCTTATATTGTTCAGTTGGTTTGGTTGGTCACAAAAAAAGTGCAAAAGAATTCGAAAATCATTCGTCGAAGAAAACTCTCACAAACTCGACGACAGAATTGTCTCAATTCTATATATTTTCTTCGTTTATAAATCGCTTCAATTGGATAAATATATATATTTCCCAACGATTTCCGCTTATTCGGAGACGATGAGTCACGCGCCTCGACATATGACGCATGCGAGTAAAGGATTTTTCGTGTGCACTCAGTGGAATCGGAAAATCCCTTGTTTATATACAACTGGGGGAAAAGTGAAACGAGAACGCGGATATCACAGCGGCGCAAATTTTTCTCTTCACCCTACGGAAATATAAATTTTCTTGTAGCACTGTATATATGTATATATAACGCATATATGTACATGTGAAATTTATTTCGATACTAAAAAGCTTCAAATCCACGTTACTGGTTGGTATCTTGCTAGATTTCACTATATTGAGTCACAACTTTGTATACATATACAGATTTATATATGTACATTTATTCGTTTTGAGGGAAAAATCTCTGACTTTATCCATTTACATTTCTATATAAGAATCATGCTCGATTTCATATCGGTTATCCATTTCTTTTTCTATTTACCATCAACAAAGATCAGAAAATATATCTATATGTATTTACACAATCCATACAAATCTGTGCGTAAAATTCTTGTTGCAAAATTTATTATCTTTTATCTGTGTCAACTCGTAAAACAAAAAATAACGATATCGAAATTTATGATTAATTTACTTAATGTTAAATAATTTATGATTAATTTTTTATCGCGTGGTGATAAAAAATGATTATTAATCATTATGACTGTATAATTAAATTGATATCATAATTAAAATTGACATAATCTACAAGAAATTGAGTTTTATTTTCCTTCAAATTTATTATAGATCTAAAGTTTTGCTGTGACATCAATTGATGATATTTTTTTTTTATTCAAATAAGAAAATTCGAAGCAAAATAAAAATAAAAATTGAGTATATCATCAAAGAAATATCTAAGTTTAGAAGCTGGAATAAGAAGACGTTTTTTTTTTTTAACTTTCTTAGATAGATAGAAATGTCAGAATTGAGGGAAAATAATATGTGAAACACAACTTGTGCTTCGATCTTTCGAACGTAAATATGCAGAAATTCAACATGAATATTTTATACATGACATAATCGGCTGAAGGTAAAAGCGAATACTAAAATGCTGATAGTACCCATATTATTTCCATGCAGATAAAGTACGAATATAAAAGAGCTAGCGTCTAAGTTAAAGAAGTTGACGAGAAAAACGGATTAAAGTGTGTAGATAGTCACTTTACCCATCACAAATTGCAGTAAAAGATCGCTCGTTTCCATCGTAATATCAATGAGTGGTAGTGGTAGTACTCTTATACTTGTAAAGTTAAGTGCTAATGGGCGAGGGTGACACCGAGATAAAAATGAAGATGAGTGTTACACCCTTGAAAACGACAATTTCATATCCATTTGTGAAAAGTGCACAAAATTCTTCATAACTCATTTGTTTTATAACAAAAACATTATAAGAAGAAAAAAAACTTTGTATAAACTAACGAAACATAAATTTACTGTGATAAATTATAAAATTCCAAAAATTTCATCATACTTTTTATTTACAGTTTCAAAAGTTTCCACAAGTCATTTAAATTTTCGAATAATTGATAATATATAACAGAAACATTCATAATTGAATTATTTTTTGTTGTATATTGAATAAACTGAGTCCATTGCATTAGATTTTTTCAGCCGAATCGATTTCTTAATTCAAGAATAATTTAAGACCTCATGCTAAATTTATGCGACCTAATTAAGAACAATGAAATATGGTAAACTCTTTTCCTTATTGGGCAACCGTATTGTGTAGATAAATAAATATTCCAGACTAAATCAGTGAACGATTGTATCACATTCTTATCCGATATTAGCTAACAAAATTTTAGGTAACAATTCCTTACCAAAATATTTGTCATTTCTAAAAATCAAAAAGGAACTTCACCACCGAGTAACTGATATTCAGGTTCTTAACTCATAACTAACTAAGAAATGTGACGCTTATTTATTAAAAGCTCGCCCGAGTCGAAATTTTTGTCCTTCTGAAGTACTTCAAATAATCGAATAGACATCCTACAGTCCTTGTCGGATCTATCATTCCTACCTTGAACCTCGTAAACCTATATAAATCGATGTTTAAATCTACTTTGGTGCTCTTTAGACCTAGCACAAGATTGTCTTATTTTATGTTTTGATAAACTAAGACGCAGAACCTCCGCAGGATCTCTTACTCCTATAATATTCAATAAAATCAGCTCTCAACACCTCGTGCAGTTATTAAACAAATGAGTCACGTAGTAGTGACGCGCACATAGACATCTTGGATGCATACTTTTATGCAGTCTGACGGTTGCATTGATTGCGGAAACTAAATGCAAATAAAAAAAAATTTGTGGCAATATATTTGTCCAGAGTGCATTTTTTATTAGTGAAGAAAAAAGGCGAAAAAATGGGTCGGGGAAAAACAAAATATGCGTTGATATGGTGGTTGACAGGCGACATAAAGACATGGTGAAAATTTTTTAATACAGCAAAGATTTTGGATTATTCACGTGACAGATAGTGATGAAAAAAAAAATAATAAATTGAAATATGAGGAGAAGCAAAAATAATATCATTGAATCGTAATAAAAACAATGATTTGAATTGTGAATATTTTTTTATTCTCATTATTTTCTCTATTTTCCCCAATTTTTATGATCCACTTCTCATCATTGACGTTTTTTTCGTCATTTCCTCTTGCTGTTCCACAAATGCATTTGTTACACTCAAAAGTAGGATAGTTAAAACATTAGGATCTGAAGGGTCTATGTAGGTTTATTTTCAGGTCCTCCTTTGCGCCTTAGAATGGAAGATTTGGCAATATGTGACTATTTCGAGGTCTTGAGGAGGAGTTGTATTTTCTATTAAAATATTTCCAAACAACCTTCTTTTCTCCTGAAGAATCTCACGAAATGCCAATTGTAAGGTTTAAAGTAGGACATAAATTTCGACTCGGGTCATGAAGAACTTGAAATACAATATTTAACCAGTAGTGAAACAGAGAATAACTGATAGTCTTTCGCTAAGAAAAATTAGCCACTAAATAAAGAGTATATACCCAAAGAAGTTACAGTACATCTTGAACTCACGAGTCTCTGACTCTATCGGAATTCCGGTAATACGGATTGGCAATTGCAAAAGAAATACACGAATACGAGGAGATAGATTTATTTATGGCATCAATGAATAAACGATACAGTGAGCGAATGCATAATAGATCTGATGCGTGTATTCCTATACTGCTAGTGATGGACGAGGCTCGTATCCAGGATAATTCGATTTCTTTCATTGATGACGAATTGGTCGATTGGGTATAATGGTGCTTTTGTTGGATATATTTGTTTTGGACATTTTGTGATTGCCTTTCTTTCTTTGTGTTGGTTTTCGGTGGCTTTTTCCATTCGAAAGTTCGTGCTTCTTTGATTGTATTCTCCGAGGATTCTTTTGGTCCCCGCCCTAAGTATGGGTTTCGAGTGTGAGGAGTGAAACAAGATCCCCACATAAGAAATATAACGGGATGACAAATGGGAAGTTGCCTGAACTAATCATTTAGAAATTTGAAATGAGGGAAAAGAGAAAAAAAATGAAAATACTTATAAATTTGGTAAAGATATCATTTTTATTGGAAATCGGTTCCAGTTCAATCAGAAATTTTTAACAGATTTTCAACTATCGACAGAATTTGGGATAAATATTAATAGTAAATAATTTCAAATATTTTCCTGATTTCTTTCAGCTTTCGAATAAAAATTCAGGAAAAAAATTCCAACACAGATTTTTCAGTAGACTTTTAACACTGAATTTTTCCTTGTGTATCATTTAAAAATATCCGATTGAACTGGAAAGGCTTTTATTTTTATCGAAACTCATTTATTATAAAATAAATATTGAAAATAAATTGCCAATATTAACGAACGACCCAAATTCCAAATACTAAATTTATATTTTTAACTATAAGTCACAGTATAACACATAGTCTAATTTCCAAAAGACGCCTTAATCATCTAAAGTTAGACACATTAGAACCTACATAATATCCCGCGCGTGCCATAACACGTGACTAAAATACCATCACGACCACATCACGTTTCTCGTGACAGTCACGTCGTTAGCTCCCCCTTCTATAACACACTTGGACCGGATGACAATGCACTTAACCAGGTAAGTACTCAACGTCATTTCCGGACAAATAGCCATATAATAATATACACATTATAAAACCGACGCTTCCTATCTCTGTACATTGGCGGCAACTGGACACGTGCTGTCATATATAAATCCCATAATTCCTACCGCTTTCATCACCTCAATCACATCAATATACCAATTGACTTCCCTCAAGCAATTCTAATTGTATTTAATCATAACACGTAGAATAATGTCAACAATTACAAAATAAAATGAAGGTTTAATTTATCAATGCATGGAATTCATTTTACAATCTAATAATTTACAATTCCATGTCTATTTATAATCATTTATTTGATGAAATAGTGGAATGAATTTTGATTAAAATCATGAATTTACATAAAAGTGCCTCAAAATTTAGTTTATACTTTATTTAAAATTAAACTAACCCGTTGATTGTTCAACATCTGGTGGCTATTCTAGTTCTAATGACTGAGATTTACGAAATTATAGGATAAGTAAAGTAAGTATTGACCACAAACTTGAAACTATTTCTTGTGAGTAAGTTATTGCATTAATGTTACGAAATGTACATTGTTTTCAAAGCACAACCCACTTCGATCGCTATGTCTGCTTTTCGCTGCTAAAACCATATAATCTCAGTTAGTTTGGCGAATGCAGTATGCATCGAATTGGTGCGGCGCACACCTATCCTCGGGCCATCCTATCATTGTGAGACTGCAGCAGAATAGAACCACACAACGATGAATTTAGTTAGAATTGCACAGAATAGAATTCTAATGTCTATGGTATATTGCTACTGTCTTGTAGCAATCTACTGTTTGAGCGACTGTATGGTAAAACTTTGGCCTTGATACTCGTCCTTCTCCGTATAAACTTTGTTGTTATACACAGGCATATGTAATTGCTCAATAGTTGTGAGAAATCGTGAGTTATTGGATTGATTCGAATAGTTTATCGAAATTTGCAACCTACATTTTTTTTCACCTTCCGTTTTCAACCTACATTTTCGGCTGTACACTCAAATGAATTTTCATTGTACATTTGGCCTACAAAGTAAGCGTTTTTTATTTCCATTTCTTCCAATTATAGGCCAAATTTACACTAAAGCCAGCGACTATTCAACGTACACTATTATTCAAATATTCGTCACAATATTTGAAATTATACATAATGAAAAATAATATCGATCTAATTTGAAACTTGGCTTAATTACAATTATCAAAAATCTGTGAAAGTAAAAAATTTGTTTATATATAAACATAGCAAATCACCAGATAAAATTAAAAGTATCAGAGATTAACAATAATTTCTATGAATTAAAATTAAAATACATAAAATGTTATAAGACATTTTGTTCATATATTTTTTTTTTTTTAAATAAAATTAGTTCGAGGGATTTAGTGATTGTGAATATGCTTCTTTTTTTCTTCCCCTATTATAGAGTTCAAAGATGTTGGCCCCGTGTTGAAGAAGAAAAAAAATGGAGGTGTTAAAATGTGAAAGCCACTTTTCGTCGTCTGGTATAGCGTGTGAAACCATTCGACAGGCCGTTGCTACTTTTAAAGTACCTGATAAAGTATTTTCTGCGTTATACACATACTTCACATTATTCCTATGGTACACACAGTAAAAATGCTAGTACAGTCTATACATAAAAAAAAATTCTAGCGTAAAGTGAATGAGTAATTGAGCACATCACCACCAAGTTTATTTTTCATGCATGTAAATTATTATTGCAAAAAAACTAATTTAATCATATTTGCTATGATACTCTAATAAAATTTCATTAATAATGACGTTGCTTATAATTATTGTATACTTAATAAAATGCAATTCAATTTATATCAATGACTAGAGCATAAATCAATAATTATACAAAAATGATTAAACTACCGTCGGAAGTATTTAAATATTGATTTAAAATCAAATAATATCTGGTATCAATTGCGTATAATATTTACTCATTATTATTTTATGAAAATGTTTATAAATTTGATTGAAGTCTCATGGACAGTTTATGACTGTAACAAAGTTGCGGAAACGATAGTGGATAAGATGAAAGCATTGGTGGAATTGTAAATCGATATCTAAATGGCTGTGCTATAAAGATCCTTTATAAAGATCTTCACTGGACGCTCCCATGAGGCACTCAAGTAGCGACATTTTTACGATGGAAGTAGTTTCATGGGTATCATCTCCTTATTATTACCACCAAAACTGTTAACTGTGTGTTTCAAAGTAAAGTTCAACATTATATTACATGGTTGATTACATTTTAGTGTGACGAGATTTAAATATTATTAATGTGATTAAATTTCATGGATATTGTGTTGTTATTATTGATTTTCACATTAATCCCATAACGTTGATAACAATTTTATGAAAATAAATGTACAAATAATGTGGGAATTTTTACTAAACAAATAAATTATTCAAACTTTATCGTAAATCCGATTTACCATATTTAATATATTCTCGATGATTCATCGTATTTCATGTATTCTCATTATTCAACAATATGAACTCGGTTGTAAAACCTATCATTGAATCAATACCGATTTGATCAGCGGCAAATACTGGATACATCATTCATATATAAATGTCGAACACAACACTTGTATATAGATTACATTATATTTGTTTATATTCAGACATATTTCACATTTAGCATCAACACCTGGACTATATAACCCAGTGAATTTCATACAAAACAACAGTAGTTCCACTTTAATTTTGTGTTAATTCCTAAATTTTTAATTCGATTAACAACATTGATCTACAATTTATATCAAGTCATTCATCGTATAATTTATTTCTCAATAAAATTTTATAAATTTAAAGTGATCTTTAAAATATTTCTATCCTAAATTCGGGACACTAAATTTAATTCTATTTAAATACTTTCGCGGAATTTGATATTACCTAAAACAGAGATGTGAAATTCGTGGATTAGATATGTAGAATTGAGGAGAATAATTCAAAATTCAATCAGCGAATTCGTGAGAGAGTTGTCGCATGCTCGACTTGTCAGCAATGCCAACGTCAGCCGCATGCAAATTATGTAATCTCTCGCGGAAAGCTAGTGACGCCTATAGTGTTGGGTTCCGTATAACATTTACGATCAAAGGATTAAGCCGTCGTGAAGGCGATTAGATGACAAGACCGCCTGGTGCCCCGTTCGCTAAATTGGATCATGATTAGTAGTTGGTGATGTTAAAGAGGCATAATCCTATTTAAAATATAACGGATATTTTATAAGAACTCATTAAAATAATCGTTTTGATGATATAATATTATTAAAAAATAAAAATGAATAATAAAAATGATGTTTTATTGATATTATATTATGTACAATTTGTCTTTGTATAATTGTGTGCTTGTCGGGAAATTGCTCTTTTATATATGTACATTTTATTTCGATAGAATGCAATTCATTAATCTGACAAATTTAATTCTGATAAATTGATGAATTTTTGCAATCGATTGATGTTAAATTGAGAATAAATCGCTTAGTAATAATTGTAATGGAAATATTTCAACATCATTCAAACAAATGAGAACAGATACTTTTTAATTAAAAAATGTCCGCCAATCATTAATTAATATTTAATTTACAAACAAAAATTTTTTTACACATTTCCGTTGGAAAATTAAATTAAAGTGAAATAGTGTTTGATTTTTCATAAAAGTAAAATAAATTTATTCAATTGTCACATAAAATCGTGTTCTGCTTACAGAGAATAAATGTAAATTCCCCACTAATAATAAATGCTGTATCCAACAATCATCGAAATTTTAATCATGTAAATTTATAAAACAAAAGTTATTAAATCAGTTATAAAACAGACTAAAGAAAATAGAAAATTATCTGCAGTAATATCTGAATATTCCACTCATTGACTGCTGAAGAATTATTCTGCCTTCATCATTGCACTTTTAGAATACTGATGAGATTCTGAAATACCAAGATCGCATTTTGCTGCCGACGTATAGTAATATATATCTACCTACATAGTAATTGGCATAATAACCGGACCATAGTTTAATTGAATCTCAACCAAACAGAATAAAAGAATCAACGAATATGAATGAAACAAAAGAAAAAAAAAAATAAAGTAAGAAGCCCTGCTATGAGACAAGCACATTGTATGCTTAGAATTGCTAATCGGTACATAACTTCTTGAAGACTACCTTGAGGTGAGTATAGAAAACTCAAGAGTACAAATTCAAGTTGACATGACAACGCGTGTTCAGCAGCCCGACGCGGTCATCCAAGTTTTCCCCAAGTCGGGTTTCTAACATTGACGACGACATTTATGCAAAACTTTGGAAAATTTTCCATAGCTATTGTGTAAAAGTTCCTGATGCGCAACACACTGCCGTTGGTGGTGGATGCACCAACGTTATACGCCTGCGTATGATCTTGACGACAATTTTACGATACTTTTCTGTGAGTATTATTTATGCTGAAAGTTAAAGAGAAAGGGTAAAGCACAAATTGTAATAGACAATGAATCATTGTGTGATAATGCAAGTTTCACGCTGGATTTGCAGCTTTACTCGTTCCGTATACAACACCAACTGACAACTTATATATGGAAGCTTTTCAGCATGAATCTGAATACAAAAGCGCGATAAATATGGCACCAAAATCATTGGCCTATAAAGTATCTTGAAAAACTCTGAAATAATGTAAGATAAATAGAGACGAATGTTCTTTCTATTTAGTATTTATGAACAATTCGAAAATTAATCTTTCTAAACGGGTCACGCTATATTTTACAATAATCCAAAAGTTCTATTTTCATTTGAAGAAGGTTTAATGAGGATGAAAAATTAACAATGATAACCAATCAACTTGCGGTTAAATAAGTGTTGATTTTTAAGATTAATATAAAGTATTTCCGTGATATTTATTATTTTCCGGAACGGGCCGCAAGACCTCCGGCTAAAGTTCAATTGTGAATCAAGTCACGTGCGCCGGGAGCTTCGGCAGTGAACAAAAAAATGTAAATAAAAAAAAAAACGACAGTCGTGAGAAAAATAAAGTATTGTGGACGATCTTTGTCATAAACGTTGATAAAGTTCCAAGCCAAAAGATTAACTCTATATCGGTAATCGAAAGAAAGAAAAAAAAACGAACAATTCAATATCGGAATTATTTTCATTCCCAACTTACGAAATAGATATTTATATATCACTCGATGTTAATTATTGTATTAATTATTACTGCACAATATTTAATAATTTCGGCAGGGACTTTGAACAAAAAACGATACTTTTAGCTGCAATATATTATAATTCTTCAAATTTATTTCTATTTGTCTATCAGTAATTGTAAATTTCACCGACATTCGCAAAATACTTCGGGTAAATTCACGACAATTTTCACATATCTCGTTATTTTTGTTTGTCTAAATAATTTTTTCCTCTCTAAAACAATTTTTGGCAACTTTCCATCGCGGTTTTGCAGTATGTACTTACGCCATTTATTTTTTTTTTTCCAACTTTCTTTTACCCTCGAGTTCTTCAAAGGTCACACGAAATTCGTTAGCCTCTTTTTCTAAGCCCATTTTTCGCATTAATTCAAATTCTCCTCCTCAACCAAAAATATCCTCAATATAAATCGTCTAAACACCCATTACGAAATAAATTGATCATTAACAATTTCGTAAAACCTATTCCTTAAAAACCTGCAGTATCAGCATGTAATTTTGTTTACCAATGGACCAATCCGATTCCCCTCGAGATTAATAAAAGAGCACCGATAACATTTCATTAATTCGTTCAAGCTGATTATACAAACATAAATGTATGTATAAATGTTTGTATCCCTTTTTGTACTTTGCTTCCAACCCCCAATTTCCATTTCAGCCCTCTCTCATTTCGATTTTCGGGTACACATGGCACACAAAACTCCAAATATTCCATTGCACTTCTAGCTGGCTCCAGATTCGTTGCAGCACGCGCACCAGTAGTGTATTTGTAATCCACAAATCCCGCCCACCCGATCGAAATCGTTTCCACGAGAATGCCCGGGAGACCAACAATTACTTTTCCTCTTTGTCTCATTCCCCCTGTTTTATTCATCAAATAGAAAATGGCAGTCGTTGTGAGGGGAAAAATAGGAAGAAAAAATAATAAAAGTGTTGAGACAAAAAAGAAAAACCAAACGTAGTGTAAAGCCTCAACAATTTCTAAGACTTTTTCTCACACCCCGTGTCATATTATACAGTTGAACTAAGAATGGAACGATGAGCGAAGAAAAATCTGAGAATCGTTGGAATAAATTTAACGATCTCATTTTGATTCTTTTATTCTTTCAAGTCGCACTGATATTCTCTCATTGAACTCTGTCTATATCATTTCTTTCATCATATCTATTTCTTTATTTCTTCCTATCGATTCATCATTCATCGCCATCATTCGGATAAAGTAATCTGACTATGGTCGAGGTTATTTTATACATAGATATATTCTTATTTGTATTTAGTTATATGAAAGAACGCGCTTTTGTGATAGAACTTCAATTGTACGAGTATGGATTCGACAGTTGTGTTTGAAAATCGTACGATAACAATATGAGGTGTCACATAACAAACAGTTGATACAAATGTATTAATAGTAAAAGCTTATCGTTGGATATGAATGCATACAGAGATATGATATTATGATATCACAATCAACGTTGAACATATCAATAAAATGAAATTAAAAAAAAATATACACAGTGAGATTTTTTGTGTAAAAGTCCGATAAAAATTCGATTTAAAAATTATTTCAATACATTTTTCACAGCAAAAATTGTTAAATCAATGCAATATTTATTTAATATTTAATGCAAAATTAAAATGTAATAGTAATAGAATGCAATATTTATGTAATTTGATTTAATAAATAATATGTTAAATACTTGGAAAGAATTAAAAGATATTTTTAATTACTTAGTTATCGATTTAACAAGAAATTTATTCAGTTTGTTTAAATATTATTAATGTTAAGGAGAATTTTTTTCCTCTTGTACTTCAAATGTTGAGTGAACTTTTATACAAAATTGTTTACTGTGGATATAAGTGCATATTGTGATTCTCTAACGAGTGGTATATCTTTTTTTTTTTTTAAATAATTATATGAAGTAATTAAAATATTGGAATTTGTTGGAACATAACACAGATATTTCTGACAGAAAATAAGATATTTACATCATTATTAAATTGTAATGTCAATCAATTCTAAATCGGCAAAAGTTAAAATTTTTAAATTCCATTAAATTATTTTTTACTAAAACTAATTTTACAATAAATGATTTTTATAATTCTAATTTTTAACTTTCTGTTTATTGAAACTTCGACAATCTATCACTTTTGTGTGTGAGCGTACACATTAACCATTACTCATAATTATTTAAAAATAAATTCTGGAGATAATGAAAATTAAATTAGAAAAATCTCTATCTCGATCTACGAAATCCAATTTAATTTACATTAAAAACAATTAACACAAATTCCGAATAAACTTTCAACACAAAATTTCTCACACTGAAGATATAAATATCAAACTATAATTACATATTTTGAGATTAAGTACTTCAAACGCAAATAAGTCATAAAAAATAAAATGTGTAAATTCGTAAATATTTGAAATAAAAAAATATTTAAAAAAAATATTATTTCTTGAGGATTTGTTTAGACTTTGTTTTACTACACTGCAGAGTTGTGTACTCATTTGATGCTTTATCTTAGTTATACTTAAACGATAAGTGAGGGACCGAACGTGAAAGTGAGAAACGTCGCTGATGTGAGCGCCACGCCTTTGATTGTTGCCGACAAAGAAAATTCTCCCTCATTCTTTCTTCTTTTCCCTCTTTGTTTCTTTCTTTCTTATTTTTGTGTATTAAAGAGAATAGTGAAGAGCAATTGAAACATCGCGCTGTTGTGTAAAATATTTTGAATGCCCTTTAGTGGAGAGACGAGTCAAAAATAATGTAACAGTGAGGGAACAAGTCAAAAATTTGTAGTAAATCAAATAGCAAAATAATAAATAATATAATAAAAAAAATTCTAAATGCATGAATAGAAATTTATTAATCATAATTACGATTTTTAAATAATTATGAATAATTATAATGACGCACATTCATACACAAAAAACTCATATCGATGAAATTTCAATGAATAAAAAGTTTAAATTTCAAATAAAAATTATTTTCAATGAATTATTTTTTATAAGGGATAATTTCGTAGAATATTAAATTAAGAAATAATTTAACAAGTATTTTTTAATTGGGCTTCCATCTATTTACAATTGACATATGTGTATTATAATTTTGAAGAAATATAAAATTTTCCCTCGACTTTTTGTATCAAATTTTTTAAATTATTATATTATTTCAATGTTTGATGGTTATATCTGAAATATTTCTGACAATTTCCTATTTTTTTACTGCTTTATTATGAAAAAAAACCTTTTTTTAGTTCAACAGAAGAATAAATTCACCATTTGTTTAGACAAAAAATTATGTCAAATTGAATAAATAAATAATTAACACATTTTTTTGATTCTTGATTCGAGTATTCAACATATTATTTATGTTGAATAAAATCACATAAATATTGCGTTGATTTAACATGATCATATCGTATAATAATTGAAAAAAAAATTCAATTACAATTTTATATAACTGTTTCTAATTTTTTTTACTTTATAAAATTCCAAAAAATATTATGGGAAATTCATTTTTATTCTCCACTGCGAAAAAATATTAAAAATATATGTTTCAAATGAATAAACATTATGAATTGTAAACTGTTCACATAATATATCAAATATAAATATAAAATTAGCTAAAAATACATTTTTTTTTGTTTTAAAATCGTTGGAAATATTTACAAAATTTCACAACAAAGGAAAACCAAAATTCCCTTCTCCAAATACACTGTAAAAAATTTCACATCAACAAAATTTCTGTTAATAAATTCTACATCAAATATTTAAAAAAAAACTATTCGTAAACTATAAAAATAATTCTACTCAAACTAAATAATATTCAACGCTAAATCTAACACAAAATTTTGTCCCTGACAAACTAAATAAATTTTGTGTTAAATAATGCAGAACAAAAAATTCAACATATTTTTCAACTCAAATCAAATCAAATAAAAAATATTTTCTCAATCTACCATAACTTTAAATAAACTATCTATCTATCTATCTAACTTCCGAATTAAAACTGTTCCAAAAAAAGAAAAAATATGCACAACAAAAATTTTCAGTGAACTTTAACAAAAAATTATTAAATAAATCTACAAAAATCTCAAATAATAAAATTGATATTGTGAAAAAATGAGAATGAAAGATTTATAAAATATGTCAACCCTCTCAAACACGACATTTATTGATAGCAACACAGAAACTCTGCTAAATTTACCGAAATATTCACAGTCTCCACAATGAGAATTAACAATAACTTCACTTCATATCTATATATTTGTCTATAGAAGTTTCAGTTAGTTATCTCAACGCGACAATGATGCAATTGTCAAAAAGCGACCACGATGTGGGTGACGGAACTTGTTTATACCCTCTACAATATTGATCGATTCACTCTAAAGCTTTTTATACATATATATATATTTATATATTTCACATGTTTGTAAATATGTGAGTGTGCAAGTTTCGTATTCGCGTTTTTGTAATCCACGATTAAAATTCGTTGCACACAATAATGGCTGAAAACCATCTCTCTGCTGTACAATATTCAATAAAAATATTCAGTTGTGTATACGTGGTCGAAAAGTCTGATAAATAATAATAAAAAAAAAATAAACGCGAAAAAATGGTAGAGAAACAAAAATAAAAACAAATAATCGCTGGTTTTATAACCATTATACGGATTTATTCTTTCAAATACTTTTTACTTCGGATTGATTTAAATGGGATAAAATAAATGAATTGTTGAAACCAAAAAATATTTATGGGTTTTTGGGATTTTAAGGAAAAAAATTGGCTTTTGATAATTGGATTGGAACATACACAAATTATCTAAAAAAAACCATTTGGATTAGATTTTTTTTTTTTTTTGAATAATGAGAATATAAAAGTATATATGAGTGAACTAGAATTCAAATAAACGAAAAAAAAAAATTAAAATAATGAATAATTAAAAAAAATGGTAGAAAATAATTTTTTAAAAAATCAAAATGCAAAAAATTTCAATGAAACAAAAAATTTTAAAAATTTTAAATTTATATTTATTTTGTGTTATTCATATACAGTATAAATAATAAGTAATAATAAAGAGGAGATGACAGAAATTAAATAATGAAAAATTAAGATAGAAAAAATGTCAATGGAAGACAAAAATTTATTGAATATATAATTTATGTGTTTGGTTTTGCATTTTTCAAAAATAATAAAGAATATTTTCAACAATTATTTGATTCGAATGAACCAATAATGAACAAGAGAATTCAACTAAACTGAAAAACTCAATGAAAATAATGAATAATTAAGAAAAATGGTAGACAATAATTTAAAAAAAAAATCAAAATGCAAAAAATTTCAATGGAACAAAAACTTAAAAAATTTCAAATTTATATTTATTTTGTGTTATTCATATATAGTATACCGATAACATTTATAACAAATTTCAAATGAGTTTGAATTTTTTTAAAATAATAAAAAATATTTTCATTATTTATTTAGTTCAAATGAACCAAAAATGAACCAAAGAATAAAAAATAGCTGAAAAAAAAAATAATCAAATATATAATTTATATTTAATTCTTATGATATTTATATATATAATATCTACACTAACAAAATTTATTACAAATTTTTAATGCTTTTGCATTTTTTGAAAATGATAAAAAATATTTCCATCAATTATTCGAAATAAAAACACTAAAAATTCGATATGAAAATCCTTGAACAATATATAAACAAATTTAAAAAATTCCTCATCTTTATTACAAATTGAAACAATTTACAAACTTCTAATAATGAATAATTAACCAC
Organism: Microctonus aethiopoides; assembly: GCA_030347275.1. NCBI lineage: Eukaryota > Metazoa > Arthropoda > Insecta > Hymenoptera > Braconidae > Microctonus > Microctonus aethiopoides. The sequence goes on from JAQQBS010001422.1 coordinate 15,508,041, forward strand.
TACTGATTAACAACTGTCATAATTCTGACTATTCGTCATATAAAATAATGAACGAAAATGAATTTTTTATAGTCCAATAAAATTATCCTTCAAAATGTTCAAGAAATTTATTGAGCCATGAAGTAAATAAATTATACCACATAACGATTCATTTCATCTAACAAAATAAAATTTTGCAAATAATGATAAAAATAAATATAAAATTTTCCAATCAATTAATTAAAATAATTATTCATTCTATCTAAATTAAATCATTTTCCAAGTAAATTCCGAAATTTATAAACCATAATAAAACGTTCCCAATTTTCTTCTCAAAATTTTCACAATAATATTCATATCAACCTCATCAATTAACACACTACACAAATTCATAAACATTATAAAAAATAACAACATTTTCCAAAAATTAATAAAATACAAATAAATTTTTTTCCCAAAAAAATATCAAAGTAATTTTTTCTTTTTCCACAATTTCATTTCTCTTCGTGCACGTCTATTCCTGATGTAATTCTTTTAAGTGAACATCCTGCAATTGAGAGTCACATTCTGTCAAAGTTTCCGGCGACTATATACATTCAAACATATACACACACGACGTATTTTCTGTATACTACATATTACATATACATACAATTCGCTTAAAACTATACCGACCTAGTGCAGCCGTTGCCACAAATTATAATAAAGAAATATTTCCACTCTGTGCAACCAAATAAAAAAAAATAATAAAAATAAATAAAAATTGCATCTGTATTCGGGATATACAGGAAAACAAATATATACATACATCTATAAAATATATATATATATATATATATACAATATATTCTTATGTACTTTTGGACACATATGTATATCCATAACGATGTCACATGAAATTTTGAGTAGAAAAAATAGCATAAAGTTGAATGACTGAAAATTACGTACATAAAACACGTTATGCTTCATTGAATTAATGTATGAATATTATAAATAAATGAATAAATATGTACATATATTAGGGTGATTCGTTTGAGCTGAGGACTATATTTTTCTTTATAAACATTCAAAAAAAAATTCCCAACAAAGATGAGCTTTTAATTTTAATATCAATTACTTCCTAATAATCAATTTGAAATTTTATTATTTAATTAACACGTAAATCTCAATTTTTTTTTTCATTCATGTATAGCTTCGCGGCATTTTATGCTATTTAATTGGTTTTCAGCAGAAATTGTACAGAAATATATAATCTTTAAAAGTGCCTATGACTAAATTATGTTATGTGAACTGCCCCGACGGTAAAAAAAAATGTTAATTCAGCCGATTTTTGGTTAAATTTCATGGTTTTTTCGATTTTTCTCAAAAACTATTAATTTTACAGCAAAAGTTAATGAGACATTTTTTGTAGGAAATTGAATTTTCTATAGAATTGCCTTCTTGACTAAAAACTGTAGAGCTAATAGTTTTTGAGAAAAATCCAATTAAAATAATATCATGCAATTCATAGTTAAAATTTCCATATGTTTAATGGGATTTTTCTCAAAAACTATTAACTCTACAGTTTTTGGTCAAGAAGACATTTTTGTAGAAAATTTAATTCCCTACAAAAAAGGTCTCATATACTTTTGCTGTAAAGTTGATAGTTTTCGAAAAAAATCGAAAAAACCATAATAAATTCAAACAAAAAAACGCGGCTTCAACATTTTTTATCGGTGGGGCAGTTCACAGAAAATAATTTAGTGATAAGCACTTCTAAAAATTATATATTTCTGTACAATTTCTGCTGAAAACCAGTTGAATAGCATAAACAAGTAAATGAAAATAAATAAAAAAAAAA
>JAQQBS010001422.1:15511046-15533027 GCA_030347275.1 Microctonus aethiopoides
AACGCTGGACAAACGTATCAGCGAGAAAAAAATTCAAATTTCGCATTTGGCGGTGCCAACTTCACACAGCTGAAATTCAACGTAAAAATTTTATCATGGTTTGAACTCGTATGCCAATATGGTGCCACGTCGGGGAATTTCACTGTGAGTATAAAAAATAAACCCAGGGCTGAATAAAAGCAAAAAATAAATGCATAGATTGTCCGCGTGAGATCAATTGTGGAATGCACATAAGTCCGTTTTCCCATTCCTTCATTCCTCACCGTCGTCTCATCACCACCACACGTCCTATTTTGTCTCATCACATTGTCGTAATACTGCGGTCATGTGTCCGTATGTACATACATATGTAGACACATATATAAATGCCTTACAAGTATTTGTATAAGAGTAAATTGTGGGAAAGCTTCGAGAAGTTGAAATTCACATTGTGCAAAGTCAAAACTAATAAATTTAATCATGTATCAAAGTCACTTAAATTATTATCAATCTATTAAATAATACTAATTATAAATTCTCTAAATCATCAATTAAATATCATAATGCTAATTAAATTCATTGTAGCTTCTATAATTCATCTCTGAAGTATTATAATTATGACCCACATTTGATTGATTTAAATGTCTAAATTGTATTATTTATTATTTATTAACAATAGCGACAAATGTTTAATTAGCTTAACTATCATAATCATCCAACAACAACAACAACAGTAATATAATCATCCCAATACATTAACTATAATAAAATAAAAACAATTAATAAATAAAATTTAATAATATCTATTATCTCGCAACTCACACGAAAATTTTCGTCCGACACTTCATATTCAAATTGCTCTCACGTCCATATAATGCGTCGTACGTTGTAAATGAATATAAACAAAATTGTAGAGCAGAATGAGGCGCACAAAATGCATATAAAATAATATAAATTTTGATTAACCGTTTACAAGCTATTCACATTTATAAATGAACCTGAACTTCATCACTTTATCAATTGATTTTATCACTATTCAAAAAAATTAATAAATAAATAAACAAATAAATAAATAATAATAATAATAAATGAAATAATATTACATCTATCATGTTGGAGAAATAAGATCAATGAAAAAAAATAAAATGCTTCATAAAATGCACCAGGGACAAATATAATCTCAGTACAAATTTTTTTTTATTTATTTTTTTCCTTTTTCTATTCACATTTTTGAGCGTATCGTCAATAGCTGTAGAGTGCACTCAACTTGTTTAACAGTATAAGATGTATATATGTACTCCAACATACACATGCTCACATACATACATATACATACACAAAAATATATGGCTTTAGATCCCAGAGTAATTCATTGTCTCGTCGTGCACCCTCGGCGTCATTTGAGAGTGTCGATGGGAGGTCGATTTTTCTCGTTGTCTCGTGTTTGAGTAGCTGTATGAGAGACTTATATATACCACACATCATATACAAGTGATGTGTATATAGAGTGCAGTACAGAACACTATTGAGAAGAATAGAAACAAGAGGCCAGAGTGAACAAGTGAGAAAAAAAAATATAGAGGGCCAGGAATATATCCAATGCAATGCCACTTTCGTCCACATTAAATTGGCAGACTCTACGTGCGACGAAAGAAAATATAACGGGAACATATATACACACACAATACACAAACACACATATTTTATATATTATATGTATACGTGTTTGAACATGTTAATCTGTATTTGTGTGGGTGGGAGATGGAGGAATCGATCGATGTTGGTCCAAAGTGTTCAAAACCACGATGGCAAATTGTTGGATAGCAGAGTATGCTTCCAAGCAATTTATTTCATCGCACTGAGAACCAAGTACGTGATATTTTGCGAATGACACTGGCAATGTTGGATAAAATTAAAAAAAAAAAAAATTTTTTTTTTTTGTCAGTAATTTGTATTTTATTTGTGATTTTTATTTGTTTACAAATTTTATTCACTTGATTTGAATTTATATTTATATTGTTGAACATGACATAGAGAGAAGAATTATTGATTTGATAAAAAAAAAAATATGTATTTTTTATTTTGTGATATTTTTAATTTAAATTTTGTTTTATAATTGCAAGTGGCAAATACAGTTGTCGATGGACTTTTTAATCGGAATTAAAATCATTGAAGATAAACGGATTTGTTAATTTATTCGATTTAAATATGATGGAAATCATTCAGAACGAGTTTAAGTTATTATCGTGAAAATATTGATTTATTTATTTATTTATTTATTTTTTGAAATAAAAATACACAAAGAAATTATTTTGCTTTTTTTATTTTTCGATTGCTTTTGGCAAAATAGTGATGGGAAAAGAGTTGGTGATTGAATGAGCGTGAGTATGAGAGGAAAAAAAAATGGTAGAAAATAGTGAATCGAATGTATAGAAAAAAAATAAAAATAAAAAAAGAAACGTGCACTTTGCTATTGGACGATATTTGAAAAACCAAGCTAAAAAATTCACGTTGGTCAATCGAATAACATCAAAGGAATGAGCATCACAGCAGTGCATTCAATTCAATGCTCTCGAACTTCACGTTTTATAGTTACATTTCATTTTTGATATTATATTTATTACTATTTAGGATTTGTTTTATTTTTTGAATATTTTTTACGACGGAAATAATTTTTTTTTTAATTTATTGCTATATTCGTTGCTGATAATTTTCAATTCATTTCATTCATTTGATTAAAGTGATTTTGTATACTTGTTGATGTAATTTTTAATTTTTTGAATATTATTAATTATTTTTGATTTTAAATATATTATCAATGTTTAATTAAAATTAAAAAAATTTTCATTCCATTTTTTATTGTCACTTTTGTCGCTGATAATTCACAATTTTATTGTCAAAATATAAAAAAATTATTATTGAATTTATAATTCAGTTAATCTTTTACATTTTTTTTTATTCATTATTAAATGTATTTTAATACGTACTGATGTCAAAATTTATATTTATTATTTAAAGAGTTGGATGTATAATATTAATGAAAATGAAAATATAATTCAAAAAAATTACTTGGTTAATGATTAATTTTTTTTATGTGAGAATAAATTAAAATTCTTGTGGAAAATGATGAGCATATTTGAGAAATAATCACACTAAAAAGAAATTTAGTGACGCAGCTGTAAAAAAAATTAATGCAGAGTGAAAAATTAAAAAAATTAATCATCGAAAAAAAAATTTTTTTTTTTTTTTAAAATTCAATTTCAGTTATTGTTTTTATAAAAATCGATATGAATAAAATAGATCAGTAAAGTTATGAATTATCAGCGGCTAAAGTGACAGTAAGAATGGAATAAAAAATTTTTTTAATCAAATATTGATAATAATTAAAATTAAAAATAATTAATCAAATTCAAAAAATTCAAAAATACACCAACAAGTATGCGAAATCAATCCAATCATATGAGTGAATGAAATTAAAAATTATAAGTAATGAAAGAAACAAATAAATTAAAAAAAAAATTGAATATCAATAATTAAAATTAAATTTGATAATTAATCGAAAAATCAAAAATTACACCAGGAGATGTAAAATGGGTTCAATAATCACAATTTATTTATAACAACACATCTCCAATAATAACAATAATCATAATCATCATTATTATAAATATTATATTCAGCATAGAATATTTTTTTAATTAATGATAACCTGAATAAATAAAACAAATTTCAATAAACAATGCCGAAAAAAACAAATAATTGAACATTACCATCAAAATGAAATATCCAAAATTCAATTCTAATATATAATGCTACGTTCTAGGGGATCTATTTTTTTATTTTATTGAAATTTTATCAAAAATTTTATTTTTTTTAATTTTATTAAAAATTTTATTTTTTTTAATTTTATCAAAAATTTTATTTTTTTTAATTTTAATAAATTTTTTTATCAAATTTTATTAAATTTTATTAATTTTTTTTTTACTAATTTTAGTAAAATTTTACTGATGTTATTAAAATTTTACTAATATTATTAAAATTTTACTAATTTTATTAAAATCTTACTAATTTTATTAAAATCTTACTAATTTTATTAAAATTTTACTAATTTCATTAAAATCTTACTAATTTTATTAAAATTTTACTAATTTCATTAAAATTTTACTATTTTCATTAAAATTTTACTAATTTTTTTTAAAGTAAAACAATAAAGACTAATAACTTTCAGCGTTCATTCGAGTTTGTTCAATGTTATTTTTTTCATTTTGTTAAATGTACTTTATTTTATACATTATTTAAATGTGCGGTACGAAAGCTAGGACACGAGATTTTGGGACAGTGGATTTTGGACTGAATACATGTTTGTGGTTGTAGAATTGGATGCGATTGGATAAACGGGACGATGGTTAGAAGCACTGTCCACCTCGAAAGTGGTATTGATATATATTATTCACTCATGAATGACCCACAAAATATGTTCAACCACAATAATATATACAGATAAACCCTTTAAATACATGTATATCACATTTATGTGATTTTGACAGTGTGTTATGTATCGTATATTTTATCGTAGTAGAACGATTTGGCATTTATTCACGAATAAACTTGATGGTAAACCACATCAACCATCTCTGCGACCAGGAAAAATAATGATAGTTTGTGGGGACAGTGGTTGTGCTTTTAGCACTAATAATTGTCTCAGTGTAAGTGTTGTATGTATTATTTATTATATCCTAGTTGAAAAAAAAACTTAGTAGAAATTTTGAGTGAAAATTGACTAAAAATTTGTATTGATGGTTTTTTTGTAGGAATTTAAATGCGAAAATAATTCTGCTTGGAATTAATGACATTTATTGTTTGTATTTTTAAACATTTTATTTGTGTTGAATTGAATTAGATGAATATTGTGTTTATTTAATTTAATATAACTTTTGTTTAAAATTTTTTGTTGCAAAAATCTTTAATAGAAATTTTGAGTGAACTTTTACACAAGATTTTTAAAAATTCTTTTGAATAAATTAGTGAAATTGTGAATTATCATCGACTAGAATGACAGTAAAAATGAAAAAAATTTTTTTTTCATTAAATATTGATAATAATTAAAATTCTGAATTGATATTTGGATTCGAAAAGTCAAAAATTACACCAACAAGTATTCAAAGTGTAATATTGTTTCAATGTTTAAATTAACATTGTTAATGATTTTATATAAGTGTTGATATTTTTCATTGATTGTAAATTTCAGAAAATATTATGGGAAATTTAATATTTGTATTAAGTACAAATCATTTCGAATTTAGAATTCGAACAACTTGAAAAAATAATAATTAATTTTTTTTTCCTCTCAGATTTTTTTTCATACTTTTCAATATTATAATTGAGGTCAAGAGGTAAAAATCTTGCGTTCAGCAAACTGCTATGTATATATTAAATTCAGCTTTATTTGTTATCCTATTATTCCAAAAAGAAAAAAATTCACGAAAATAAAAAATTCTCATTTCCATTTACGATAAAAATATCATGTGAAATAAAAAAAAAATAACACTCATAGAAACGAAAATAAAATTTTTTTTTTAATGTGAGTGCAATTAAAAGAAACGAATATAAATTATGAACTCAAATAAATGCAGAAATAATTTTTAGAAAAATAAAAAAATATCATTTTATTACAATCAAGCTTGAAATTTTAAATTATTAATATTATCATAAATATATGCCATGAAAATATTTATGTATTATACCATAAAAAATAGTAACAATAGACATGAAACTCTTCACTATAAAACAATTGAAACTCTTGATATTTAAAAAAAATAATAATGATTTATTTTATTTTTGACGAAGCTACAAAACAGCTTTATTATATAGAAACATTAAAATTGCTGACGCTTCATTAAAACAATGTGAATAATGAGCATTGAGTAGAGAAATCACATCGAGAAAAAAATAAAAAAAAAAACATTTGCATATAAAAATATACACTATTCTAAAGACGAATAAAAATGATGAAAAAGAATGAAATTAAAATATTCTACTTCACTATTTGTAACCATTTTTATTTTCCTTTATTACCATTATTAAATAAACAATTGTTTTATAACGATAGTTTTGTAGAGCAACGAAGTTACTTGAACAATATGTTGAATTATTTGTAATTTTGAAACACGGACAGAGAAAAAAAAATAAAAATGGATACAAACTCAGTAAAGATGTCATTTTTATTCGACATTGGTTTTAGATTTATCTAATATTTTTTTTTGAGAGATTCACGATAGTAAATTTCATGTAAAAATCCACTCAAAATTTGTGTTGAAATTTTTTTTCAAACAATTTTTACTCAGAAGTTATGTTTAATCGATAAAATATTCATTTCGTTCGATTTGATATGAATATTATGTTAAACACTTGCAAAAATTCAAAAAATGTGTTGATAAAATTCATTTTTAAAAAACAGTCGACACAAATTTTGAGTAGACTTTTACACAAAATTTTCGTACTGTGTTACTGCTTTTTTTGAAAAAACCGACAAAATTTCGCCACGGGATAAATATTAATGTTAAATATTATCAAAATAATCTCCATTGAAATTTATATAATGATAAAACCGTTTTCGGAAACTACGAAAAATTATTTTACTAATTTTTAATAAATTATCCCCTTATGAAATTTTTTCGATTTCTCAAAATTATCAATAAATATCCGTTAAAAATGTTTGAATATACCCACTGGAAATCAATTCAAATTAAAAAAAAAATCTTCAGTGAATTTATATTCATTATTATTTTTTTTCTCCTTGTCCTTATTTCAAAATTATAAATAATTAATCCAAGCAACATCCCATTTGTCACCCGCTATTTAAATATATTTGATTATCGTTGTCATATTTATTCTTTACATACATATACAAAAAAATTTAATTATACTTCATCACAAACATATTACCATATTTATACTCGAAACAATTAACTCGTAACCACCCTTATGATACTTTCAGTTTATTTCCCTATTTCTCACACGTACTGTCCGGCCATAAATTCTTTTATGAAAAATTAATTAATATATGAATGAAAAACAACACAAAAATAAACCAAATAATATTTACAAAACGGATTATCAATGATTTTAAATTTCCTGTCCAAGTATAGCTCTGTCAAGATGTTGCACATTACTCTTTGTGAAATATTTTATTTGTGTGTATAATTAAAATTAAAAAATTCCTAACAAGTGAAGCGAATCAATAAAACTATAAGTGAGAACTTAGAAATAGGTTATACTTCATGTGTTTTACTAGTTAGAAAATTATGATTTTGTCTTTAAGTACAAAAATTAATTATGCTTTATAAAATAATGGCATGAGCCTAAAACGGCATATATAGCCGAGAACTAAGACGACATGTAAGGTAACCGCGGGTAATAAGGCCTGTCGGATAATAAGGCCTAAATGATACAAATGATTAATTTTATGTTTGTTTATAATAAAAATTATAATTTATCATCTAGATTTCATAAAAAATGTATTCAAGTAGGCCTCATTACCCGCCCGTACCTTATGTCATTTTAGGCCGGCATAAATTTAATTTGTTTTATTTCAAGTATGCCATTTTACCCATAGCAGTGAGGGTAAAATGGTTTATGACACTTTTTATGTTTTTTTTTTTGCAATAAAATAAATTGTTAAAATATACGGTATTCTAATTGGGTCAGTGTCAAAGTAATCTCAACGCTTTTTCAGTTCTTTCGAATTACACTAGAAAATTCAGTTCTTTCAGTTCTTTTTCAGTACCAGAATTTCGACTCGGTATATTCCTAAAACTTCAGAAATATATTTTACTCCAACCCAACAGTTTGTAGTTTGCAAGTCAATACTCAATAGAAAAAATGGTATGCCATTTTAAGCCATTTTCCACTACTTATTAAAAATTTGAATACTAATTTATTAATTTGTATAAAAATTTCAACAATTAACTCACCGTTATTTATATCCGACTCTTGAATTCATATTATAATAATGTCACAAGATTCTTCTTGCTGAAAAAAAAAATAACAAGATAATTAAAATTTATTATTCACAAAAGAAATGAAAATCAAATTATAAAAATATGCATAAAATATGCAAATAATATCAAAAATAAATAATCCGAAATAACCATTATTAATTTGATAATTTTCTCTGATAATTTACAAGTGGAAATCCAGTTTTCTGAATTTATATAATCCATGTTTATCAAATCCTAAATAAATATAATAAAATGTAGCATTTCACGACTAATAAAATACAAACAATGGAACTTAAAAAGCTTTATTTTGTTTTGACCAATTGCAATTTAATCAAAGTGAAGTATCGATACCCTCAGCAATCAGGATTGTTGTATAGAGAAAATGTCCGATGATTAAGATACACCGATTCACAAACAACAAAGCAACCATGTCGTTTCGACAAAGCGAACTTTTGCATCAATAAGTTTGAAGTATACATTGAAATTCTACTGGACAAAGGTCCCAACTATTGATCAGTCCTACTCACTGTAGAAATCAACATAACAAAACACGACAATAATATTAACATTGTCAATATAAATCTCAACCAAATAATTTTTTTTCAACCAGCAAATTGTTTTTTTACCATCAATTTCAATTTCAGAAAAACAAACTGTATGAAATGGAAAAAATAATTGCGTCAACAATATTTTTATCCATGTGCATACATAAAAACTTAATCTGTATCATAATATAGAAAAAAACGCGAGGAAAATGGAAATATCAATCTTGACTTTATTGTAAACATTGAAAAACTCATGAACAACATTGGTTGTAAGCAACTTACACAAAGATAAAAATCGTAGAATTTTTCTAGAGAAAATCAAACAAAAATTACCACGTTGTCTAATAATCGAATCACAACTGTCAGGAAAACAAAAATTATTTACCATAACCATATGAATATTGACAGGAAAAACTGTCATAACTGTTGGTGGTGCCTGAGAAAAAGTAATCCTCCGGCACAGGAAATTTTACCGGGCCAGACTTTTAAAAATTAGCAGTGGCACTCAATCACATATTCTTGCTTTAAAATAAAAATTCACAATTAGCCCCTTAAAATATCATATGATATCTATATAATTTTATATAGAAACCATTTTATAAGTAAATGTATTCATTTGTTTATAAAATGGTTTTTATACAGAATTATATAGACGTCAAATGATATTTTAAGGGGCTAATTGTGAATTTATATTTTAAAGCAAGTATTTTTTATTGAGCGTCACTGCTGATTCTTATACATGAATGAAACAAATTATTAAATATATTAATATATAAATAAATTATATAAAACAAATAAACGAAAAAATCAAATAAATAAATGAGGAAATAAAATGAATAAATAAATGAAGACATAAATAATTTACAAATTTAATACGATTAATTTGTTTCCAAAGAACACTTTTCAATGGCAATGTTGACCGTTGTGAGTTGCAATACGTTATGACGCAACAGAACGCATTAAAAGGACAATAGACACGCCAAGTCCCGAAAAATGCCGATGACCCCCGACTAGTTTTTTTTTCAGGCGTCTTATGCGTCAACAAAGACCAAAACATTGGTACCAATGAAGTGAGCCCCGATTGTTAGACAGCACAGTAAAATTTTCTGTTCTGGCACGATAAATTTTCATGAAGTATCTCATATTCAACCTTAGAGTAGCTAAGAAATATTCATCAACAGAGTACTGAAACGGCTTGCATAGAAATTTTTACTGTGCTGTCACAGAAATTTTACTTGGATGTTACTTAAAAATATCCACACTTATTTTAAATTTACTATAACTCCATATTAATTTTTCTTCGTTTGAAAGATAAATATTTAAAAAAATGTCAATTATGACTGTTTTGTAGTGCACAGCACAGTAAAATTTCGTAGATTTTTCTCTCCGTTTACCAATTTACTTACCTTCCTTCCAATTACTTTTTTTTATATATATATTTTCTCCACTTTTTTTTTTTCGATTTCTTCCAACTCCTTCAACTTCAATTTTCTTCAACCAGCCTTGGTCATTCGTTATATATCACAAAAATGGAGTTCTAACATGTGAGACAACGTGATTTTCTTCTTTTATTTACGATCGAAAAACGATTTCACCCTAATCCTCATATAGCGGTGAAAACGAAGAGTGATTGTACGATTGCATTCGATTTATTTTCTCTTAAATTCCCGTATAAATGTAACCAAGTGGTCATAAAGCTGGATAAATTTGCTCTTAGATTATAAATGAGTGTCATTTATAGACAAATTATTTGCAGAAATATATAAATGAATATAAATGTTCTTTAGTTAGTTCAAGATATTACTTAGTGTTTATTTGACATTTTAATCAACGTAACATCGCTGTATTTATATAAATTTTAAATTTCCTTTTTTTGCTTACAATTCGCAACATGAAATGATGTTCATTGGAATTTTCTGTTAGTGCAACAAATTTGTGACACTCAGTCACTTCAACTCATCCTTCCTACTCTCTTATCACGCAGACTTTTCTTTTTTATATTTTATTTGCTGTATTCGTTTTCATTCCGACGAATGTCAAGATAAAGTTATTTTCTACTGCAGTAACTTTCTAAAGAAGGAATAGGAGAAACAGAGCTAAAGAAATAAATAAATCAATAAATAAAACATGCAGGAAAAAATGAGACGCTTGAAATAAATATTACTAAAGAACAAAAATTGATGTAAAATAATAAATGAAATGTAAATTTTATATCCGGAGACTGTACACTATTTTTTTTATCAAGTTTATTATGAATACTGATAAATTATTCCAATCAATATTAACTTACATATTAAACTTTGGTTAAACAAATTAAAATACATCAATTCTTTGATTTTTTTATAAAATTGATTTTCCAAACATTTTCCAAAAAAATTAGCAATAAACAAATATTCACCTCGCTTAACAGAAAAAATTCATCTATATTTTTCCTTTTAAATTCACACAAATGAACAATTTTTAATTTCCAATTCTACCTAATTTAACCACAAAAAATACAACCCATGTAAACAAAAAAATGCAAATGCTAAAGATTTAATAATTCAACTGAACAATTAATAATAATAAAAAAAAATCAACTATTCAACGAGCATTCGTGTTGAAATAAAAATGCAAAATGCACAAAAAAAAAAAAAAAAAAAAAATTCCCTTCAACATTCTGCGGTTTTTCCACGTCGATCTCTTTCCTCTCCCTTTCCTATCGTTGCAATTTTTTTTTCCTCTATAACTTTTTTTCATTTCATTATCTTTTTCACTTTTCATCTTTTTTTCCCCACCCTTTTTATTTCACTATACACACACATACATATGTAAATATATATACATAAAATTACGAGAACGAGAACATGTCTGCGTGCACGTGCCTTTGACTTTGCAACCGGAAATACGAGCCATGAACGATGTGCGACCCATCTAACAGAAATACACACGCGCAAGTACAAACGTGTACGGAGAGATTTTACTATAGCAGAATAACGCAGAGAGAAGAAAGATATTGAATTCCACAATGACAAAGAGAACTGAATACAGCCGTAACTCCACAAGCGATTTTGAAGGGACATGAGCAAATTCCATGCATTAAAGTGAACTAAAATATATATAAATATAAATATATGGTTTCCAACACCACAAAAACTTTCCTGTGGAATTGAATAAATGAAATGAAATAAATAGATGAAATAATAGGATCTAGAAAATAAGAGGATAAAAAAAAATATAAAAAAAAAAGGTAACATCAACAATTTTTATTCATTTTATCTATTTCTTTTTTTTTTCTTTTTCTTTTCGTTAAGAAAAGACATTTTTCCTTCTTGTCACCCACTGTTTCTTTCTATCACAATCTATTCCACCGAATTGCCTGGTACTGTCTTCCAAGTTTTACGTTTTCCTCAGGGAGATTTCGCATTTCCACCCTTTTTTTCCACCACCATTTCTTCGCGTAACTATAAGACAAAGATCGTAAATTGTCTTAGACATTGAAGGGAATATAAGCTGAGCAAAGACTTCTTAATAACATTTTTTCCTTTGACTCTTTCATTGATTTAACTTTTGTGCAGCAAGAGATGAGATTAATAGTCTTCCAACCATATACTACACTGTAATTAAAGGGCTCGATAATTTTTTTCATTTTGCTTGTAAAAGAAAAATAAAAAATATAAATACAAAAAAAAAAAGATAAAGAATCACCACTAATTGGAATGTTACATTTTTTTTATTTTATTTTTTTCTTTTGTTTCAAAACAATTGTAAAAGTGTTCAAGCTGCGCGTGTAGAAGGAGTCAAGCGGCAGAATTGAAACGAAAATTCACAAGTGCAAGAGCTTTAATTTGTTGTAACTGTATAGTGTAAATGTATATAGATATACATGAATATGTAGATATATATATATATAATGATGATGAGAGAAAGTTGGAAAACTAAGTTTTGTGTGAGAGAAAGAGAAGCGAGTGCCATCTCTGGCGATCTATGATCACGAGCATAATAATATAATCCTGGTACGTGCTTGTCTTATAATGTTGGAGAGAAAGGTTCGAACACATTCTCGAGAACAAAGGAAACTGCTAGAATTGCACACGCGGGTCTTCTACACATTTTCCAGAGTGAAGATTAGACTGGTACAGCAGTGTTTGCATATATAATTCATCTATTTCTGTGTAATAAATTCAATTCATTTTACATGAGAATGAATATTAAATTGATATTCTTTCTATGTCTAATGTTTGTATTCAAGTTGAAATTTTTATGCTACTTTATAGCTCATTTTATTGTCGTTTGATGAGGTTCTGTAAGAGTATAGTTAGGAATAGTTTAGGAATATTTTAATATTAAATGCAACTGCCGAATGCGATGAAGTTGTTGGATATTGCCGGATATTCCAATTCAGAACGCAAGGTAAAATCTGAGAATGAATCTACATATACTCCTCGTGATTGTAAATTTTGAGTAGAGTTCTTAGATTTTTACTTTTCTGAATCACAGAGATATAGTTTGAATGTTTTTTTTCTAAATTGTTATTATATTTTGATTTTTTTTATTGTTTTTATGAATTTTAATTGTTGTGCTAGTGATTTTATTTTATTTATTACTTTAGTGAACCTTTAGACGGTATTTGAGAGTTGAAAATGTTGAAATCGTCCTTGAAAAGTGCCCAACTTAGTGTTTGGTATTATGTGTCAACTATATACAAAGTTTCTATTACAGAGCGAGCCGATATATATCGGTTTTCCGGAGGTTAATAAAATTTTACTCGATGTTTCATGTACACTTTTGTTATTAGTTATGAGCATGTTATCCAATTCATTTTTGTCGGCTAAAAAAAATAATATAACTTCAAGCATAAAATAATATTAAACACTGAATACATTTTAATTAGTAATTTAATATTTACTGCCAATCGCCAGAATTTTCGCATCTTTTTTTGGTGTTAGTTTTATTAATATAATCTTGCCACACTAATGAGATTATGGCATTGACATATTGAAATTTTTTCGGAATAATACTTAATATTTCTAACTTAATTAAATATCTATATACCAGTAAATTGTATGAAAGTTATCATTTATGTATATTTTCGTGTTTGCTAATCACTCTCAACTCTTAATTACCCTCAAATTATAATTTAAAATCGCGAAAATGACAAAAATTATGAATTAATCACGGAATCATTTCCAAATAAACACAACATAAAACAATACACAGCCACAGGGAAATCGTATGAACGCACGAGATTTTGAGTAGGATGAAAATAGTACCTGAAATTATACTAAAAAAAGTTGGGGATGCTGCGGGGGTTCTGTGTCTAAATTTATTATAAAACAAAATAAGACAATGTATTGAATGTAAAAAGCACTAAAATAAATTCAAATTCAAATTGGAATTCAAATTGGAATTCAAATTGGAATCACCTGTTGAAGAAATTAATATTAATCGTAAAAATTTTCCACTTTTCGGCATAAAAGTATTCAAAAAATTGTATAATGATTTTTCTCACCACGTGTTTTACATCAAATTATATCTGTAAGTGTGGGCGTTTGCAAGTATAATAATTCCTCGTGAAACATGAGCCCATTTTCATGTGACTCTAACCAAGTGAATTTACGACCGTGACACGCAAGAATGCCAAAAACAGAAAAACCTAGACATGAGGATTCGGTTTCCTGGCACAGTGATAACCTTCAAGCCCCTTTTTTTCCTGTTCTCTTTCCGTCTCTATCTACCTCACAACATCATGAAAAAAAAAAAAAAACTCATTGTAGCCAGTAAATTAAGTCGGAGCCTTTTTTTTCTTTTTTTCCTTACACAACACAAGAAACTCGAGGAAAAAATTAATTTCCTCTGAAAGAATTGTTAACGAAGAACACAGCATTTGTTGATATAGTTAAATTAATAGTTAACTAACATAAAATGCGAATGAACAGAAAATTAAAAAAACAATAAGTTTCTCATCTCACAAAAAAAAAATAAGCAAATAAAGTAAATTAATAAAAAATTTCTGTTAGTTAAATCTTAATTTGACATAAAATCTAATTATTGTTTAATTATTAATAATAAACTATGAAGAATACTAAAAATTATTTGTAAATTGAATTTTTATCTTTCTAAATTTATTTTATCACCAAAACACATTTCAAGTTTTAAATTTGAATTCATGGTAAATTATTTTCAAAACCCTCGAAATGACCCTGAACTAAAATAACACAGGATATAAATTTTAAGAGAGGCAGCTGTTCACTGACGATGACCTACACAACTTAGGGGCGACCAAAATTCCCCATGGAAAAATTTAACATTAATCCAAATGTCTTTCATTTTACTCCCTACTAAAAATTAATTTTTCCAACACGAATAATAAACCATAAAATATGAATAACATAGAATGATCAATATTAACTGAATGATTTATTAATATATCGCAAAATGGAACAAAAGATACCATTTTAATTATGAAAATTTAGCTCAGAAGTTTATAACAAAATTGGTAAAGTATGTGTCGCTTAAAATGTCTCTTGGGTGTCCCTTTACTAACTTGACAGAAGTATTTTTATATACATCGGCCACGTAAAATAAGGAATAAAATATTTGTGTTGTTTTTGGTGACAGTATAAAGAAGATGGAAGTTAACAACGTCAAAAGGAATTTTCATAAGCGTCGAAACGAGACTTTTTCAAGCTTCCAGTTGTCGAGGGATTACTCGATAAGTACTAGAGAAACGTAGAGTATTAAATGAAAATAAAACTCAACTGATGCGATTTTGAAATTATATTCTTCTGCACATGAGGAAAATTAATGCTAGAAATAATACACCATAGATAAAAAAAAAATACAAAATAATTCAACATTGATAATAAATTTTGTATCAGTTACTTTTCATTTGAAATTTAATCTATCAAAACCTCAGTAAAATGTTACAACAATTGATACCAAACTATCCTAGTTTCCAAATAATATTTTCCGAATTGATAACTCGATTTTACAATAAATAATATTAACAATGTGTCTATTAATGCATTACTTCCTTTCATATCCTCTAAATAATCCAACTTTCTAAATTTCTGTAAGACTTTATAGAGTGTTAGATGTCACTTGTTAACTGTTTCACAACAAACGCGAAAATCCTCATCGGACTAAACCACAATTGTAACTGTAGAACACATTTGACCAATGTTCTCGTCCACTTAGTTCAACAGTTACTTGTGTCTTTGTGAAATAACACAAAACTTGTAAGAATCCAAGAATACTTTTGAAATACTTCGTTAAATACGACAGTTTACTCGAACTTTGAAAGTTGATTAA
This sequence comes from Microctonus aethiopoides, assembly GCA_030347275.1. Classification (NCBI taxonomy): domain Eukaryota; kingdom Metazoa; phylum Arthropoda; class Insecta; order Hymenoptera; family Braconidae; genus Microctonus; species Microctonus aethiopoides. The sequence goes on from JAQQBS010001422.1 coordinate 15,526,864, forward strand.
ATAATATTTGATGCAATTCCTCAACTGTTACCAGTATAAATATACTAAAAAAGTGAAAAAGAAAAAGGAAATTCAATAGCACGTGACCCCTAGGCAACGTCTGGTATACTAAAGCAGTGTAGCAACATCGTAAACTCGATGAACAATGGCTTGAATTTTCTACGCAAACCTATACTTATTTACAAACATAAATATGTGAATGAGAAAGAGAGTGAAACAAAAAAAAAAAAAAAAAGGAAATAAGTCCCAAGTCTCATAAACAATCATGAACGTTTATTTCCGTCATGCTCATAAATTCATTCTTGCCGACGGAGAGAAAGTTTATGTATTACGCCCAGGCCCTTAAATATGCCTTTAAAACAGCGCTTATTTTGCATTCAATAATTTCCTTAAGGCACAATATTGGACAGAATGTATTGTTTTGGGTTGATAAATAAATTATTCTTGTCGTTCATATTACTAAAATTTTATACAATATTTAACTTCACAAAATCAACTAGAATTATTTTTTAATTTCGCAATTACAAAGTTCAACGACCAACAACAAACGATTATTAACACTGCAATTTTTTTTTTACATAAAACAAACAAAAGAAAGAGAACAAAATAAAACCATTTCAGAATATTTAAATTCAACTCAATGTAGAGTAAAAATATAAAATTATAAAAAACTTAAAAATGTCTCGCAATATCAGTTGCCTAAATTAACATAATTTGCATAAAAATTTGGATATATATACATGCATTATCACAAGAGATTATAAATAATAAGATGATTAAAACTTAGCTTGAAAATAAGCATAAAAAAAAAGTAAAATATCATAAAATTACTACAGAAATTGTTTAATAATTTCGGACACTATATTAAATTCAAAAATTATTAAACAATTTAGTATTCAATTAATAATTTTAACGCTTAATAGAAGCGATGAGAGAATGAATATTCATTTTATAGTTCTGAAATAATAATTGATAAATATGAATAAAAATATAACTGTGAATCATGAAGGAAAAAATTTCTTGAATTACAAAATCCAGTTTCAATGGCAAAAGAGCTATCTCGCATTTCTCCAAACGACCTGGCATGCACAATACATTCAACTGTACAAAACGTAAATACATGGATAAAAGGAAAGAATATATGCCAGTGAAACAGCTGCGACGCATTGAGAATAATAGAGCGAGACATTTATACATACATAAATGAAGCGAGCATAACTTGCGAGAGTTTTCTAAAGAGGTTACACCAATCTCATGAGACGTAAATCCCAACGATACTTAACAATGGTATAGATGAATATTATACCTGGTGAGATTTGAGAATACAAATGAAAAGAAGTGATTAAAAAAAATTTCCTGCTAGAATTCATTTTTAGACAGATCGAAATCAATAATAAATATCACCACCGAATAATCCCGGTAGGTATATTGTTAAATAAATATTTTCCCTATTTTAAATTACAAGTATTCACTCTGTTAGTTCATTGAAAATCCATTTATTCCAATAGCAACAACATCCTTCATAAAATTCAACAAAAGAAGTAGTTCAACTTGAAAACGTTTGAATTTTTATTAAAATAACTTGTGCATTTTTAACTCATCACTTTAATTCATTCCTCATTCTTCATAGTTTTTTTTTATTCAACTTTATATCTAGAAGAATGTCATTAAACTCTTGATAAATTGTATTATATTATAAACTGAAATTATACAAAAAAAAAAACCAAGGAAGATAATAATTTCCATCAAAGAAAAAAAGAAATCTCAAATAATTTTTACATCATAATTTTATTCTACATTTTCGAAATGGATTTTCTACTGCTAACTGGAGATATTTTCACAATAGTATATAAACAACTCGTGAGTACTAACTACATACAAAATGTGAGACTTGATTAATTGGAAACGATGGCGTCAATCAAAACTAAAAAAAAAGTCTAGCACGAAATTTCCGATATATTTCGCTTTGGATTTTTCATTCACAATATTTTTCACGAATTTATTACACCATTTTTTCCCTCGATAAGTGGAGCATGCAATTGACTTATCGACTACTCTAAAATTAGGGCAAATTCATAAAAAAAGAAATGATAATAATAATCATAATCATATAATGCTATGAAATTTAAACTCTAATACAACTCGAGTGAAATTTAATCCGTTAAGCTAATTAATTTACGCAAGATCTCGTGCTACTTCAAAAACAGGTGATTGTATTGAAATAAAAATATCTACGGCTTTAGTTACACCAAACGATCATTAACAAAATAATTATATTCCAACAAATTCAATACAGATTAATGAAATTAAAAATAATGCAATAAATTACAAATAAAATACCGAAAGATATCAAATTAAAATACCCTTCACCTAAAATCCAATCTGTAAAATACTGTAATTCCCTTAAAATTTACATCGCGTCATTATTCAAAATATAATACGCACATATATACCTGTATTTTTATTCTTGTATCGCTTTCCAATTTATCGTAAGTCGCGATGAAAAAAGTCGTTAAACGAAATCGACCATTATTCAACAAAGCTATTACTATCTTATCGATTTAGTAATATCAACTGGGCATTTTACCTCAATTTAAAAGCCTCCAGCTAAAACACATATGTCCCAACAGATGTTTATAATAACAATAAAAAAGAAAAACAATAACAAAATTTATTAAACTTTACCATATAATTAAATCATCAACTAAAAACCCATTCGATCGAAGAACATGAAAATGATTCTCATTGCAACGGAAATTATTAAAGTCTGCAATCAAAAACTTTCCATGCTAAATATGCATAGCTGTATACAAAGAGAAGAAGAGACTAAGATATGAACAAGCAAGTTGGCTGATCTTATAAGTGAACTCAAGCAAAATCAACGAATAATATCTCACTTAGAAACACGCATCCAACCGTTGAATATTTGCTGATATACAAATTCATCGTATCATTAGATGAAACATAATATTGAATTAACGAAACTACGCTATAAGAATCGACACTGGTAAATGAATCCAATTATAAATACTAATGATAATGAGTAAAGAATTAATAAAGCCCGAATCAAGTTTACTGACTATGACTACATCAAAATTAATCCATACCAACTAACTTTCATAACCTAAATTCTTAATTTATATTCAAGTTTTAAATGAAATTTGAATAATAGTACGTTTGACATAACAAAACATTGAAGAAACCCAATTTTCAAAACATGTATTCATGGATTCAATGTATAATATCTTACGATGCCTCTCAACTATTGTTATGAAGTTAGTGAAACTTAACAATGTTATAAGGAAGATTGAAATTACGTAGGGGCGTCTGCAGAACAGTCTCCGGGGCAAAGTTAAGTCAACAGTAATGCTACAAAAGCTATATCATACCATATCTAAGTTGGCTCCACCCATTGGAATCCGTCCGGACCACCAAAGGGTCCACTTTACGCTCCTATATTGTAACACCTACAGGCTACGATGCAATAAGGACAATGAACTGTGCAATAACCATTCACCGTTAGTTCATATCATACTGTTAAGCTATTTTTATTGTACCACATAACGTTGAAAAACATTTTTCATTTCAAATCTTCAAGATCACGGTAGCACCGATGGTATACGACGCCCACCTTCACCACCACCATCATCATCCAGATGTCTTTTACTATCATCTAGATCTTGAAATGGAAAAAAATAATGGAGAAAACCGCCGCGCCCGAAACCAACTTTAACTAATGGATAATATTGGAAAACTTTTGGTATGAAAAGTTTCATAAAGATGCGAATACTCTGATATATTTTTAATTCTTTTTTTTTCCTTTTGTTTGAGCATCCAAACGTAGTTATAGACATATACAGATAATAAATTTGAAAATATAAGTTGAGTCATCCGTTATTGTATTCTGTTATTAATGATATTCATTTATCAACTTTATCAATCTTTGTAATATACTGTATTGAATATTAAAATTCAAATGAAAAGAATATTCTAGCATGTATATAAATATTTTACGATGGTGTTAAAAGTTCGATGATAAATAAGTCACAAAGTAGTTACTTTTTCACCGTGATGCACAATGTACATCAGTGAAATGTGTAGGAGAGCAAGAGTGTTACGAGAGTATACAGACGTAAATTCTGCATCCAACTCCCGATGGATACAAAGCTGCGATGGGAAACGATGCTCAATGTGCATCTGGATTCGATATACCTTGGATTGCAACGAAATGGAAAATGTCAAAGATACTATCACCAACGCTACGGATCCATAACAATTTTCTGAATAACTTTATGATTACGCGAGCAGTCAATTTAAAAGTTTGCTATGTAGTAAAAATATTCGCAGACAATATTTTTTTATTTTTTCATCTTCAAACGTAAAATTTTTTTGAATGAAAGAAATCACGTCTATAAAATACCCTCCTGATAGAATGAAACTATACTTTACAGTACGTGTATAAAAAATCTAGTTTCCGGACGAATTTCATAGTAAAGTGAATGAGGAAAAAAAAAATCTTTGGAAATAAAAATCGGTCACTTTCAAAGTAACAGATTTTTCTTTCAAATGTTTGCTTAGGGCACATGGATTTTATATTCAATAATATTTTCCACTTGGTATGTGATCATTGCACGAAAATCCACGTTTTCCAAAATAGAGACCTTGGACTCTGTATCCATTAAATTTTCTATTCATAATTTTTATTAAACATGTGTCGCAATTGATCCAAGTGAAAGTCCTTGAATATTTAAATCAATGACCTCTTCTTTTCATTACCCCGAAAAATCAATAATCTTATCGCTCATATTCACCATTACTGCAAATACTAAACTGTAGCAAAATGCTAACACACAAAAAAAAAAACCCATAATCGTTATGGCTTTTCTCAATAAGTTATAAAACATAATTGATTTTTATAAATAAATAGAAGTCTTGTTTATTCGTAATGAGCGATAAAACGAACGAAAGATAAAAAATTTTTACAACCTGAGTGATAATTTACCCTAGTGTTAGTGTAAAATTAAGACTCAAGATACCAAAACATAATAAACTTCAAGAAGTATATTTATAACAAGAAAAAAAAAATTCGTAGCAAAGTTATAAAATAATATTTTCACTTATTATCCAGGTAAAACAATTTGCACCATGTGTTTGACTATGCTACATGACAAAAGCTACAATACCTCGCTACACTACACGTTTTAACAATAAAAAAAAAATATAATAATAATGAAAAAGGGAAGAGAGAACTAGAGGGAAAAAATTGAGAGCATCGTGAGGTGGGAAAAAGATTTCGTGACGGTTGGAAAGGGGTATAATAAAAATCTGACGAACGACTTTTACGCGTGCTACTGTAGACTTTCGTCGATCGAACTTAAATCTGAAATCTTGGTTAAAATATGCACTGTGTAAAAATGAAAATAATAAATAAAAAAACAAATATCACATCACTTTTATAATAATTGAGAAAAGTTGCAAATTTACCACACTAATTTTAACAGTAAATATTTTTAATACAACTAAAACAAATTTTTTATACTCCAGAATTTAATATTTTTACATTCTAAACATAAATCAGAGTACTAAATAAATTTTTTTTAAATGTAAAATACAGTAATCATTCAAAAAAAAAAAAACAATATTCAAAAATATTTTCTGTATAATTTTTACTCATTTTTATGATGAAATAAAAATAATAACTCTAGTAATTAAAATTTGTACCGCTTGTAAATTAGGTACAGTAGAACCTCTGCAATGTGAATTTCGCTGTAAAAAAATGTTTCAAAATTTGAACAGAATAAATATAAAAAATTAATCAAAATTAATTTCTCATCATTTTTTCAATTCACCCAGATAATAATCATCATTTGTTCAATTAACATATTCATCATCAATAAATACACGCTCCTGAGATATATCCATCAACAAAACAATTTTCTTCAACAATAATAAATTGATAAAATCAAATAAACTTATTTAAATGTTCAGTAAATTAATTTTTGGAATTAATAATTATTATTTATTCACTCGATTATTATATATAAAATTGAATAATTTAATATGTTCAATCGTGTCAATAAATTACATGTTGTTGCAATAGTTTGACATAATTTAAGTAAACTACCTGGCTAATTAGGGGTACACATTCAGTCATTACAGTTGCT